>CM040927.1:1925235-2262735 GCA_023029165.1 Gobiocypris rarus
GGGTGCACTAATATGCATTAATTCATGTTTAACTAATGCACAGATAATCATGAGTTGATGTGTTACTAATGGTGAACTAACCCATTTATTAATGATTACTGCATCAGCAACTAATTAAGAGTCTACATGATTAATAGATTAAGTAATCATTAAATTGTTATTAGTTAATTGTGTCATAATGTATTAATTCCTTAATAACATACACTCAAAAAAATGATTCAGGCCCATCATAGATATGACACATTAAAATGTGTTCACTTTACTTAAACATATCTAATTTTGAAACTACTCAATTTAATTGTGTTCAGTCAACCTAATATATTTAAATATGAAGTTTACTTAATTAATTACTACATGAACTACATGAAATATTTGTGTTGACTTAACTAACTGGGCAGTGGATCTGTAGTTCCCAGCATGCTTTGCAAGGGACTGCATTAGGAGAGTAAATTTAGGGATTAAAGTGTTATTTTATGTGTTTTTCTGTAAAGGGAAAGTTGTTGTTAGTTAACATTAGTGTTTAATGCTCAGTTATGTTGGACATTTAGAGTAGTTTATGTAATGTTTTTAAATTTTGTGGTTACCATTGTGCTGAAGAGTGGCGTCTGTGGTTAGTCTGTGGGCACTCAGTGATCAATGCCAATGTCAGGAGTTACACCAGCCTTTTCTTAAATTTGCGTTATATAAATTGTGTATGATGATGAAGTCTGGCAAATTCAAAAAAGTCATGTTATAAGTATATAAATATAATTTAAACTGTATTTGATAAAATTGAGTTGGACCAACTCAATTACATTGTCAAAAATTGAGTTGGACCAACTCAATTATATTTCATTGCATGAATTAGTTTTTTATGAGTTGGGGCTACACATATTTATTGGATGGAAAACCTGCCCTCAATTAAATTGAGTTTGTCCAATGAGTTATTTTTTGAGTGTATTTTATGAACTAATAATGTAAATTAATGTGTTAATTACCAACACGGGTCAAAGCCATGCATTTCAACTTCCAGTTGTCTGCTTTAATTAATCATTAGCTAATGATTTACAAATGTGTCATTATGTTATGACTTTACTTGTTGGGGCACATGACTATTAACTAATACAAAATTAATTCAAAAACCATAACCACAATTACATATATTACTTAATCAATTAGTTAATAGTCATGTGCCCCAACAAGTAAAGTCATAACATAATGACACATCTGTAAATCATCAGCTAATGATTAATTAAAGCAGACAACTGGAAGTTGAAATGCATGGCTTTGACCCGTTGTGGTAATTAACACATTCATTTACGTTATTAGTTCATAAAATATGTTATTAAGGAATTAATATATTATAACACATGTAACTAATAACAATGTAATGATTACTTAATCTATTAATCATGTCGAATCTTCATTAGTTGCTGATGCAGTAATCATTAATAAATGGGTTAGTTAACCATTAGTAACACATCAACTCATGATTATCTGTGCATTAGTTAAACATGAATTAATGCATATTAGTGCACCCTTATTGTAAAGTGTTTCCAGTAAGTTTCATAAAAAAGCAACATTTTGAGCAAAAAGCTGAGAAAATCATTTTTTTGTGAAAGACTGTATCCAGATCCGATTCAGAGATGATCAAACACAGATGGAGGAGATCGAGTTCATCAACACCTCTACACCTCTCACAGTAGCTCGCCCTGGGTCCACATCTCATTCAGTATCAGGAGATAGTTTTGATTCATATGATGTTTAATGTTGACAATCACATTATTTTTCATATGCATCTGTTTACATGCGATCGCTTGCTTTACTGCGTCTTCCTCACGTGTGTTTTGATCTGGATATTCAGAACTCATTCAGAAGATGTGTAATAGTGCCCTCTAGCGTCTAACAGTGAAAAAACGGAACACCGGAAAATTCTGTGTTTGGCGGTGAAGCGTTTTCTCAAAAATAACGGACAAAAATAAACCGATTGAGTTAGAGACTCCAAAATTGCTGGGATGGACAGTTCTGACTGTCTGCTATCTGTGTGCCAAATTTCATAACTTTTATCATATGCTTCTGCCATAGATTCAACAGTGGGAGAAGAAGAAGAAACTGAATAATAATAATAATAGGAACGCCTAATGGATACGGTGTGCTTGGCCCTGATTAACTACTGTGATGACCCTGAGTCTTCCTATTGGGCAGAATGGGAGAGCTTCCGATTGGGTCTCCTGTTAATTGATAATTAACTTGAGTGTGTGTGTGTATATAAGTGTGTGTGTCTCATTAAGGGGTACGCTCTCTGTGGGATAGACATTCCCAGAGGCGTCTCCATGCTGGATGTAAGCACTTTCTGATTATTTTCTCATTTGTTTGTATTTCTTAAGTCATGTAGCATAAATGTATATTTTGTTATAAGTTAATTAATTCCTTGTTTACCCCTAGACCGTTGTTTGTTGGTGTTCTCTGTTTGTGGTGTCTTTATGTACCGTTTAATAAAACACTTTTCTTTGATTAGATCTTTGTTGTCCGATCCCTCTTTTATGTTGTGACTTGAAACGAGCGTGTCGTAACACTACATGTACCTACTTGAGGTTTGGTTGAGGGTTAGTTTCATGTAATTATGCATAATTTATAGTTATTACTACAGTAACTACATGTAACGTGTAACTAGGACACTGTAAAATAAAGTGTAACCCAATATTCTAAAGTGAAGCTCATGGTAACGCCATTAGTAATGACTCCAGACTTTCAGAAGTGATTACTAAAAACCTTGTTAGTTAATAGAGGTTAGTAGAATGTTAATAGTGCATTACTCATTTGTTCCTGTGTAGAGCTTCCTTAATGACGGAACAGTTTTCTAAAGTGTTACCGAATATCACTTTGTGAGTGTGTGCTCCCATGTGGAAAGCCGTGCAGATTGTGGTTTATATCTGCCGTCTCGAGGACTGAGGAGACGGCGTGACCTAAATGGCTGCGCTGTAACCCAGTGGGTGAGTGCTAGAATGCCAGCAGGCATTACGCTTACAGGGTCAGATCACAGATCAAGTCCCTTCAGAGGCCAACGTGAGCTACACGGAGCAAACGATAACCCAGAATGAAAGACGCAGTCGTTGCTGGAGAAACCCATTAGAAACGCTTTATAGTTGTTCACATCTTTGCATATTTGAAGTCAGGTTAAATCAGGCCAATTGGGAACGGAATATATGCTTTATTCTTTTGAAAACAAACAAAAAGTTTGCAAAGTGACAAAGTGAGGTTTTTTTCAGGTAGTGATCAAACACAAACGCACGCAGTCTCTGAGGTGTGATGTTCTGCTTATTATACCCAGCCAACATTTATATGTGGGGCCCATGTGGGTTAGCCTGACGTGGTCATAATCAATTCTAGTCAGAATATGAGTCTGGTACCGCTCCATTGGGCTTTGATTATGGGGCGTGTTTCAACCGAACCAGGAAAGACCTCAATTGGATAGACCCACAACCAATCAGAGCAACAGAGCGACGCGTAACGTTAGTTATCAAATATTAACAGAACTCAACGGCACTGTGAGGCCAAGTCCGTGTTTTTCCCGTCGGTTGAAGCAACCCCAATTAGTATGTGATACGTAGACCCAGCAATGCGAATTTTAGCAGGCAACCATGCCAAAATAACGTATTTTGCCAACCAAATGTTTTGAGTAGCAATTACGCAACATTGCAAAAAAACTTGGATTAAGTACGCTGGATTAAGTAACGTTACAAGAAAAAGATGAGTGTAAAAGATCTTTGCCAGTGTTGTAAAAAAAGAATTTAAGGACACACAGTACTTCCCAACACGATCATCATTTCTGAGAGAAATAGTGAAGGTGAACGCATATACGAACAAGTTCTCCGTTTAGGATAAGAGCAAACTCAACCCAAAGCGCCTTTGATGACGTGGATGATTACGTTACTGTTGATCATCTGTCCATCATCGTCTAAAGCCCGCCCTGATGATCTCATTGGTCCGAACAGTTTCTGTTCAGGCATAATAACTCCTCTATGGATCGAGTCCAGACCGAATTGCCCGAGCAAAAAATGTTGTGGGCTGGGCTAAATTCGGCTGGCATCCAGGCTACATGTGGGTATGAAATGGGCTGAAAAATGGGCCTCATATAGGATTGTCCGCGGGCTCCATAATGGCCCCATGCCAATTGCCCACATGGATTTCATATAGGATGGCACTTGCCACTAAGTGGGACCCAAGTGGGAAACCCATCTTGGTCCCAGCTTTAGTTATTATTGTTTTTTCGGAGCTGCATGTGAAGTTTCGCTCCGGTTTCCTACGCTTGTATTGATCCTTCTCTGCTGAGGAGGACTGAGCAGCGATCTGTCCCATCATTTATTATTGTGTTGAGTTTTTGAAGGTTTTACATTTATAATTCCACTCATGGAAATGTTCTCACTCGTGGAAAACCCCTTACCATACACTAATGTTGTGTATTATTTTAGCTGTAAAGTTTTGGTCATTTGGTCAAACACAGTTGAAAAGTCGGTCCCATTCAGTTCCACTGTAAATGCCTCACTGCAACCCAGATTTTGTCTTTTTTTAAAGAAGGTTAATTTTTGTGGTAACCAGCATTATGCCACATCAACTTCTACTGAACCCAGAATATTCCTTTAACAATGATTAATCACTGCCTGACTCTAATTTGTCCCATGATTAATGCTAGAAAACCTAGGTGCATTCGCACTTATCGATACATCGAACGGAAATCATTCATTTCATTTAGTGACATTTTCCTAGTTATAGGATTAAGCAGGGCATGACGCCTCAATGTGTTATGTTTGCAGGACTTCTCTTAATGTAAGATGTCATTTAAAGTGTGCAAAATATAGGGTGGTGTCAAAACAAATGGTTTAAATTGCACCAACTAAACCATTTGTTTTGACACCACCCTATATTTTGCACACTTCAAATGACATCTAACAAAAGCATTTTCCAATGGTGAAAGTCATTTCAGAAACGAAAACTGAAGATGCAATTTAATATTGTGGAAAGGTAGATATTTTTCTGATTCTGCTGCTGTCATTTTGGGTGGCAAAATGGAGACTTTTGCCGCTTTTCCAGTACCAGAACCAGCTAAACTCGACTTGGCTCGGCTCGGCTCGCTTTTCGCTCCATTTTTCATTACAGATAAGTACTCCACAATAGTACTCCACGAAACTGCCATGACGTAATTTTCTACATGACAAACACCCGCTACCCAGACACACAGGACAATGGAGGATATATACGTAGTGTATGCTGTTTTAGATCCTCGGGATGTGTATCCTCTGTTGTAGCCAAGTGCAACCTGTCCTCCAAAAAAAAAAACGACTCTTTATGTCGTTTTTCAAGTACTTTTTTACGACCTATATTCACGTTTTAAAGTCATGCGCCCTCTAGGGGGCGTAAAAATAATGACAGTGTCGTGTTACGTCTGACGTCATGAAATGACATATAACTGTCATTACCAATCAAAATGCGTGTTCATTTTAATGCAATGTGTGGCCTTTTTACCACCATTTGTCATATTTCCATTTAGCAAAAATATTTGTATTTATTTATACCTACACCCGCCCCATCCCTAAACCTACCCAGTGATTTATAGTGCATACACACTTTATGAGCACATGTGTTCCCTGGGCTCAAACTCACGATTGCACGATCACATGCTGTTGTATATTGCAATGCTTTACCAATTGAGCAAAACCTGAAATATTACGCAGATAAAAGGGAAAAATGCTTTAAAATGAAAGAGTCCTGTTGTCAATATGAGCACAACTTTAGGAAACGCTCTATGTGTCGTATTTCATGAATTAAAATATCGTTGATAGGGGCGTGACTTTAGTGAACGCTGGTCGTATTTCAAGGAAGTGACAAACGACCTATACAGGCGTACTGGTTGGAGGACATGTTGCCATGTGTGGACATCAGTTTGATAAATAACATGCAATCTCTGGACAAACTATTTAAAAATGCCGGGGTTATTCAGGATACTCCGTCTGGCGCGTGCAATGATGACGCAGTGTATAGTGACGATTCTCTCTGACCAATCAGCAGTCTGCTGTGTTTTCACCTCACATTTTAGTATCGCCTCAGCTCACTCAGAACCTCGCCGGAGGTGATACGAAAAAAAAGTACCTGGAAGCAGGAACAGGTACAACTTTTACACAGTGGAAAACCAAACAAAGGCGAGTCGAGGCGAGCTGGTACTGTGTAGTGGAAAGCCCCATTTGAGACTCTGTTCAAAGGCGTATTGAACTGCATTGCTTACAGGATTATGTTTGTTTCTCTTATTTTGACATTCTGTTTCCTTTGGTTCCTGTTTCGCTCCTCTGTTTAGTTTCTGTTTCCTTAGTTACTGAATAATCACTCATTGCCTTTACCTGTATCTAGTTCAGTTCCCTTGGTTTTTTGGGGGGTTTTTTGCCAGTAGTATAGGGTACAATAAGTGTATGATTGCAGAAAAAAATATACACTTTAATGCCAAAAGTTTTGGGACGCCTGTCTTAACATGCACATGAACTTTAATGACATCCCATTCTTAATCCGTAGGGTTTAATATGGAGTCGGCCCACCCTTTGCAGCTCTAACAGCTTCAGCTCTTCTGGGAAGGCTTTCCTCAAGGTTTAGGAGTGTGTTTATGGGAATTCTTCTAGAAGTGCATTTGTGAGGTCAGACACTGATGTTGGACGAGAAGGCCTGGCTCGCAGTCTCCGCTCTAATTCATCCCAAAGGTGTTCTATCGGGATGAGGTCAGGACTCTGTGCAGGCCAGTCCAGTTCCTCCACACCAAACTCGCTCATCCATGTCTTTATGGAGCGACGCTTTGTGCACTGGAGCGCAGTCATGTTGGGACAGGAAGGGGCCGTCCCCAAACTGTTCCCACAAAGTTGGGAGCATGAAATTGTCCAAAATGTCTTGGTGAAGCATTAAGAGTTCCTTTCACTGGAACTAATGGGCCAACCCCTGGAAAACAACCCCACCCCTATACTCCCCCCTCCACCAAACTTTACACTTGGCACAATGCAGTCAGGCAAGTCCCGTTTCCCTGGTAACCGCCAGACTCGTCCATGGGATGGTCAGACAGAGAAGCGTGATTGGTCACTCAGAGAACCCGTCTCACTGCTCTAGAGTCCAGTGGGGATTTTGTGTGAAAATAAATCATAAAGTGTTTAATTTTTTTTCAAAATCTTATAAATGTATCTTGTGCTATCTTTAAATTGTGAGCATCAGTAGCCATGAGTTGTTTTTAGAGTGACGTCAACTCCCCGCTTCGATTGATCCGCTAGAGGAGGAGCGGTCAATCCAGAACTAGTGGACCAATGGTGACGCTTAAGCCCGTCCTAATTAGCATTCAAAAAAAGCATCTGGTTTAAGACATGCTTTTTCGGATGGTAAATAATGGTGCAAACCTTAGTAAATCACCTTGCATAATTCATTTAAATCCTCTCCTTTCACACTGCGTCTGAAAGGGAAACTCCTACAAATGCATACGCAATAAGATCAGACACTTAAATAATCCTGTCCACGCCTCAGCATTAATTCATCACTGCGTGTCTTTAGTGAATCACGACAGTAGTTAAAAGACAGTAAACTGTAAACCGACCGCTGGGTTTGTCCAAATTTGACCCAACCATTTGTTAAATCCAAGCATTTTTTAAATGATTTTGCTAAGATAAAGGAGCAATAAACTCATATGCAGAGAATGAAGCCATTAAATCTGAAGTTTAATTTCTTTAGTTTAGTTTCATCTTGTTACATATCTGTGTTTCTGTCGTGTTGTGCTCTATGTACTTCCTGTTATCATTTGTCACATGTTCCTTTGTCTATGTTTCCCGCCACTTTCTCGGTCTCCTTGGTTACCCTCATTAGTCTAGTTCTGTTCAGCTGTGTTGAGTTATCGTTATCTGTATCACCTGTGCCCCTCGTTTAGTCTGTCATCAGTGTTTGTATTTAGTTCCTCTTGTTCTCTCACTCCTTGTCCAGTCTTAGTTATATTAAGAGGTGTTTGGTGGTCTGTTTCACGGTCACGGGAATAAAAGCCTCTGTTTGGAAGTCCTGGATCTCCTCATCTCTGCTGCACTACACTTCTGTAACACATCTTAGATATTTCCACAAAACATATTGTACTTCATTATGGGATTTAGCCAAAAGAAGATAACTTTGAAGGCGGCATAACCATGCTTACCATTTACAAAAGCCCCCTTAAAAAAATCATATATGCACAATTATTCATAGTAAATCATCTGCAATATATCCATGAAGCGCACACAGAATAATCATTTATTTAGGATCATCATTAAATGATTATCATTATTTTGGATCATCATTATCATCATTAAAGAGATGTGTTGTTGCTCTATGGGAATGCTCTGAATGTGTCTATTCACTCTTTGGAAAATGCTGTCTGTTCAGCTGTCATGTTTCTGCACAGTTCTGCGTTTCACTGTGAAAGCTAAACGCAGAACACACTCGAATATTCTGCATTGCACAATATCAACCTCAAATAACAAAAACCCCATTGATCTCCCGGTGAGGATTCAATAGGCAGGCACGCACACACACACACACACACACACACACACACACACACACACACACACACACACACACACACACACACACACACACACACACACACACACACACACACACACATGTTGTGTTTTTGTATGGGGACATTCCATAGGCGTAATGCATTTTATACTGTACAAACCGTATTTTCTATCCCCTACACTGCCCCTGCCCCTAAACCTACCCATCACACACACACAACACACACACACACACACACACACACACACACACACACACACACACACACACACACACACACACACAACACACACACACACACACACACACACACACACACACACACACACACACACACACATGTGTATCCTGTGTGTATGTTTTATGGGGACATTCCATAGGCATAATGCATTTTATACTGTACAAACCTATTTTCATCCCCTACACTGCCCTGCCCCTAAACCTACACATCACACACACACACACACACACACACACACACACACACACACACACACACACACACACACACACACACACACACACACACACACACACACACACACACACACACACACACACACACAATGTACAGAGTCATTCGACACACTCATACATCATCCTCCCATTTGCTTTCTAGCCAGTCACGTCTCACAATGTCGAAGGAGAGCGTGTTCATTTAGAAAGCAGTTCAGAAAGGAAGGAGAGCCGAGCCTGCCAGTGGCTGCTTTGAGCAATCACTTGAGGATGCTTCGTGTGATAATAATCCATTATGACAGAGAGTAGCTCCATCTCCAGTCAGAGCATGGCAAAGACCCCCAAAGCCCTGATGTGGAAGACTCACCTTCACCTGAGCGGGGCCACTGAGCCACTGACAGATCACACACAGTTACCAGATGATTAGCTCAGAAAGCCTTCTAATGAAAGTGGACTCTTTGACTGGGTGAACAAGAAACTGTTATGAAACACTGACACTAGTGGTCAAAAGTTTAGAATAATTATGCATTTTTTTATGTTTTAGAAAAACTCTTATGCCCACCAAGTCTGCATTTATTTAATCAATCAAAAAAATGTAAGATATTGTAAGCTGCCTATATTATCCTTATATTTCATGCAGTGTGTAATAAAGCTGTTTGTGAACATAACACTGCATAATTTCAAATATCAAAGTGCAGATACTTTTATTTGTTGTCACCTAAAATAAAGAAGCGATTCTGAACTGAATCAAGTCGACACTCTCACTTCCTGTTAAATCTAAATAGGTTTGTAACTAATTTGCATAATGCCTGCCTCTGGTCTTGATTGGCTGAACAGCGTCTCTTAGCCCCGCCCTCACTTACTGTAGTCTTTTATCTAATTTGCATAATGCCCGCCTCTGGTGCTGATTGGCTGAACAGCATCTCTTTGCCCCGCCTCACACACTGTAGTTGTAACTCATTTGCATAAGGCCCTCCTCTGGTACTCATTTGCATAATGCTAGCCTCTACTCTTGATTGGCTGAACAGCGTACTGTAGTTGTATCTCATTTTACATAATGCCCTCCTCTGGTGCTGATTGGCTGAACAGCGTCTCATTGCCCCACCCTCACACACTGTAGATGTAACTAATTTGCATAATGCCAGCCTCTACTCTTGATTGGCTGAACAGCGTCTCTTAGCCCCGCCCTCACTCACTGTAGTCGTCTCTGAGACTGGAAGAGTTTGGTTGGTGTTGTTCATGTGGAGGAGACGCTGTTTTCTGCTGAGATTGAGACGCTCAAACCCTCGCCATCGGTACTGTTCCTATCACTGTGTGTCAAGAGCTGAGATTCAGATATGATAATGAGCGTTTGCTTTCTGACCAATCAGAGCAGAGCAGCTCTCAGAGAGGCGGGGTTTAGAGAGACTGAATCCTTGATGGAAGTGTTTCAGACACTGAGAGAACAGAGCTGATGTGCAGTGGAGATTATGAGGGAAATACAGAGGTTTTTTTTTTTTTTTTACTTTGGATGCATGTAAACCAATTGTTATGTGAGTCCAAAACAACATTAGAAGCCTTTAAAATAGTTTAATAGGGGCACTTACATTTATTCCTGTGAAAGCTGAATTTTCAGCAGCCATTACTCCAGTCTTCAGTGTCACATAGTTTGAGCTATTAATAATCAATATATAATGTATATATATATATACACACACAGGACAATAGCAAAACAGACATGTTTAACTTTTACATGCATCTAAAAAAGTTCTCTGCATGCAAGATCCACAACTGGCAGATAAAAATGTTTTCTCTCCAGTGCGGTAGGTTGTGTAAATTTAATTAAATAAAATGTGAAGTATGTAAGTGAGGATGACCGGATGATTGACAGGCCAGTTTATGGTGACATAATGCACATAACTATATGATTGCTCAATGTTATGTCATGCTAGTTCGTCCCAAAATCAACAGTAATCTGTATGAATTTCTTTCTTCTGCTGAACACTAAAGTGAACATGTGCAACCAAACAGTTGTGCGTCACTGACTTCCATAGTATGGAACACAATTTCCACATAACAAAGAATTCCATAAACATGTCTGGAACAAGGATTTTTGATTTGAGTGAACTATCACTTTAAATTCTCTCTGTCTCTAAAGAGAGCATGATTGGGGATAACAAATACAAAATGTTGGCTATTCCCAAATGTTCTTTGTTATTTATGGCAATACAGTAAAAAATGTAATTAGGCTAAATTTACTCAAAATTATAGAATATAAATAAAATAGATTCTGAATTAAAGACTAAGAGGAGAAAATACAAAACAAACCGGTTTTGCTCATATTTACCAATGGTGCCAGTATTTGTCGAGACCGCTGTAAAAGTTAAGGGCATCTAATATAAAGTGTGATTGTAGGCTAAACTGGGTCTTTGAAAGAAATTAACTTTAGAGTAATTACAATCTATTTTCCATGCAATAACATCAATTTCATGAGGTTTATCAGCAGGTACACCAATGGATGTATTGACATGATACATAATAAAGTACTAGCTGTGTGTGCGCCATTGCCAGACTGTAGTCGAATGTTTTGTTGTTTTGTGTGCCCTAAAACAGCAGGCTCTGCAATTCATTCAATTTCTTTGTCAAACAGAGAGCTGTGGAAGCGTATCATTGTGATCATAGACTGAACAGCTGATCTGGAAACAAACGCAGATCTCAAAAGATCATTCAACACGGCAAAGCCCTCGACAATGACAGTGTTTTGCTGGCCTTGTGCACGCGGGACTCCGCTGGAAGAATCCATAGGGCACACCATGTGAAGCACCAGGATGAAAAGTGTTTTAGCTATTTGTCCCCGTGGCCCGGACGGGCAGAGTTTAGTCTGGCATGAGACAGCCGAGGGTGAGCATCCTAGTTTTCACACACTAAAGGTGCTGAGGGGTAAAGCACTCAGTTGAATATTGAGGAGGTGACATCTCAACACGCGGTATGTACAAGTCCAGCTACCGGCGTGAGGTGCGCAAGGAGAAGTACGAGCTCTCCGATGTCTACGAGGAGCCCAGCAGCCCAGAGACGGAGTCGGCTCCGGCCGGCGGGCCCTCGAGAGCGGCCGCCCCGGGCTGGGAGAGCCTGCAGGAGCTGAACAGCCGCTTCGCCAGTTACATCAACCGGGCGCGCGTGCTGGAGCAGCGCAACGCTGTGTTCCGCAAACAGCTGGAGACTCTGCAGCGCATGGAGGAGGCGCCGGGACTGGAGGAGGCCTTCAGCGAGCAGATCAGCGTCAACAGGCAGCGCATCCGAGAACTGCTGTCGGCCCGGGCCAAGCTGGAGAGAGAGCTGAAAGATGCCGAACGCATGCTGGATGAGTACAACAGCAGGTGAGGAAATCTGACAGAGGTCGTAGTTAACAGTTAAACACTTCTACATTACTGACAATTAATACATTTAAGATAAGAACTTCTTTAAATCTGTCCATTGACTACTACATTGGTAGTATTTGAAACCAAAACAATGGAGAGTTAAGGCAATTGCATCATTTTTTTCTCAATTGTGTGATATGAAGTCAGAATTGTGAGATATAAAGTCAGAATTGTGAGATATAAAGTCAGAATTGTGTGATATAAAGTCAGAATTGTGAGATATAAAGTCAGAATTGTGAGATATAAAGTCAGAATTGTGAGATATAAAGTCAGAATTGTGTGATATAAAGTCAGAATTGTGAGATATAAAGTCAGAATTGTGAGATATAAAGTCAGAATTGTGAGATATAAAGTCAGAATTGTGATATAAAGTCAGAATTTGAGATATAAAGTCAGAATTGTGTGATATAAAGAATTGTGATATAAAGTCAGAATTGTGTGATATAAAGTCAGAATTATGATGTATAAAGTCAGAATTGTGTGATTAAGTCAGAATTGTGAGATATAAAGTCAGAATTGTGAGATATAAAGTCAGAATTGTGATATAAAGTCAGAATTGTGATATAAAGTCAGAATTGTGTGATATAAAGTCAGAATTGTGTGATATAAAGTCAGAATTGTGATATAAAGTCAGAATTGTGTGATATAAAGTCAGAATTGTGAGATATAAAGTCAGAATTGTGATATAAAGTCAGAATTGTGTGATATAAAGTCAGAATTGTATGATATAAAGTCAGAATTGTGATATAAAGTCAGAATTGTGATATAAAGTCAGAATTGTGTGATATAAAGTCAGAATTGTGTGATATAAAGTCAGAATTGTGAGATATAAAGTCAGAATTGTGATATAAAGTCAGAATTGTGAGATATAAAGTCGGAATTGTGATATAAAGTCAGAATTGTGATATAAAGTCAGAATTGTGATATAAAGTCGGAATTGTGAGATATAAAGTCAGAATTGTGATATAAAGTCAGAATTGTGAGATATAAAGTCAGAATTGTGATATAAAGTCAGAATTGTGTAATTTAAAGTCAGAATTGTGATATAAAGTCAGAATTGTGATATAAAGTCAGTGAGATATAAAGTCAGAATTGTTATATAAAGTCAGAATTGTGATATAAAGTCAGAATTGTGATATAAAGTCGGAATTGTGAGATATAAAGTCAGAATTGTGATATAAAGTCGAATTGTGTGATATAAAGTCAGAATTGTGATATAAAGTCAGAATTGTGAGATATAAAGTCAGAATTGTGATATAAAGTCAGAATTGTGAGATATAAAGTCAGAATTGTGAGATATAAAGTCGGAATTGTGATATAAAGTCAGAATTGTGATATAAAGTCAGAATTGTGATATAAAGTCGGAATTGTGATATAAAGTCAGAATTGTGATATAAAGTCGGAATTGTAATTTAAAGTCGGAATTGTGATATAAAGTCGGAATTGTGATATAAAGTCAGAATTGTAATTTAAAGTCGGAATTGTGATATAAAGTCGGAATTGTGATATAAAGTCAGAATTGTGATATAAAGTCAGAATTGTGAGATTTAAAGTCAGAATTGTGATATAAAGTCAGAATTGTGATATAAAGTCAGAATTGTGAGATATAAAGTCAGAATTGTGATATAAAGTCAGAATTGTGATATAAAGTCAGAATTGTGAGATATAAAGTCAGAATTGTGATATAAAGTCGGAATTGTGTGATATAAAGTCGGAATTGTGATATAAAGTCGGAATTGTGAGATATAAAGTCGGAATTGTGATATAAAGTCAGAATTGTGAGATATAAAGTCAGAATTGTGAGATATAAAGTCAGAATTGTGAGATATAAAGTCAGAATTGTGTGATATAAAGTCAGAATTGTGTGATATAAAGTCAGAATTGTGTGATATAAAGTCAGAATTGTGTGATATAAAGTCAGAATTGTGAGATATAAAGTCAGAATTGTGATATAAAGTCAGAATTGTGATATAAAGTCAGAATTGTGTGATATAAAGTCAGAATTGTGATATAAAGTCAGAATTGTGATATAAAGTCAGAATTGTGTGATATAAAGTCAGAATTGTGTGATATAAAGTCAGAATTGTGATATAAAGTCAGAATTGTGTGATATAAAGTCAGAATTGTGAGATATAAAGTCAGAATTGTGTGATATAAAGTCAGAATTGTGAGATATAAAGTCAGAATTGTGAGATATAAAGTCAGAATTGTGTGATATAAAGTCAGAATTGTGAGATATAAAGTCAGAATTGTGTGATATAAAGTCAGAATTGTGAGATATAAAGTCAGAATTGTGTGATATAAAGTCAGAATTGTGATATAAAGTCAGAATTGTGTGATATAAAGTCAGAATTGTGAGATATAAAGTCAGAATTGTGATATATAAAGTCAGAATTGTCTGATATAAAGTCAGAATTGTGATATAAAGTCAGAATTGTGTGATATAAAGTCGGAATTGTGAGATATAAAGTCAGAATTGTGTGATATAAAGTCAGAATTGTGAGATATAAAGTCAGAATTGTGTGATATAAAGTCAGAATTGTGATATAAAGTCAGAATTGTGAGATATAAAGTCAGAATTGTGTGATATAAAGTCAGAATTGTGTGATATAAAGTCAGAATTGTGATATAAAGTCAGAATTGTGATATAAAGTCAGAATTGTGATATATAAAGTCAGAATTGTGTGATATAAAGTCAGAATTGTGTGATATAAAGTCAGAATTGTGTGATATAAAGACAGAATTGTGATATAAAGTCAGAATTGTGAGATATAAAGTCAGAATTGTGATATATAAAGTCAGAATTGTGTGATATAAAGTCAGAATTGTGTGATATAAAGTCAGAATTGTGTGATATAAAGTCAGAATTGTGATATAAAGTCAGAATTGTGATATAAAGTCAGAATTGTGTGATATAAAGTCAGAATTGTGATATAAAGTCAGAATTGTGAGATATAAAGTCAGAATTGTGAGATATAAAGTCGGAATTGTGATATAAAGTCAGAATTGTGATATAAAGTCAGAATTGTAATTTAAAGTCGGAATTGTGATATAAAGTCGGAATTGTGATATAAAGTCAGAATTGTGATATAAAGTCAGAATTGTGAGATATAAAGTCAGAATTGTGAGATATAAAGTCAGAATTGTGATATAAAGTCAGAATTGTGATATAAAGTCAGAATTGTGATATAAAGTCAGAATTGTGAGATATAAAGTCAGAATTGTGAGATATAAAGTCGGAATTGTGATATAAAGTCAGAATTGTGATATAAAGTCAGAATTGTGATATAAAGTCAGAATTGTGATATAAAGTCAGAATTGTGAGATATAAAGTCAGAATTGTGAGATATAAAGTCAGAATTGTGTGATATAAAGTCAGAATTGTGAGATATAAAGTCAGAATTGTGATATAAAGTCAGAATTGTGAGATATAAAGTCAGAATTGTGATATAAAGTCAGAATTGTGTGATATAAAGTCGGAATTGTGTGATATAAAGTCGAATTGTGATATAAAGTCAGAATTGTGATATAAAGTCAGAATTGTGATATAAAGTCAGAATTGTGATATAAAGTCAGAATTGTGATATAAAGTCGAATTGTGTGATATAAAGTCAGAATTGTGAGATATAAAGTCAGAATTGTGAGATATAAAGTCAGAATTGTGTGATATAAAGTCAGAATTGTGATATAAAGTCAGAATTGTGAGATATAAAGTCAGAATTGTGAGATATAAAGTCGGAACTGTGATATAAAGTCAGAATTGTGATATAAAGTCAGAATTGTGAGATATAAAGTCAGAATTGTGATATAAAGTCAGAATTGTGATATAAAGTCAGAATTGTGAGATATAAAGTCAGAATTGTGTGATATAAAGTCAGAATTGTGAGATATAAAGTCAGAATTGTGATATAAAGTCGAATTGTGATATAAAGTCAGAATTGTGATATAAAGTCAGAATTGTGAGATATAAAGTCAGAATTGTGATATAAAGTCGGAACTGTGATATAAAGTCAGAATTGTGTGATATAAAGTCAGAATTGTGATATAAAGTCAGAATTGTGATATAAAGTCAGAATTGTGAGATATAAAGTCAGAATTGTGTGATATAAAGTCAGAATTGTGAGATATAAAGTCAGAATTGTGAGATATAAAGTCAGAATTGTGAGATATAAAGTCAGAATTGTGATATAAAGTCAGAATTGTAATTTAAAGTCGGAATTGTGATATAAAGTCAGAATTGTGAGATATAAAGTCAGAATTGTGTGATATAAAGTCAGAATTGTGAGATATAAAGTCAGAATTGTGATATAAAGTCAGAATTGTGAGATATAAAGTCGGAACTGTGATATAAAGTCAGAATTGTGATATAAAGTCAGAATTGTGTGATATAAAGTCAGAATTGTGTGATATAAAGTCGGAATTGTGATATAAAGTCAGAATTGTGATATAAAGTCAGAATTGTGATATAAAGTCGGAATTGTGATATAAAGTCAGAATTGTGTGATATAAAGTCGGAATTGTGTGATATAAAGTCGGAATTGTGATATAAAGTCAGAATTGTGATATAAAGTCAGAATTGTGTGATATAAAGTCGGAATTGTGAGATATAAAGTCAGAAGTGTGTGATATAAAGTCAGAATTGTGATATAAAGTCAGAATTGTGATATAAAGTCGGAATTGTGATATAAAGACAGAATTGTGAGATATAAAGTCGGAATTGTGAGATATAGAGTCAGAATTGTGTGATATAAAGTCAGAAGTGTGTGATATAAAGTCAGAATTGTGATATAAAGTCAGAACTGTGAGATATAAAGTCAGAATTGTGAGATATAAAGTCGGAATTGTGATATAAAGTCAGAATTGTGATATAAAGTCAGAATTGTAATTTAAAGTCGGAATTGTGATATAAAGTCAGAATTGTGATATAAAGTCAGAATTGTGATATAAAGTCAGAATTGTGAGATATAAAGTCAGAATTGTGAGATATAAAGTCAGAATTGTGAGATATAAAGTCAGAATTGTGAGATATAAAGTGTGATATAAAGTCAGAATTGTGAGATATAAAGTCAGAATTGTGAGATATAAAGTCGGAATTGTGATATAAAGTCAGAATTGTGATATAAAGTCAGAATTGTGATATAAAGTCAGAATTGTGATATAAAGTCAGAATTGTGAGATATAAAGTCAGAATTGTGAGATATAAAGTCAGAATTGTGATATAAAGTCAGAATTGTGAGATATAAAGTCAGAATTGTGATATAAAGTCAGAATTGTGAGATATAAAGTCAGAATTGTGATATAAAGTCAGAATTGTAATTTAAAGTCGAATTGTGATATAAAGTCAGAATTGTGATATAAAGTCAGAATTGTGATATAAAGTCAGAATTGTGATATAAAGTCAGAATTGTGATATAAAGTCAGAATTGTGATATAAAGTCGGAATTGTGAGATATAAAGTCAGAATTGTGAGATATAAAGTCAGAATTGTGAGATATAAAGTCAGAATTGTGAGATATAAAGTCAGAATTGTGATATAAAGTCAGAATTGTGAGATATAAAGTCAGAATTGTGAGATATAAAGTCGGAACTGTGATATAAAGTCAGAATTGTGATATAAAGTCAGAATTGTGAGATATAAAGTCAGAATTGTGATATAAAGTCAGAATTGTGAGATATAAAGTCAGAATTGTGAGATATAAAGTCAGAATTGTGTGATATAAAGTCAGAATTGTGAGATATAAAGTCAGAATTGTGATATAAAGTCGAATTGTGATATAAAGTCGGAATTGTGATATAAAGTCGGAATTGTGATATAAAGTCAGAATTGTAATTTAAAGTGAATTGTGATATAAAGTCAGAATTGTGATATAAAGTGAATTGTGATATAAAGTCGGAATTGTGATATAAAGTCAGAATTGTGATATAAAGTCAGAATTGTGTGATATAAAGTCGAATTGTGAGATATAAAGTCAGAAGTGTGTGATATAAAGTCGAATTGTGATATAAAGTCAGAATTGTGATATAAAGTCAGAATTGTGTGATATAAAGACAGAATTGTGAGATATAAAGTCGGAATTGTGAGATATAAAGTCAGAATTGTGTGATATAAAGTCGGAATTGTGAGATATAAAGTCGGAATTGTGAGATATAAAGTCGGAATTGTGATATAAAGTCAGAATTGTGATATAAAGTCGGAATTGTGATATAAAGACAGAATTGTGAGATATAAAGTCGGAATTGTGAGATATAAAGTCGGAATTGTGAGATATAAAGTCAGAATTGAGATATAAAGTCAGAATTGTGAGATATAAAGTCAGAATTGAGATATAAAGTCAGAATTGTGAGATATAAAGTCAGAATTGTGAGATATAAAGTCGGAACTGTGATATAAAGTCAGAATTGTGATATAAAGTCAGAATTGTGTGATATAAAGACAGAATTGTGAGATATAAAGTCGGAATTGTGATATAAAGTCAGAATTGTGAGATATAAAGTCGGAATTGTGATATAAAGTCAGAATTGTGAGATATAAAGTCAGAATTGTGATATAAAGTCGAATTGTGAGATATAATAAAGTCAGAATTGTGTGATATAAAGTCAGAATTGTGTGATATAAAGTCGGAATTGTGTGATATAAAGTCAGAAGTGTGTGATATAAAGTCGGAATTGTGTGATATAAAGTCGGAATTCTGTGATATAAAGTCAGAATTGTGTGATATAAAGTCAGAAGTGTGTGATATAAAGTCAGAATTGTGTGATATAAAGTCAGAATTGTGGGATATAAAGTCAGAATTGTTTGATATAAAGTCAGAATTGTGTGATATAAAGTCGGAATTGTGTGATATAAAGTCGGAATTGTGTGATATAAAGTCAGAATTGTGTGATATAAAGTCAGAATTGTGTGATATAAAGTCAGAAGTGTGTGATATAAAGTCAGAATTGTGTGATATAAAGTCGAATTGTGATATAAAGTCAGAATTGTAATTTAAAGTCGGAATTGTGATATAAAGTCAGAATTGTGATATAAAGTCGAATTGTGATATAAAGTCGGAATTGTGATATAAAGTCAGAATTGTGATATAAAGTCAGAATTGTGTGATATAAAGTCGGAATTGTGAGATATAAAGTCAGAAGTGTGTGATATAAAGTCGGAATTGTGATATAAAGTCAGAATTGTGATATAAAGTCAGAATTGTGTGATATAAAGACAGAATTGTGAGATATAAAGTCGGAATTGTGAGATATAAAGTCAGAATTGTGTGATATAAAGTCGAATTGTGAGATATAAAGTCGGAATTGTGATATAAAGTCAGAATTGTGAGATATAAAGTCAGAATTGTGAGATATAAAGTCGGAATTGTGATATAAAGTCAGAATTGTGATATAAAGTCAGAATTGTAATTTAAAGTTGGAATTGTGATATAAAGTCGAATTGTGATATAAAGTCAGAATTGTGATATAAAGTCAGAATTGTGAGATATAAAGTCAGAATTGTGAGATATAAAGTCAGAATTGTGAGATATAAAGTCAGAATTGTGAGATATAAAGTCGGAATTGTGATATAAAGTCAGAATTGTGAGATATAAAGTCAGAATTGTGAGATATAAAGTCGAACTGTGATATAAAGTCAGAATTGTGATATAAAGTCAGAATTGTGAGATATAAAGTCAGAATTGTGATATAAAGTCAGAATTGTGAGATATAAAGTCAGAATTGTGAGATATAAAGTCAGAATTGTGTGATATAAAGTCAGAATTGTGAGATATAAAGTCAGAATTGTGATATAAAGTCAGAATTGTGAGATATAAAGTCAGAATTGTGATATAAAGTCAGAATTGTAATTTAAAGTCGAATTGTGATATAAAGTCGAATTGTGATATAAAGTCAGAATTGTGATATAAAGTCAGAATTGTGATATAAAGTCGGAATTGTGATATAAAGTCGAATTGTGATATAAAGTCGGAATTGTGAGATATAAAGTCAGAATTGTGAGATATAAAGTCAGAATTGTGAGATATAAAGTCGGAATTGTGATATAAAGTCAGAATTGTGAGATATAAAGTCAGAATTGTGAGATATAAAGTCGGAACTGTGATATAAAGTCAGAATTGTGATATAAAGTCAGAATTGTGAGATATAAAGTCAGAATTGTGATATAAAGTCAGAATTGTGAGATATAAAGTCAGAATTGTGAGATATAAAGTCAGAATTGTGTGATATAAAGTCAGAATTGTGAGATATAAAGTCAGAATTGTGATATAAAGTCGAATTGTGATATAAAGTCGGAATTGTGATATAAAGTCGGAATTGTGATATAAAGTCAGAATTGTAATTTAAAGTCAGAATTGTGATATAAAGTCAGAATTGTGATATAAAGTCGGAATTGTGATATAAAGTCGAATTGTGATATAAAGTCAGAATTGTGATATAAAGTCAGAATTGTGTGATATAAAGTCGAATTGTGAGATATAAAGTCAGAAGTGTGTGATATAAAGTCGAATTGTGATATAAAGTCAGAATTGTGATATAAAGTCAGAATTGTGTGATATAAAGACAGAATTGTGAGATATAAAGTCGGAATTGTGAGATATAAAGTCAGAATTGTGTGATATAAAGTCGGAATTGTGAGATATAAAGTCGGAATTGTGAGATATAAAGTCGGAATTGTGATATAAAGTCAGAATTGTGATATAAAGTCAGAATTGTGTGATATAAAGACAGAATTGTGAGATATAAAGTCGAATTGTGAGATATAAAGTCGGAATTGTGAGATATAAAGTCAGAATTGAGATATAAAGTCAGAATTGTGAGATATAAAGTCAGAATTGAGATATAAAGTCAGAATTGTGAGATATAAAGTCAGAATTGTGAGATATAAAGTCGGAACTGTGATATAAAGTCAGAATTGTGATATAAAGTCAGAATTGTGTGATATAAAGACAGAATTGTGAGATATAAAGTCGGAATTGTGAGATATAAAGTCAGAATTGTGTGATATAAAGTCGGAATTGTGATATAAAGTCAGAATTGTGAGATATAAAGTCAGAATTGTGATATAAAGTCATTGTGAGATATAATAAAGTCAGAATTGTGTGATATAAAGTCAGAATTGTGTGATATAAAGTCGGAATTGTGTGATATAAAGTCAGAAGTGTGTGATATAAAGTCGGAATTGTGTGATATAAAGTGAATTCTGTGATATAAAGTCAGAATTGTGTGATATAAAGTCAGAAGTGTGTGATATAAAGTCAGAATTGTGTGATATAAAGTCAGAATTGTGTGATATAAAGTCAGAATTGTGTGATATAAAGTCAGAATTGTGTGATATAAAGTCAGAATTGTGTGATATAAAGTCAGGAATTGTGTGATATAAAGTCAGAATTGTGTGATATAAAGTCAGAATTGTGTGATATAAAGTCAGAAGTGTGTGATATAAAGTCAGAATTGTGTGATATAAAGTCAGAATTGTGAGATATAAAGTCAGAATTGTGAGATATAAAGTCGGAATTGTGTGATATAAAGTCAGAATTGTGATATAAAGACAGAATTGTGAGATATAAAGTCAGAATTGTGAGATATAATGTCAGAATTGTGAGATATAAAGTCGGAATTGTGAGATATAAAGTCGGAATTGTGAGATATAAAGTCAGAATTGTGTGATATAAAGTCAGAATTGTGAGATATAAAGTCAGAATTGTGAGATATAAAGTCAGAATTGTGAGATATAAAGTCAGAATTGTGAGATATAAAGTCGGAATTGTGATATAAAGTCAGAATTGTGAGATATAAAGTGAATTGTGATATAAAGTCAGAATTGTGAGATATAAAGTCAGAATTGTGATATAAAGTCAGAATTGTGAGATATAAAGTCAGAATTGTGATATAAAGTCAGAATTGTGAGATATAAAGTCAGAATTGTGAGATATAAAGTCAGAATTGTGTGATATAAAGTCAGAATTGTGAGATATAAAGTCAGAATTGTGATATAAAGTCGGAATTGTGATATAAAGTCGGAATTGTGATATAAAGTCAGAAATGTGAGATATAAAGTCAGAATTGTGAGATATAAAGTCGGAATTGTGATATAAAGTCAGAAATGTGTGATATAAAGTCAGAATTGTGATATAAAGTCAGAATTGTAATTTAAAGTCAGAATTGTGAGATATAAAGTCAGAATTGTGTGATATAAAGTCAGAATTGTGAGATATAAAGTCAGAATTGTGAGATATAAAGTCAGAATTGTGAGATATAAAGTCAGAATTGTGATATAAAGTCAGAATTGTAATTTAAAGTCGGAATTGTGATATAAAGTCGGAATTGTGATATAAAGTCAGAATTGTGAGATATAAAGTCAGAATTGTGAGATATAAAGTCAGAATTGTGATATAAAGTCAGAATTGTGAGATATAAAGTCGAACTGTGATATAAAGTCAGAATTGTGATATAAAGTCAGAATTGTAATTTAAAGTCGAATTGTGATATAAAGTCGGAATTGTGATATAAAGTCGGAATTGTGATATAAAGTCGGAATTGTGATATAAAGTCAGAATTGTAATTTAAAGTCGGAATTGTGATATAAAGTCAGAATTGTGATATAAAGTCGGAATTGTGATATAAAGTCAGAATTGTGATATAAAGTCAGAATTGTGATATAAAGTCAGAATTGTGTGATATAAAGTCGGAATTGT
Organism: Gobiocypris rarus; assembly: GCA_023029165.1. Classification (NCBI taxonomy): domain Eukaryota; kingdom Metazoa; phylum Chordata; class Actinopteri; order Cypriniformes; family Gobionidae; genus Gobiocypris; species Gobiocypris rarus. Next base: position 1,948,322 of record CM040927.1, read on the forward strand.
GAGATATAAAGTCAGAAGTGTGTGATATAAAGTCGAATTGTGATATAAAGTCAGAATTGTGATATAAAGTCAGAATTGTGTGATATAAAGACAGAATTGTGAGATATAAAGTCGGAATTGTGAGATATAAAGTCAGAATTGTGTGATATAAAGTCGGAATTGTGAGATATAAAGTCGGAATTGTGATATAAAGTCAGAATTGTGAGATATAAAGTCAGAATTGTGAGATATAAAGTCGAACTGTGATATAAAGTCAGAATTGTGATATAAAGTCAGAATTGTAATTTAAAGTTGGAATTGTGATATAAAGTCGAATTGTGATATAAAGTCAGAATTGTGATATAAAGTCAGAATTGTGAGATATAAAGTCAGAATTGTGAGATATAAAGTCAGAATTGTGAGATATAAAGTCAGAATTGTGAGATATAAAGTCAGAATTGTGATATAAAGTCAGAATTGTGAGATATAAAGTCAGAATTGTGAGATATAAAGTCGAACTGTGATATAAAGTCAGAATTGTGATATAAAGTCAGAATTGTGAGATATAAAGTCGGAATTGTGATATAAAGTCAGAATTGTGAGATATAAAGTCAGAATTGTGAGATATAAAGTCAGAATTGTGTGATATAAAGTCAGAATTGTGAGATATAAAGTCAGAATTGTGAGATATAAAGTCGGAATTGTGAGATATAAAGTCAGAATTGTGATATAAAGTCAGAATTGTAATTTAAAGTCGGAATTGTGATATAAAGTCGGAATTGTGATATAAAGTCAGAATTGTGATATAAAGTCGGAATTGTGATATAAAGTCAGAATTGTGATATAAAGTCGGAATTGTGATATAAAGTCAGAATTGTGAGATATAAAGTCAGAATTGTGAGATATAAAGTCAGAATTGTGAGATATAAAGTCAGAATTGTGAGATATAAAGTCAGAATTGTGATATAAAGTCAGAATTGTGAGATATAAAGTCAGAATTGTGATATAAAGTCGGAATTGTGATATAAAGTCAGAATTGTGATATAAAGTCAGAATTGTGAGATATAAAGTCAGAATTGTGATATAAAGTCAGAATTGTGAGATATAAAGTCAGAATTGTGAGATATAAAGTCAGAATTGTGTGATATAAAGTCAGAATTGTGAGATATAAAGTCAGAATTGTGATATAAAGTCGGAATTGTGATATAAAGTCGGAATTGTGATATAAAGTCAGAATTGTGATATAAAGTCGGAATTGTAATTTAAAGTCGGAATTGTGAGATATAAAGTCAGAATTGTGATATAAAGTCGGAATTGTGATATAAAGTGAATTGTGATATAAAGTCAGAATTGTGATATAAAGTCAGAATTGTGTGATATAAAGTCGGAATTGTGAGATATAAAGTCAGAAGTGTGTGATATAAAGTCGAATTGTGATATAAAGTCAGAATTGTGATATAAAGTCAGAATTGTGTGATATAAAGACAGAATTGTGAGATATAAAGTCAGAATTGTGAGATATAAAGTCAGAATTGTGTGATATAAAGTCGAATTGTGAGATATAAAGTCGGAATTGTGAGATATAAAGTCGGAATTGTGATATAAAGTCAGAATTGTGATATAAAGTCAGAATTGTGTGATATAAAGACAGAATTGTGAGATATAAAGTCGGAATTGTGAGATATAAAGTCGGAATTGTGAGATATAAAGTCAGAATTGAGATATAAAGTCAGAATTGTGAGATATAAAGTCAGAATTGAGATATAAAGTCAGAATTGTGAGATATAAAGTCAGAATTGTGAGATATAAAGTCGAACTGTGATATAAAGTCAGAATTGTGATATAAAGTCGGAATTGTGATATAAAGACAGAATTGTGAGATATAAAGTCGGAATTGTGAGATATAAAGTCAGAATTGTGTGATATAAAGTCGAATTGTGATATAAAGTCGGAATTGTGATATAAAGTCAGAACTGTGAGATATAAAGTCGGAATTGTGAGATATAATAAAGTCAGAATTGTGTGATATAAAGTCAGAATTGTGTGATATAAAGTCGAATTGTGTGATATAAAGTCAGAAGTGTGTGATATAAAGTCGGAATTGTGTGATATAAAGTGAATTCTGTGATATAAAGTCAGAATTGTGTGATATAAAGTCAGAAGTGTGTGATATAAAGTCAGAATTGTGTGATATAAAGTCAGAATTGTGTGATATAAAGTCAGAATTGTGTGATATAAAGTCAGAATTGTGTGATATAAAGTCGGAATTGTGTGATATAAAGTCGGAATTGTGTGATATAAAGTCAGAATTGTGTGATATAAAGTCAGAATTGTGTGATATAAAGTCAGAAGTGTGTGATATAAAGTCAGAATTGTGTGATATAAAGTCGAATTGTGATATAAAGTCAGAATTGTAATTTAAAGTCGGAATTGTGATATAAAGTCAGAATTGTGATATAAAGTCGGAATTGTGATATAAAGTCGGAATTGTGATATAAAGTCAGAATTGTGATATAAAGTCAGAATTGTGTGATATAAAGTCGGAATTGTGAGATATAAAGTCAGAAGTGTGTGATATAAAGTCGAATTGTGATATAAAGTCAGAATTGTGATATAAAGTCAGAATTGTGTGATATAAAGACAGAATTGTGAGATATAAAGTCGGAATTGTGAGATATAAAGTCAGAATTGTGTGATATAAAGTCAGAATTGTGAGATATAAAGTCGGAATTGTGATATAAAGTCAGAATTGTGAGATATAAAGTCAGAATTGTGAGATATAAAGTCGGAATTGTGATATAAAGTCAGAATTGTGATATAAAGTCAGAATTGTAATTTAAAGTCGGAATTGTGATATAAAGTCGGAATTGTGATATAAAGTCAGAATTGTGATATAAAGTCAGAATTGTGAGATATAAAGTCAGAATTGTGAGATATAAAGTCAGAATTGTGAGATATAAAGTCAGAATTGTGAGATATAAAGTCAGAATTGTGATATAAAGTCAGAATTGTGAGATATAAAGTCAGAATTGTGAGATATAAAGTCGGAACTGTGATATAAAGTCAGAATTGTGATATAAAGTCAGAATTGTGAGATATAAAGTCGGAATTGTGATATAAAGTCAGAAATGTGAGATATAAAGTCAGAATTGTGAGATATAAAGTCAGAATTGTGTGATATAAAGTCAGAATTGTGAGATATAAAGTCAGAATTGTGATATAAAGTCAGAATTGTGAGATATAAAGTCAGAATTGTGATATAAAGTCAGAATTGTAATTTAAAGTCGGAATTGTGATATAAAGTCGGAATTGTGATATAAAGTCAGAATTGTGATATAAAGTCAGAATTGTGATATAAAGTCGGAATTGTGATATAAAGTCAGAATTGTGATATAAAGTCGGAATTGTGAGATATAAAGTCAGAATTGTGAGATATAAAGTCAGAATTGTGAGATATAAAGTCAAATTGTGATATAAAGTCAGAATTGTGAGATATAAAGTCAGAATTGTGAGATATAAAGTCGGAACTGTGATATAAAGTCGGAATTGTGATATAAAGTCAGAATTGTGAGATATAAAGTCGGAATTGTGATATAAAGTCAGAATTGTGAGATATAAAGTCAGAATTGTGAGATATAAAGTCAGAATTGTGTGATATAAAGTCAGAATTGTGAGATATAAAGTCAGAATTGTGATATAAAGTCGGAATTGTAATTTAAAGTCGGAATTGTGATATAAAGTCGGAATTGTGATATAAAGTCAGAATTGTAATTTAAAGTCGGAATTGTGATATAAAGTCAGAATTGTAATTTAAAGTCGGAATTGTGATATAAAGTCGGAATTGTGATATAAAGTCAGAATTGTGATATAAAGTCAGAATTGTGTGATATAAAGTCGAATTGTGAGATATAAAGTCAGAAGTGTGTGATATAAAGTCGAATTGTGATATAAAGTCAGAATTGTGATATAAAGTCAGAATTGTGTGATATAAAGACAGAATTGTGAGATATAAAGTCGGAATTGTGAGATATAAAGTCAGAATTGTGTGATATAAAGTCGGAATTGTGAGATATAAAGTCGGAATTGTGAGATATAAAGTCGAATTGTGATATAAAGTCAGAATTGTGATATAAAGTCAGAATTGTGTGATATAAAGACAGAATTGTGAGATATAAAGTCGGTGTGAGATATAAAGTCTTGTGAGATATAAAGTCAGAATTGAGATATAAAGTCAGAATTGTGAGATATAAAGTCAGAATTGAGATATAAAGTCAGAATTGTGAGATATAAAGTCAGAATTGTGATATAAAGTCGGAATTGTGATATAAAGTCAGAATTGTGATATAAAGTCGGAATTGTGATATAAAGACAGAATTGTGAGATATAAAGTCGGAATTGTGAGATATAGAGTCAAAATTGTGATATAAAGTCGGAATTGTGATATAAAGTCAGAACTGTGAGATATAAAGTCGGAATTGTGAGATATAAAGTCGGAATTGTTAGATATAATAAAGTCAGAATTGTGTGATATAAAGTCAGAAGTGTGTGATATAAAGTCAGAATTGTGATATAAAGTCAGAACTGTGAGATATAAAGTCGGAATTGTGTGATATAAAGTCGGAATTCTGTGATATAAAGTCAGAATTGTGTGATATAAAGTCAGAAGTGTGTGATATAAAGTCAGAATTGTGTGATATAAAGTCAGAATTGTGTGATATAAAGTCAGAATTGTGATATAAAGTCAGAACTGTGAGATATAAAGTCGGAATTGTGAGATATAATAAAGTCAGAATTGTGTGATATAAAGACAGAATTGTGTGATATAAAGTCAGAATTGTGTGATATAAAGTCAGAAGTGTGTGATATAAAGTCAGAATTGTGTGATATAAAGTCAGAATTGTGAGATATAAAGTCAGAATTGTGAGATATAAAGTCGGAATTGTGTGATATAAAGTCAGAATTGTGATATAAAGACAGAATTGTGAGATATAAAGTCGGAATTGTGAGATATAGAGTCAGAATTGTGATATATAAAGTCGGAATTGTGAGATATAAAGTCGGAATTGTGTGATATAAAGTCGGAATTGTGAGATATAAAGTCAGAATTGTGTGATATAAAGTCAGAATTGTGAGATATAAAGTCAGAATTGTGAGATATAAAGTCAGAATTGTGAGATATAAAGTCAGAATTGTGAGATATAAAGTCGGAATTGTGATATAAAGTCAGAATTGTGAGATATAAAGTCGGAATTGTGATATAAAGTCAGAATTGTGAGATATAAAGTCAGAATTGTGAGATATAAAGTCAGAATTGTGAGATATAAAGTCGGAATTGTGAGATATAAAGTCAGAATTGTGTGATATAAAGTCGAATTGTGATATAAAGTCAGAATTGTGAGATATAAAGTCAGAATTGTGAGATATAAAGTCGGAATTGTGAGATATAAAGTCGGAATTGTGTGATATAAAGTCGGAATTGTGAGATATAAAGTCAGAATTGTGAGATATAAAGTCAGAATTGTGAGATATAAAGTCAGAATTGTGAGATATAAAGTCGGAATTGTGATATAAAGTCAGAATTGTGATATAAAGTCAGAATTGTGATATAAAGTCGGAATTGTGATATAAAGTCAGAATTGTGAGATATAAAGTCAGAATTGTGAGATATAAAGTCAGAATTGTGAGATATAAAGTCAGAATTGTGAGATATAAAGTCAGAATTGTGATATAAAGTCAGAATTGTGATATAAAGTCAGAATTGTGATATAAAGTCAGAATTGTGTGATAAAAGTCAGAATTGTGAGATATAAAGTCAGAATTGTGTGATATAAAGTCAGAATTGTGAGATATAAAGTCAGAATTGTGAGATATAAAGTCAGAATTGTGTGATATAAAGTCAGAATTGTGAGATATAAAGTCAGAATTGTGTGATATAAAGTCGGAATTGTGATATAAAGTCAGAATTGTGATATAAAGTCAGAATTGTGAGATATAAAGTCGGAATTGTGATATAAAGTCAGAATTGTGAGATATAAAGTCAGAATTGTGATATAAAGTCAGAATTGTGATATAAAGTCAGAATTGTGATATAAAGTCAGAATTGTGAGATATAAAGTCAGAATTGTGAGATATAAAGTCGGAATTGTGAGATATAAAGTCAGAATTGTGAGATATAAAGTCAGAATTGTGAGATATAAAGTCAGAATTGTGAGATATAAAGTCGGAATTGTGAGATATAAAGTCGGAATTGTGATATAAAGTCAGAAATGTGAGATATAAAGTCGGAATTGTGAGATATAAAGTCAGAATTGTGATATAAAAACAGAATTGTCTTTTAGAAAATTAAATTGACATTTAGAAAATATCGCAAACGTTTTGTTCAAATCTGTAATGTAGACATGGCTAGTGACGAGTGCTTTTTTACTCAAAAGTTGAAGAGTTTTCAACACTCAGCTACAAAAACAAAAAAATTCAGGCCAAATGAACTTATGAAATGTGAATATGGTAAGCCTACAAAGTGCATCAAAATGCTGTGTCATCAGAAAAGGACACAGAACGTTCAAATGTTTTACGCACCATTTTGCATGTGTACATTTCTTTCATACCAACTAACATTTTAAAAATACGTACATTTTAATGAATCAGAAAACGGCTTTACGAACGATTCAACAATTTCTGCTGTACTTACATTTAATAATACCTGTATATCTACACATACATAACGCACTTACACATACTTTCTTCGCTCACAAAATTGTTATATTCTGTCTGTACCTTTTGTTCGATCTGAATTAGGCAAAAATACTTTTATATATGCAGATCTTTCTGACTGGAATTTGCTGCAATCAAAACTAAATTTGCTGTCTTTGGATCATTTTAAAACAGTTATTCGACAGATGGACACAGACTCAACGATATGTAACTGTTTTTAAGTGTTTTTTTGTCTCTTTGTGTTGTAATATTTTATGATAAACCTGATGTATTGCTGCCCATTTTGGCCAGGACACTACTGTGAAAGAGATGTTTAATCTCAGAGTCTTTTGGTTAAATACATTTTAAATAAAATAAACTCACCCTTTACCTGAAGTTTATTTAATGAACTTTTCTACAGTTCAAGGGTGTAGTAAATGAGAATCAGTCATGCTTGCATGCTTCATAACACCCAAAAGACCTCTGAATTATGGACAAAAGAAATGACATCAGAATCCATAGATCAGAGCAGATCAATAAGGCCTTGAAATGGAAACCGTGAACATACATGATTGCTGTGATGAACTGTACTTGAAACACTCTCCTTTGTCCACAGATACAGAAATGAATGTGAGTACCAAGAGCAGCTGCGGTGCACACTGGAACAGCTCAATAAGGTACAGATATACAGTTTATAAAGCAATAATCCTCAAGAGATCATGCATTTCGGGCAAGGGCTGAAGTTGAAGTGCCTCAAACCCTAAACCGCAGTAATATCAATGAAACACAGACCCGTGAGGCTTATAATTTTTTTTATAAATGCAATACTGTAAGCTACTCAACACACTTTGCATCAAGCCTAAGGCCAGAAACATGCTCTAAATAAACTCGAATTTGTGCATTGTTATAGTTTTGTTACACACTGCATTCTCAGCAATAACAAATTCAGCTCAACTACTGTAATGGAAGCTAATTAAAGTGGAAGTTACCTTCATAGCTATCTTCATCTTTCTTTAGAGTGTAATGTTGCAGTTCTTCTCTAAACCAGTGTCAGTGTTTCTCAACTCCTGAAACGCCTCCATTGTAGTCCGGAGTTTTCTTCCCGGGAACCAACACGTCACAATATTCCTCATTATAATAATTCATAAGCAGAATAAAGGGCCTGGCTGAGTTAGTTAGTAGTGTGTTGAAACTTGAGGTTATTGTACACTCTAAAAAATGCTGGGTTGTTTTAACCCAATGTTGGGTCAAATGTGGACTAACCCAGCAGTTGGGTTGTTTTAACCCAGCGATTGGGTTGTCTTAAGCAATCATTTAACCCAACCGTAGGGTTAAAACAACCCAACTGCTGGGTTAGTCCACATTTGACCCAACATTGGGTTGTTTTTTACCAAGCATTTTTTAGAGTGTAAGGGGCAGGACATTTCCCAAACACCAATCACAACACACTGCTCCAGCCGACCAATCATAGCACAGTGTGCTTTTCAGAAGGAGGGGCTTCATAGAGACAGGAACTAAACAGAGCGTTACTGACAGACTGGGAAGAGAGGAGCCGCAACAATGGAGAATATAGGAAAACTACATGCTTTCAAATGTGCTGGCCAGGCATTTGCATACTTGTGTCAAGTATGTTTCTGGGTTACGATCACCCCTTACCCGTGGTAAATTCTCTAATCCTATACCCTAGAGTGCTTCATTGCTTTAAAAATCCCATAGGAAATAGCTTATGCTAGAAACCATTTCATAGAAAATCAGTGTTTCTGAGTAACTACACCATCACTGTTCACTGCACAATGTTCTCCAGAGAAAGTCTCCATTACGAGTCCATTTGCTCTTGTGTTTGCAGGAGGCAGACACGGTGCTATTGAGGAACCTTGAGTATCAAATCCAGCTGCAGTTCCTGCAGGACGATGTCAATGCTACCAAAGAGAGGCACAAAAAGGTATTTATGCTTCTGTCTTTTCGAGGAGTTTCTCAAAGTTCCTCTGCATAATTGTCGGTTGCCAGCAGAAGTGTTCACACAATGACACACCATAGTTCAGTAAATCCACTTACTAAAAGCGTTTGAAACTAATGATGTTTTAAAGCACACAGAAGTGGACGCTTCCTGCACATCAAGCTGAAATGACTAATATTCCTTTACAAAAGAACATTCCATCTCTCTTGCAAAAAGAGAGTCAACATGAAATCAAACATGACCCCACTTATTTCAATGTGCTACTTGGGTTTTCTTTGTAATTGTAATTTGCAATTTTGCAATTTCTGAGAGAAAACTGGGAAACTTTAAAATAAGTATAGTGTAATAATATACAAATTGAGTTCTTCATTCATTGTCACTGTTATTAACAAAGTGTTATTGTATAATTTGCTCATATGTAAATAGTTATATAATGCTTAGTTAACATATTAAATGTAAATAGTTCTCACTTTAGATAAAATAGGAAAATGACATTAATCAAGTCCTTTTAATAAACCTTCATTGGACATTACATTATTAAGAGTTCATTAAAATGTCAAAAAGCCTATTCCCCAAAACTAAACATAACCTAAAAATCAATAAATAATGCTGTCAATATGAATTACATTCAAATACTCATAAGATCATGATGTTAAAATACATCTGTAATGTTTAGTGGAAAGAATATACAGTGTGTATTGTATGAAACGTATTATTTCTATGGAAAGTGTCCCTATAAAACACGGAAATCCAGTGTGTGTGTGTGTCTGTGTAATAAATGTTAATAAGCTTTGGGACCATTTTTGGGGATTTCCGCCTGGATTTGGCCTACCCATACCCACATACAGTGGTTTAAAAACCCAGAGTGTTGGTGTCATTTTACTGGAAACCCTTTGAAGTTGAAGTGTAACTCAGGCCCTGTGTGCTCTAGCACCCTGCAGACCGTTTGGGCTGTTTCCACTAGATGGCAGCAAACACTGGAAAAAAAATATTTGCTGTATCATGTTAAATGCAAGATTTATTTAAAAGGGAGAAATATTACTTTTTTAAAAGTAATTTCCACCTTCCCAAATCTAAAGTCTCCCCATACATATATACAGTGGTAAACATGCAATATCCCAGTAAACATGCAATATTTTCATTTTACAGAAAACACGGAAATCACATTACAAAAATGCCAAAGTGATGCATATCTCCAGAAACTAGACATTCTAAGCTTTCAAATGTTGCCACACATGAGGTCAGAGGTCATTTACTTGATGATGTCATTGCGGACTCTGATCAGGGTCCTTGGAGTTTAGGAGGTGACCTAATCTAAAGTATAACTCTTTACATATGAGCTAATTAAACAAGAAAGCTTTTTTAATTACAGTGACAATGAATGAAGAACTCACTATTACAGTCTATTAATGTATTAACTACAGTTTATAAACTGTTATGTAACTACTGTATAAACTATTAGTTTGCAAATGATTTGTAATTGTCATTTTACTATACTTGTGTTACCGAAAACACCAAATTATTTCAGTGCACTAGATAATACCGAGTCGTGTATTATCTTTTTGTTCTCATTGAATATCTTGTTTCACAGAAATTCTGTGTATTATTAATGTTGTTGGAAGGGTTTGTTTTGTGCTGAGCTTACATTTGTTCACTCAGAGAGCAGAATTTGGCACGCCACCATCTTTTAGATGTCAGCAGTGTTTTTCTGAGCCGCAGACTGACAGTCCATTGTGTGGCTGTGCGTTATGTTTAATCAGCAGAGCTGTGCATCACATTCAGCGTCTGGATGCCAGAAAATTCCCATCAGCATGTACGTTATTCCAGAAATGTTGACAGAGCAGCCGGAAGCACAGAAGAACACATCCACACACGGACAGAGACATATGAGACACAGCAGCCAAAAAGCTGCTTTTAGCAGTGATTGAAGTCTTACTGGTATTATTGTTTAATATAAAAGCATAATTCTGTAGTGGCAATAATCGTAATGCATGTAAATAATCTTTATGCTGTCTGGTGAAACCAAATAGTATTTATACACTTAAGACAGAATCAAAGTATGAATATCAGTAATATTATTTATCTGATATGTGTTTGAAAGCCTGAAGGACTGAAGTGTGTGAAATCAGTCCGATGGTTGTGATGGGACGTTTCACGTCATGACCAGGAAGCTATAAAGCGCAAATGTCAGCTTCTGTGCCTTCAGCAAGCGCTCTGAGTGAGATTGTTTCTGTCTATGTGTTGTTTGTCTGTCTCAATCACATTATATACATCAAGACAGGAGTATAATGGCGAGCAAACAGCATTTCGAATAGTGTGTCCTCGCTACCTTACGAGTGGGGATACACGCGATTTATGTGTTGTTTGTTTGGGGAGCATGCATGTCAGCTCTCGTGTGGGCTGACAGTGTTCATTCATAACATTTCCAGACATGTAAAGAAAAGCATTCTGAAGTTTTAGCTCCACTCCTGTTGGCTTTCTTCTCGAAGGAAGAAAGCCTTATGCAAGTGGCTCAGATCTTGCATTTGTAGAGGCAGCGCGTAGATTAGGAGTCTGGATAAAGAATCCAGTGGCTCGGATCTCGTGTATGCCGAGGCAGCACATATAGTCCATTCAATGCCTGTGTCGGTTATTTCCTGCTGGTCGAGTAACATCAGAGACCAGTCTGGTTCCCTAGATTTTTTGGCAGCATTGGAACTTCTGCCAAACATATCTCAACAAAAGCAGAGCATTGAAAAAGCACCGACTGGGGTGGCGAAGTCCTCAAGGTGTAAGACGGATCTAAGGATCGTCAGAAGGTTTCTGAGAAGAGGTCCTGATGGAAGTTCCTCTCCAAGGGAAGTGGTTAACACCTCACTATATGGTGTCCACCATAGGACATGTTCCTCCTCCTGACAGAGAGTATGGGTTTACAGCCGATATCTTATTGTTCTGAAGATGGATGGGGCTTGCATCCAATTCTAGATCTGCATGCTGAAGTGAATCGTGGCACAATCAGATCCAAGAATGTGGAGCAGATGACGGTTTGGCACTGAGATGTCCTCACTCCCCATGAAAGTATTGTGGGTTAAAGCTGAACACAAAGAAAAGTGTGCTTTCTCCATTACAGAGAACCACTGCAGGCATGTCTGTCTCCTGCTTGTATTGGTTTGATCTTCTTGGCCGTGGGCAAGAGATAAAGCTAGGTCAGTCACATACTGTTGAACAGTTTCAAGACTGTTAGGTCTGATGGCATATCCAACGGGATACCTTTTGGCCTGCTGTACGTGAGATCTTTGCAGTGGTTGCTTAAGACCAAGGGGTTTCCCTGATGGGCCACCCGTTCTGCATGATCAAGGTTACGTGCAGGTGTTTCATACTTTGGTTCTGTGGAAGAAGCCTTGGTTCTTGTCCCGGGGTCTAGTGCTGGGAACTCTTCGTTGTGGCGTAATGCTTACGACAGATGCTTCTCACAGGATGGATGGTTTCTCAGCTCAGGGTCTGTGGAGGGGTCATCAACTCTTTTGGCATTTAATTGCCTGGTGATGATGGCTCAGGCACCAAATTCAGGGAGCAGACATCCTGTCGAGGCAATGGAGGTAATGGAAACTCCACCCCGAGGTGGTGGAGCTCATATGGATGTGCAGACATGGCCGAGGCTGCGTCTGTACACTGTTTCCCTGATCATTCTACTCCTTGGAGTTCTGGAGAGCAACCGACCGATATACTTGGATAGCTGGATCTAATTAACTGCCAGGTTGGTTCAGTGCTGGAATTTCTGCCGGATCAATTCTCCACAGGTCTATCCCACTCCATTCCAAAGGTTTACGCGGCGGCCTTTCCCACACACCTTTGGGTGGTGTCTTTGTGGAGAAACCCTTTGGTGTTTCCTCCATGGTGCGGTTACATGGTTACTCCCTATTATGGTGGCTTTGTAAGCCTTATAATAAGGGTTCCCTTCAAGAGGTTTGTGATGCGGCAGGCTGGTCTTCTCTGCACATATTGGTCAGGTTTTACAACCTAGATTTGAGCTTCACCCCTGGGTCCCACTTGCTTCTGTTTTAGCTGTGCTCGCCTGATTTCACACAAGACAGGCACTGGTCAGTAAGGCAGCATGGGTATAAACGTTCCCACAGTGTCAGTCTCGTCGCAGTGCGAGTTCCCTTGAAAGGGAACGTCTCGGCTATGGCTGTAAACATGGTTCCCTGAAAAGGGAACAAGACACTGCATCACCCAGCCATACTTCCAGATACTGATTTGGACCTTTAAACCATTTAGGCACAACAAAGAAGTTTTAAATGACAAAACAGTAGATATACTAATATAAAAAATGAAGACATGCAGTAAAGATATTGTTCACATATATGATTAACTTTTTTAAATAGACAAGCTGTTATTTTGAAGTTGATGAATGTGGTTTTGTTATTTTTCCATCCAAAGTTGTGAATTTAACTAATGCCCAAAATTGTAATATTGCATAAAAATTTTGCAAGTAAAGCACAGTTTCCATTCATCATCACTTCCTGTGAAATTGGCTTCTCACTGAACTAGAATGATTTCTTAACAGATGCCACTTGCTTTTATTGTTCAAGGGAAGCATTCTGTGCATCCTCTAAGGCCTCCTCCTCTGTAATGAAATTGACCTTTCAACAGTCTCTCTCACTCATGATGTCCACCTCCATTGATCCCGTGTGTGTTTTTTTCCTCCACAGAACCTTGCTGAAATCCAGACGTATCTAAACATCCTGCACCAGATCAACCAGACTGTTTCCCTCATGGCGAGCACGTCCGTCTCAGAGGTAGGGTGACCTTGTGGCTCACAGCGCCTCGGGCCCGTTCTGACTCTCTGGGTGTCACATGGAATAAGAATTGTGCGGCAGCGGTGCCAGTGAAATTAGCGCACCGCTCTGAATGTGCCCTGAGTGATCAGGCTCCCTGAGCGATGACACCCTTTATCTTCCTTTACCGTCGGTCGAGAGCAGCGGGGCTTCTCACTCGTGTCCTCACACACATGTGAAGCGAATGTTTACCACAGGGACACGGAGGAAAGTCCATTGTGTTCATCTTAGACGCCATGTTTTGGTTTGTTTGTTTTTCACTTAAAGGGATAGTTCACCCAAAAATTGTAATTACCCCATGATTTACTCTCCCTCAAGTCATCCTAGGTGTGTATGACATTCTTCTTTCAGACAAACACAATCAGAGTTATATTAATAAATATCCTGGCTCTTCCCAGCTTTATAATGGCAGTGAATGGGAGCACAAAATTTGAAGCCCATAAAAGTGCATTTATCATCAAAGTGCATCTGTTCATCCTAAAAGTGCATCCATCCACCATGAAAGTGCATCCCTCCATTATAAAAGTGCATCCATCCATTATAAAAGTGCATCTATCCATCATAAAAGTGCATCTATCCATCATAAAAGTGCATCTATCCATTATAAATGTGCATCTATCCATCATAAAAGTGCATCTATCCATTATAAAAGTGCATCTATCCATCATAAAAGTGCATCTATCCATCTTAAAAGTGCATCTATCCATTATAAAAGTGCATCTATCCATCTTAAAAGTGCATCCATCCATCATAAAAGTGCATCTATCCATCATAAAAGTGCATCTATCCATCTTAAAAGTGCATCTATCCATCATAAAAGTGCATCTATCCATCATAAAAGTGCATCTATCCATTATAAAAGTGCATCTATCCATCATACAAGTGCATCTATCCATTATAAAAGTGCTTCACATGGCTCCGGGGGTTAATAAAAGTGTAACTGGCGCAACATAGAAAATTGGATGTAGCGTTTTTGAGTTACGAGAGGCTTTACACTTTCTGACTTCTAACTGGGTTTTTGAGTCTGTCTTTGGTTCACTGCAGATTTAAAGAGAAACTACTCAGCAATGGTGTTGACTTATGAATTGTCTTAAAGAATATTAAAACCCCCACATAGACATATAAACATCTAGATTTTCACCACAGGGGGTCTTTAATTGTCTATAAAATGTCTGCTGATATGGAATATTAGGGGCTGAAGATTCTTTCAAATCAAGTCAGCTTTATTTCTATAGCATTTGATAAAATACAGAAGTGTCTAGACATTCAGAGTTTTGTTCTTTTAACTTGTCCAAGTAAGCAACCAGCTTGTAATGTACTAGCAACCCTCAAGAACATCCTAGCAACCAAGCAATTATACCGTCTTGTATTAATATGTATTCTCATGAATATAACTGAATACCATACACTAAATGATGACATCCTGAGCCAAATGTGAGCGATGTCCTGAACCGATGTGTGTTTGCTAAGGTGTTCCGAGTGGTTGTTTTGTGTTGCTGTGGGGCTGATATGGTGTTGTGGAGGGTTGCTTACTGGCCCAAGTCAAAAGGTCCCTCTTTCATCGTAAGCCTGTGGAGTTGTTTTGAGTGTTTTATAGCCTGACAGGTCAAAGTTTCATTGCTTAGAAAAGAAATAACTGCAAAAAGAGCCCAAACATTATGAGTTATCATGTCTGTTGCAGGAAAGTTATGAGCTAAAACCTGTAATTAAACTAAGCCTGTTACTTAGCTTTAGGTTTTTGTTTAAATGACTACTTTAGTAATAGCAATAATAATGTCAACGCTTGCCATAGCAAACATAAAAAACAAGCATTTAAGCACTGAGCTAATATCTTGTTCATTCTGGAAATGGGGCAGAGTGACAAACTATCAAAATGAATTTCCCTTGATATTTCATTGCTTTTTAAAGAACAGACACAACCATAAAAACCTGTAATAGCTTTATAAGCAAAGATAAATCTGGATTCAGGTGTATTTCTTTTAATTTAGTTTTAGAGTTATGAAAAGTGGAGTCTAAGGGTACATTTACATGACAACTATATACTAAAAACAGAAAAGTTTTTATCACGTACAGATGATAACCTTGTCAAAACAATCCCGTTCACACGGATCCGTGACTAAAAGCTCTGTATTCTGCTGCCGGGCCAGTAGATGGCCGTGTCACTTTGTAAAGAAACACACGTGTCTAGAGACCGAACAATATCATCTTCAAAAAATTGGGGTCCTATTTTACCAATCTGAACTCACGGCGCAGGTGCACTGAGGGCGTGTCTGAATACACTTTTGCTAGTTTAACAAGGAAAAAACGGTCGGCGCACCCGGCAAATGGTCCAAAAGGGTCGTCCCTCGTCTCTTATTGAGTCATGGGTGTGTTTTGGGCGTAACGTGCAATAAACCAATCAGAGTCACACACACACACACACCTGGTGTTCAGACACACACACACACACACACACACACACACACACACACACACACACCTGGTGTTCAGACACACACACACACACACACCTGGTGTTCAGACACACACACACACACACACACACACACACACACACACACCTGGTGTTCAGACACACACACACACACACACACCTGGTGTTCAGACCAGACGCCCATGGGTGAACAGATGCGCCAGTGCATTTGATATTTAAACACGAGGAGCTGGACGTGAACATGAGAACTGTGTCCGGCTAAACTAGCAGAACACGCCTGGCGTCACACAGCGTTGTTGTGTAAATGTAACATATAAATGGACAAAATGCATAAAAAGCTTGCCGTTTATAGTTGAAACCGATCTTGTGCACTGTAAAAATAAAATATCTGAAAATTTTAATTTCTGCCAGGACATTATCCAGTAGTTTTACAGAAATTACCGCTAACCTTTAAAACACAACCCAATGCAACCCAACAGCCCAGTGCAATGTGTAATTCAACATACAGGTAAAACACCTGTAAAACAACAATACGGAAAATTCCTTCATACTGCCCTATTTTTACTGACTTTTTTTACAGTGGACCCTAAGAGCTTTGTTTTATTTAGCTGGTACAGCAATGAATGAAATATTTTCAGTAAAAAGAGATTGAAAATTGACATTATTACTTGTCAGTTTGAAACATTATTGATTTACATTTTTCTTTCTAATGAAAACTTGAATAATTGAATCCTCCACTCTGTAATTGTAGCGTTCTTCTCTTAATAAAGACTCTCGGCATGTTTGACCTTCAGCGTCTCAGCAGCCCTTTTAGAAAAGTCAGTGTCGGGATTTGAAAGGTGTACAGTGAGATGTTCTATGTGATCAGATTACAAGCATACTTTGATCATAACTACACTAAAAGGGTCTCGCCTGCTGCTTTTCTGCAGGATCAGGAGCGGCTGATCGCTCAGAGGCGGGTGCCGGCGCTGCAGACCCAGCTGGAGGAGTACAAGAGCGCCATCTGCCAGCTGCAGGTGCAGAAGCAGCGGCTGCAGACCGAGGTGAGAGAGAGAGGTGCTGAGACACAGCGTATACACCAGCAGAGACTGTCATGAAGCATGACGTCTATAAAGATACAATGCTTCAATCGTTGGCAGTAGACAAAAATGATCAAATTGATGATGGACAAAATTTGAAAGCCTTGATTTACTTTAGCTATAGGAGAAAATGGTCAGAAATTACTTGACCTCATGCTGTTCCAAACCCATACGACGTTCATTCATCTTTAAAACCCAAATGAAGATGTTTTATATAAAATCAGAGAGATTTCTGTCCCTTTTTTTTCAGCTATGCAACTTCCAGTTTGATGCTTCAAAAGTTCATAAAGAGATCATAAAACTAATTTAGTCCCAATTTTCTCCATCACTTTATATGATGAACAGATTTAATTTAGGCTTTTCTTCACATATAAATATTGATCAATGAACATAAACAGACTTTGCCAAAGTTTTGAAAGGTAAGGTACATATATTCAGTAGTCATTATCAAGTCTGCATCCCTATAGAGGTATACTTAATCTTTCTTCTCTCACTAAACATTTGTAAACTCGACTGCGTAACATCGCACCTCCCGTTCACGAGTTCGATATGATAAGTCCAGTATGATTATATTACAATGTATGTGTTTTCTAGACCTCTGTGTTGGAAAAAACCATCAAGACTACACAAGAGAGCTACGATGATGAGATCCAGCTGTACAACAACAAAATCGAGACTCTCAGGAAGGAGATCGAAGAGGCTGAGCGATCCCTGGACAAATACACCAATGAGTGTCGACAGCTGGCCATGTACCAGAGCTCTCTGGAGAACGAACTCGAGCGCTACAAGAGAATCATCGAGAATGAAGACAACAGGTGAGACGACGGGACGTGTGCTTAGTCTTGTTCTCATTACTGAGGCTCATAAAAACATCCTGACATGACGGTCGGGCTCCACACAGTTTTATATTAGACACCGATCAGGCATAACATTATGACCAGGTGAAGTGAATAACACTGATGATCTCTTCATCACGGCTCCTGTTAGTGGGTGGGATATATTAGGCAGCAAGTGAACATTTTCTCCTCAAAGTTGATGTGTTAGAAGCAGGAAAAATGGGCGAGCGTAAGGATTTGAGCGAGTTTGACAAGGAACAGTAGAGAACTGGCCACAGGGTCATGGGCGGCCCAGGCTCATTGATGCACGTGGGGAGTGAAGGCTGGCCCGTGTGGTCCGATCAAACAGACGAGCTACTGGAGCTCAAATTGCTCAAGAAGTTAATGCTGGTTCTGATAGAAAGGGGTCAGAATACACAGAGCATCGCAGTTTGTTGCTTATGGGGCGGCACAGCCGCTGACCAGTCAGGGTACCCATGCTGACCCCTGACCCCGCCGAAAGCACCAACAGTGGCACGTGAGCATCAGAACTGGACCACGGAGCAATGGAAGAAGGTGGCCTGGTCTGAGGAATCACGTGTTCTTTTACATCACGTGGATGGCCGGGAGCGTGTGCCGGGGGCTTACCAAAAGGGGAACCAACACAATATTAGGAGTGGTCATAATGTTATGCCTGATCAGTGTATAAAATCTGTGATTTATGTGTAATGCTGTTGCATTATTTTATTATGATAAGCACCAGCGTTTCTCATTACTGTAAGTGGCCAAAAAAGTCATCATCATAGTATTTGCTGTATGCATGCAGACTTAATCATTTCAAGCAAAAGATCATGTAATTTATGTTTGGGTCAGGGCAGGCTAGCTGCCACACAGTGGCAGTATAACTACATCTTCATTTCACCCAATAATCACACAGGGATGTTTTTGGAGCAATTTCTTCCTAATCTGTAATTAAAGCATTTACAGATATTTTAGACTAACACACTTTGTTATGTTTATGATAAGCTTTGCATATTTGTAATATTTGACAATGTTTTTTCTTTCTCAAGTCTTTACTATGGCTGCTTAATTTTCCTTCTCCCTCTCATTGTTGCAGATTGAATTCGGCGATAATTGGGACACCTATTACTCTGTTCACAACCAATTATAAATACACCCACAGTCCTAGCGTGACCAGGACAGGAAAAGGTGAGAGTCTGGCGGCGGGGGTGGGACGGTTATGTAACATGACTGCATCATTGTGATAGTCTTTGTGAACAGGAAACAAATCAAGAGCCAGCAGCTGAAGATTCACGCCCACTCAGCTGTCAATCAAGCCCACTCTGTCTCGCTCGGTCGCTCTCGGGCTAGTTGAATCTAGAAGCATAATAAAATTGCCTTTAAGATCCTTACATTGGCCCTGTTCACAGTGATAAATGACAATGACCTTTATTTCTGCGCTCACGGTAGTGTAGCGAGGAACTGCTGTCTGTTAGGAGCCACAACACGTTTCTTATGAAGACAGACAATGGTTTTGGTTACACGCTCTCTCTCTCTCTAAAAAAAAGGGAACACTTTAGTTTAGGGTCCAATTCCCACTATTAACTAGTCATGTATTATCATGCATATTACTAGGATATTGTCTGTTTATTAGCACTTATAAAGATAATATTAATGCATTATTCTGCATTATTATATTCTACATCCCGTCATCCACCCAATGCCTCAACTTAACAACTACCTTACTGACTATTAATAAGCAGTAATTAGGAGGTTATTTAGGCAAAAGTCGTAGTTAATAGTGAGAATTTGACCCTAAACTAAAGTTTTTATTTCACTCACTACAATTTTACAAATAAGCATAAGAGTGTAAATAAGGGTGAAATAATTTAGCACAGAGACATGGCACAATGGTTTGAGTAATTGTAATGCCACGTGTCCACCAAAGCAGTTTTATTCAGCTGAAGACGCCTCGCTGTGAGCGCTTGAGAAGGCAGAGACTCTTTGCTTGTTATGATACAGAATATCCGTGTAAGTGTTACTAGTATCTCATTTCACAGATTGTTTCTGTAATGATTCTATATAAAAATGCAGATACCATGTAAAATATTTGCTCTGGCTCTTATTTTAAATCATTTTGTTCCGTTATTATTGCTTGTTGAATGTCATCTATTGACATTGTACACGCAGAATGTGGAGGTTGGTCGGTGTTGTATTTTTCCCGCCCCTCCTCGACTATGATTGGACGGCTGGGTGAAAAGCAAGCACTACATTTTACTTAAAGCTGAACATTCTTCAACTCTCGACGACCAGTAAAAACTTTGAGCGCTCAGCCCTTGAAATATTGGTTATAATCAATTATAGGTTTTCCATAAGTACTCAACATCACTTTCCATCCAGTTAGTGTCCTTAACTAGACTTGTGTAGCCAGACCTTTGCCTGCTGACATAAGATTTGGGCTCTATAGCTGCTGATATTGGCCAATGTCTGTACAATAATGGTATTTACGAGTTGAACACACATGAACGCTACCACTAGGTCGTAAATACCAGTGGGAAGTTCTGGATTTAAGATTTTTTCTTTAAGCCCAGATCTGTACGAGTTGGGGCCGTGTCTGTGAGAAACATAGTGGAATCAATGGATGCAACGTCTGTAGTAAAATATAAGGGGTATTTAGCAGTGACACTGTCAGGTTTTGTCATTTACAACAAAGTAAGCTAGCATTGGCTAACAAATAAGCCTAATATATAATAATAATACAGTAATAATACAGTTTACAGTGGCTTCATAGATTAATTAAAAACATTAAAGATTAAAACTCAACTGATGCACATTCTTTGTTCTTCTTTTTCTATAAACAGAGTTAACTAACCTTGCTGTATTTTCTGGAAATTCATTAAAAAAGATACACCACCATTATGCTGTATTTTCAAAGAGACTTGATGTGGTACACGACTTCTGAACATCCCAGGAGGACTCACCAGGAGGACTTGACTAACACAGTCATGCCGAACTTGTAAACATGTCTTTTGTTTCCTGGTAGACCATTAAATACCGTTGCACATTAGGGGCTTGCATAGAAACCGTCCTACAGTTCTTATGGTCATTACTCGATGTGCACGTGTGATTCAGAGAATGGATGTATGCGTAAAAAAACGTGCGTATGCCTCTCTTCCAGATGTGAAGTGTATGAATCGCAAATTACTTTGAAATTGTGCGCTGCTGAATGGTTTCTGGTCTCTACCTTTACCTTGTAAACGCCTTATAAATATAATTTATTTATACACTAGAGAATCAGGCAATGTCCAAAGCATTTTATAAACATGAGACAAGGATTTTTTTAGTGTCTACTGACCAAATCTGTGTTGTTTTATAAATTCCCAGACTAGAAGTCAGCCAGTCAGATTTAGAGTGTGTTAAAACTGAAAGTGTTTTCAGTTTTAGCCCAATAAATTTCTGAAGTGTCATCATTGTTCATTGTCTGCACTATTTCCCTCCAGAAATAACCACTGATAAAAATGTCTTTGTATTGTTCATCAAATCAATCTTCTCACCGCCATACACTCAATGTTTGTACTCTGTTCCATTGTCATTCCGTCTTCTGTTGTCTGTTAGGCCATCTTCTGTCTTTTTTGTCTCTTTAGACTGAGAAATAATGTTCTTGTTGTTCTTTTGTAAACTGACAACAATGGCTGTGTGCAGTGTTACCAACATGCACCTTATACTTTAGCAAGTTACAGAGTTCACAACATATTTGCATAACAAGACCAACATTTCTGTTGCTTTTTTTTAGATATCACCCAAGCCATCCAAGACATCACCAACGTAAAGCAGAAGTACTTGGCTAAGAAAGTGTTTAAAAAGAAAGAGATCACCTCCAAACAGGCTAGTGGACTTGAGGAGAAGGTAGCAGAAGAATTAGATGGGGAAGAACAAGTGATGGAGGAGCAGGGGGCGGGGAGAGAGGAGCTTGATCCTTGTGAGGATGTGCCCGATGGTGCACGGATCAGCAAGGCCTTCGACACGCTCTGCAACATCATACGTAATCGCATGAGGCGGGTAAAGAGACCCGAGCCAATCGCTGACTTCTTCACCAAGGGAAGCTATGTACTAGTGACAGGCGACTCTAGCTACCTGGACCCCTGCTTCTTTTCGACCACCCCTTCTGCCAGTCACGTCTTTGTTACCTTCCGAGATGGCAGGATCCCTTACGATCCTCACTGGAGAGGAACACCTTCACCTCCTCCTAGCCCCATATCCGGACCAACACCCCTAACGCCTTCCACACCTTCGGATCCTAAAAAGGAAAAAGATGATGAAGATAGGAAGAAGGGTGGAAATGGTGGGAGGGGAAAATCCCAAAATGGAGAACCTCATCCAAAGGAAAAAGAACCAGAACCAAGCCCCAGCAAAGGCCCTAGTCCTCCTCCAGGCCCCGGCCCTCCTCCAGGCCCCAGGCAGCCCTCACCCAAAAGTGGCCACAAGAGCAAGCCCTCGGAGGATCCCAGCTTCCGAGGTCCTCCACCCATGCCATCGCACAGCTCCGTTCCCCCGGACTCCATGAGTTACGAGAAGGTCGAAGTGGTTGAGTCAGTGAAGAAGCTCTCATCTGACAAAAAAGTGAAGGGCTATGAAGAGACAACCACAGTGGTGGAGACCATGATCGAGAAGACTAGTCGAAAGAAACATGCTGATAGATCTTCTTGATCGACGCCTGAAACATTCCACACATTCTATCCATTCTTACCTCTGACCTGCTCCGGTTTTGCCTCCTGCCTGCCGTTGATGAGATTCCTAGTGCATCTGTTAACTTCCTGGACCATTGCCTTTGGCCTTTACTGTCTGAAAACTTGGGAAGCCAAAAATGAATTGCCCCATATCCCCCCTCACACAAAAAGAACCGTGACTTGGAGAACCTTACTTGCCGTTTCAATTGGATTCACAGGCTCTATTCCATAAAATTTGTGAACTGCCTTCTTGGGCACCAACTGGTATTGAACTTCATAAGTGAATGACTTGGAATGCTTTACATTACTTCGTGCACAGGGGAATCTGTGCTCAAAAATTATTTCAAAAGAGTTTGGTGTTACCATGTTGCTAAGCTAACAACACAATGCTCACAAATGTATAATCATAAAAACAGATGGCTTGCAAATACTGGGTTACATAGTAAATATTCAGTTTTATATTTTATGGTGGCTTTATTCACCATCTTGGGTGGATTTTACTCTGGGATTGCCTACTCTGCAAAAGATACATGCAATGCTGAGCAAGAATTTTAAGTCCTAGTATCATAAAACGCAGCGAGTGAAATGATTGCATGGGTCTATGATGCCTTAAAATGCTGCCTAAATAGGTAGTTCCCTAAGTTCTGGAACAGAGCCACACAGCTTCCATTAACATGTACAGTCTCACCCTCTTTTGCCCCTACCCCAAAGTCAAACTACAGCAAATGTTTAGAGTTTTATTTGCTATTATTTTGTTCAATTTAAGATGCCAGCATTGCCCACCACAGTCTTGATGTGTATTAACTGCACCAAAAATAAAGATCAACAAATCTCACCTTGTGTTGTCTGTTAGTTGAGTCATTACATGGCACTGTCACCATTCTTACAATCAATGGCTGTTGAAGAAACCATTGGGTTTTAAGGTGCAGTTTTACACTGAATCAAAAGATAAGGTCTCTAAGTTGTTTAAAATGGCGTTCACTCACACAAGATTACTTTGTGGAAATTTCCAGGAAAAGCTCTATTTTTCTACATATGTTTGCTGCCATGTTGAGATCACTCTCTGAAACTCCGTTTAACCCCCCACTTTAGTCTGTAGAATAAATCAATCATGGGTGACAAGTCTATGAAAGCAGCATTTCTCCACTGTTATTGATAACCTTGTAAGATGCTGCATCCACACTAATAGGTGGCTGGATAAATTCCAAAACCCCCAAATTAACTCTTTCCCCCATTGACGGAAATTTCCGGCTTTCCATGTTTTCACTGTTTTACGGTAGGGGGCGCTATTACACATCTACTGAAAGAGTTCATAATCTCCTGCTCAAAACACAGAACAAAAAGAAGCAGAAACAATCATATGTAATCATATGCATATGTAAAATAATGCAGTCACCAACATTAAAAAGCATATAAATCTGAATCAAAACTTCCTAATGTTACTGAATAAAATGTTGACCCAGGACAAGCTATAGGACTGTGAAGCTTTGGGGGTGTTGATGGACTCCATCTGTGTTTGATCATCGCTCTGAATCTCAACTGGATGTTGTCTGGCTATCTCCAGGCCAAGCTCAGTCTTTTAAGTTTGAACATTGGTCTGGGGAGTCTGCTCTGTGTTTTCTACTGCACAAGAGGCGTGATCAACGGGTGTAGTTCAAATGACTCTGGACGCAATTGGATAGTCCTTCAACCAATCAGACCAAAAGAGGTGTGATCAACGAGCAATGACCCGCCGCTTCTCTATCTGTCATTGTGTTAAACCTGCCAATCGCGCCATGTGGTTAAACCAGTCTGTTTCTTTTTTTTATTAAACTTACCCACATAAATTTTTTTCTGTTCTTTCTTTTGATATATAGCATGTTCAGATATTGATTCAACAAAATATTCTGGTCACTTCATTTTGTGAAAATTATCAAAAATGCTGGTGGGGAATGAGAAAATAATAAAGATGAATAAGAGCTGTTGGTAACACTTTATTTTTATTGGTCCACTTTAGATATTCTACTAACTATTCTACTAAGCATCTACGTCAACTACTATGTCAACTAACTCTCATTAGAGTATTAGTAGACTGTTAGGTTATTAAAAATTATTATTAATTAAGTTGACGGTTGCAAATTTACTTAAGTAAGACAGGAGTAACAGTGTACTTTTAACCACAGACCTTAACAGGGTTCAGTTAGTTCAAAATCTGCAGTCTATCTCTTTCACTCCTCTCTGTGAGATTGCTTCTCTGCGTGAGCCAGTTGCAAAATGAAACTCATCCATTTTTCATTAAACTGACCTTGCGGGATACAGACGTAACCTCTGCATAATCTACTATCCAAGGTCTGGAGATCGAGAGGGAAAACACTGAAGTATCACATTCAGATTTCAAAGGAGAATTCTCTGACTTGGGCACAATGCACCTTGTTGTTCATTTTCACAAGTTTACAAAATGGGTATTTTTTTCTGCGACTACAAATGCATATTAACATAGGTAACATAGCTACATTGCTTGGCAACCAAAAGTATTTTAGAGTTAAGATAATTAAATATATTACCTAGTAGTAGGGTTGGGTATCTTAAACCGGTTCCAATTTTCCAAGAACCGTGGTTTCTGTAAGACACATGCATAACCGTTCCTCGATTTCTGTGTGTGTGTGCATTTTGATATGACTTTAAACCACACACATCCTAAATGACGTGCGCACAGAAAGCTGCCTCTCATATGTTCTCTTCCGCATCTTTTTGCACTTGAACGGGCAAATACACACAAAAATATCCTTATAAACACAGTCGGTTATGTCTTAAGTGAACGTAAACAGTTGGCCAAGAAAACGCACATGTAACAATGCATTTGACCCCTGCAGCTCTTAAAGTGATAGCAGTCTAATATTCTTGCTGCCGAATTGATTATTCTGATTGCTAAAGATAAATTTACCTATTTATGTGTATCTAATTATTTATAATTCTTATTGCATAAGCCATGTTCAAAGTTTTTGTTGTAAGCTTCTCGGGAACCACAAACCATAGTTTGGAGGTTAGACTCCAGCTCTTAACCATTGCACCCCAGATCAAGCAACCCAATGGGGAAATTATTGCCGTAATCACTCAAGTGCTTTAACAAACAGCTAAATCGATTTATTATATATAGACAATGCTTTGAAATATGCTTTGTTTGGCCATAAGCAGTATAATGACTCACATTCCATCTCTTCATAATAAAAACTAATCTTCTCCTCACAAAATATATTTATATATTACAGAAAGAAATATCACTGCTCTGTTTGCAAGATACTAAACTTTAAGGAGAACCACACAAAATGATTTACAGTCACAAACTGTACAGAGCTTGGGGACAGCAGGGTAAGCAAGAACATAATAAAGAGTAGATATATATTTGGTTTATATACATTTCTGTAAAGAGTAAAAAAAAAAAAGTACGTTGAATGTAATTCTTTTCCGGTGGGACATACAGCGGTGGCAAAACATACGTTTGGACACTCGAGTCACACTTTAATGTCACTGGATTAAAGAACAAAATATCAAACCAAGACAAAATGATGAGATACTTTTGCAATGACTTATAGGGTGTGTTCACACTTGGTCGAATGGTTCGTTTGCTCTGGACTTGGTCCGCTTAGCGTTCACATTGGCATTTCAACATCGAAGGCATACAGATGTTCACAACCGGATTGGTCAGCTTTAATCATGTATATTTTGTGATGGAGCTTACCGAACATCCACATTAAATGCTGTGTGCTAGGCTAACCGCGTTTGTTGCATGTTTGACTGGCTGAGAACTCGTGAAGAGCTTATAAAATGTGTAAATGTGTCAAAACAGCGTCAGCAAAGACACAAACGCAGATCTGCTGCGAGGAGACGCGGTTCTGACGCCTGTACCGAACTGTGATGGGCAACATCACGACTATGAGGAGAAAAAACAGGTGTGCTTGAGCATTCTGGCCTTTTTAGGGTCGTTCTTGTGACATCATGGTTCATTTACATGTCTTTGATCCAGGTTGCGTCCATATTCTAGAGTTGGTTTGTTTGGTGCGCCCCAGGGTTCAGATGGCACTTATTCAAATGAACCGCGCTAATAGAGCAATCACACCAGGGTTCGTTTTATTTGAACCAAACATGCCAAGCTTGAACACACCCTTATCCAACTATTGTCAAGATTATTTCCCAGACAGCAGCATAGAGTCCGGCCCAGATCCGGCCCACATCTGATACGCATTGAATCCACATGTATCAGATCTGGGCCGACACTAGTTTGCTGTCTGGGTTACAAGAATTATCATTTTTGTGAAGTGTTTGCTTGAAAAAAGTGCTTGTGCTGTGTTTCTTTACAAAAACATACACTTGCATTGATATTTTGTGCAATGGCATTTCTTAGTGTGTCTTAAGTGTCTGGATCATTTTCAGGGCCACTTTATCATTCAGAGAATACGTTTTAATATAAGAGACTCAGACATTCATCAAATAATCACAAGGAAAAAGAGAAAGCTGAGAGAGAACGGGCCAGGAATATATGCTAATACAGAGAGGATATCATGCACATGGCTAGTTATTTTTACTCAAAATGCTTTTCAAGCTTCTCTCCACAGCTTCGTCTAATTCCTCCTCTAGCTCTTCTTTCTTAGACATGGCCAGTTTGGACTGGTAGTCCCTCACCACTTGGTCTATGTAAGGGGCACTTTGTGTTCCGTGCAGCATGACGGTCCACTCTTTTAGCACGCCGCTCTGAGGGGTTTCTCCCTGGAAACCCACCTCCAGGAGCCAGGTCCCGCGAGGGTCCTCACCCCACGTGTGGGTGGTCATGAAGGGCCATTTGTCGAAGCCCACCTTGGCGTCGTCGTCCCGGGGTCGGCGGCTCAGCAGGATGGACTTGGTCCCCATGGGTGAGGTCATGTTGATGTTGAGGTCTCCACGGCGACTGGCGTTAACGGTGATGACGGCCTGCACGTGCTCCAGATACCGAACGAAATTGTCCTTTCCCTGGCAGCCATCGGTTGTGATGCTCAGCACTAGTTTGTTTCCCGACTGTATTTTACTGCACAAAGAAAGAGAGCAAGAGAGTGAGATATTATAAAACTTGCATTTAATACTGCTAGAAAGCCAGAGGCAAAAGATACTGTCTAGCTGGCTCATTTACAGACAACGGATGGCATTTTATCAGGTGCGCTATACGTTAACCACTGTTGTACCCCCAGGGGTTGACATACGTACATGCTAAAACTCTACGGAGGACCTTTAGGCGAGCTCTGGGCATTTCAACCCAGACAAATGTTATGCTCTTCCATAAACACTTCTCTGGAACAATGGAGACATGCACAACATCTTGTACTTATTTTGGGGGGGAAGAGTTCTGTAGATTTCTGTAGGATTCAAACGACCAGATTTCACAAAGTTCTACATCTCCTGTATGTTATGCGTTTTATAAACAATTCTGGTTTTGATTTGATTATTTCTGCTATCAATAAGAGTGTAGTACTCTCAGCTCTCGGTGAATTTTGAAAAATTAATAGTCTAAATAAATATTAAATGAGAAAAATGTAAGACTTGTTTCTATCTATTGGGAATTGGTTGCTGAAAGGGAGGTGTTACAATACTGAAATAAGGAGGGTTTAAAAACAAGAGGACTTTGAAAGAAAGATGTTCTATTTGGATAAAACATTACAAAGACAAACATTTTAAATGCATTGTTTGTTTTTTTAAATGTAATCATTTTAAATGTACCAAGAACACGCATTCCCTTGTGAGAAACAAGTGTGCTTGTTGGGTATTAAATGTACCCTTGTAGTGTTCTTCAAAGTACTTTAAAAAACTGTATTTACAGATAATATAACATTTCTGAAATTAAAGGCCACTTGAGTGAACTTCAAGAGAGTAAACTTTCATGACAAATACTGCCCTATTTAAGGGTATAGGGGGCAATTTTATGTTTCTTAACACACTTAAAAAATACACTTTGTAATAATGTCAAATTAACAGTTTTACTTTATAGTACCTTTTTAAATCATTATGTTGTAATGTTGTAATAGTTCAGTCATGAAACACTAGAGGGCGCAGGCTGATCGGTCTTTTACATGCAATCTGCCAGCAATCACATCATTACCGCATGGCACAAGCTGATTGGCCTCTGCTGATCCTGCAGCCAATTAGATTGCTTGCTAAACATTT
This sequence comes from Gobiocypris rarus, assembly GCA_023029165.1. NCBI lineage: Eukaryota > Metazoa > Chordata > Actinopteri > Cypriniformes > Gobionidae > Gobiocypris > Gobiocypris rarus. Next base: position 1,976,988 of record CM040927.1, read on the forward strand.
AAACACTCGGGTTCAGTTGCTGTAGTCTAGTCCTGCAGCGCGTAAACCGATTTCCTCTGAACCCTTCCACCTCCCCAGCTCCACCTGCCTAGATTTAGTCCGCCAAGCCCAAATACATTAACACTGCCGAATTCATTATTATGCTAAAACTATTCGGAGTTGTCATGAATGAAATTATATTTTGTTGTGCTTTAAAGAAGTACACTTATTTTGTTGTGTTGACTAACATAATACAGCATGTGTAAAGTACACTATGTTCAATGTTAAATTCGATATATTCTGGACATTGCAACTTCATTTTTACAAATGTTTATTTACAAATATATTTAAATGCATGACATACAATTTTCAATAGAAATGACATTGAAGTACATTTTGGTTTGCCATCAATGCTTGTACAATCGGTGATACACTATAACCAAATTTCAAAGACAAAATAACTAATTATAAAATGACAAATATGTACACAAATATGTATTATCAAGGGTTAAGAATGAGAACCAGGTCAGTTAATATTTCACATTGATTTGAAACCCATCTGCAGACTTTCCCAATAAATCAGTGCAGAAGAAAAGGTCTGGGCTTGGCTATTCGATCACGTTAATGTTTCCGGTGACATTTGCAGAGTTAATATTAATTCAGCGGCATTCCCTAATAAACAAGTATGAATGTAAAGACCTCTCTGGCCTTAATGGATTGGCGACAGGCAAATGCATTTAAACAACTACAGAAATGTCAAATAAATAATCACCTAAATTAGTATCTGTGCAAGAGCTCGAGCTCTAATGCAAAGCTTCTGTTTTCATTTCAGAAATAATCTTACAGTTCTACCGTTCTGAGCTACTGCCGTTTCAAAACAAGCAGCAAAACTGGGCCATGGAAAAAAAATGATTATATGTTCCTCTATTTTTAATGGCACACATTCATGGTTCCAACAATGGGTTAGGCCAGATGATGGGTTTTTTCCTGCTTTGTTGTGTCGCGAGCACAAAGGCCCGCCGCTGCTGACTGGCTGTTTTGTGCCGCTGTGTTGATAACGGCGGAGGACTCGTAAAGTGGATGTAATGGCATTATCAGAGGCAGGTCTCCCAGCCTGGCCCATTACGGCGCTCAGATTAGTGGGTGTGTTTGTGTGCGCGGCAGTCTTTGAGAGGCTAGTGTTTCCCGGGAAACTAGTTTATAGAAATATCCAAAGGCCACACAAGAGGACACAAAGGGTGTGGATGTGTTGGTGCATAAAGGCGAGACTACAGTTATTAAATGAGCCGTGGGAAACATCTAAGGTAATGTACGATCCGCTGAGAGGCCGTGTGTTTGCGAAGACCTGTTTAGCACATGCCGTAAATGTCACTCAGCTAGCACTGAAAGTGGAGATTCTCTTGTTAATCAGGCTGTTGGCAATTATTTCATTTGTAATTTTGGGTGTCATTCATAAAACGTAAATGTAGCTATTGTTAAATGAACTAGTTGTTGGGTTTTTTTTGTCACAATTGCAAGTTTATATCTTGCCATTCTGAGTTTTGTTCTTATGTTCACGTCCAGCTCCACCTTGTTTAAATATCAAATCCACATAATTCTGTGATTTATTTTTATTTAATTGGCGCATCTGTTCACCCATGGGTGTCTGGTCTGTACACTAGGTGTGTGTGTGTGTGTGTGTGTGTGTGTGTGTGTGTGTGTGTGTGTGTGTGTGTGTGTGTGTGTGTGTGTGGACTGGTAATCCCTACGGTAAGGGGACAAAATATCCCCACAAAGATGGCAATATCCAAAATCCTTGTCCTTGTGGGGACATTTTTTTGGTTCCCATGAGGAAAACATCTTATAAATCACACTAAGTGATGTTTTTTGAAAAAGTAAAAATGCAGCATGTCTCCTGTGATGGGTAGTGTGTGTGTGTGTGTGTGTGTGTGTGTGTGTGTGTGTGTGTGTGTGTGTGTGTGTGTGTGTGTGTGTGTGTGTGTAGGTTTAGGGTGTGTGTGTGTGTGTGTGTGTGTGTGTGTGTGTGTGTGTGTGTGTGTGTGTGTGTGTGTGTGTGTGTGTGGCGTGTTTTGTGTGAAATATCAGGACACTGTGTGTGTGTGTGTGTGTGTGTGTGTGTGTGTGTGTGTGTGTGTGTGTGTGCACTTTTCAAAATGCTTATAAATCACACAGGATGAGGTTTTTATCACAGAAAGTGTGCAGTCTCCTGTGATGGGTAGTGTGTGTGTGTGTGTGTGTGTGTGTGTGTGTGTGTGTGTGTGTGTGTGTGTGTGTGTGTGTGTGATGGGTAGGTTTAGGGGCAGGGGTGTGTGTGGATAGGTGTGTGTACAGTGTGTGTGTGTGTGTGTGTGTGTGTATAAAACCCATTACGCCTATGGAATGTCCCCATAAAACATGGAAACACAACATGTTTTCGCTGTTTTCGCAGATTCGCCTTGTTTGGGATTTGCGCGGGGATGATGATGGTATAGTTTCAAACCTATTTCAGTGTGTGTGTGTGTGTGTGTGTGTGTGTGTGTGTGTGTGGGGTTTTCTGTTTTAGCTGAGGATGGTGTTGTTTAAGTGGCACCAAATTAAATAACTTATCAGTTTTTACAACAGAGATTAATTAATCAAAAACTTTTGTCCCTAAAGCAAAATGAATTTCCTGTTATCACTGTAAAGCTGTTTTGAAGCGATCTGTGTTTTGAAAAGCAATATATAACTGAAGGTGACTGGACTTAATTACCGTTCTGGAAATAAAAGGAGGTTGTCGCCTGCAAATAGGTGTTTTTTTTCTGCAGAGCTTTAAGGGAGCGCTGCGCCGACTACAGTAATCAGCAAGATGCCCACGACAGGTCCTTGGATATGTGGAACAGACAGATCATCTGCCATACGCTGGCTTTCCCACTATAGTCCAGATATGCAGAGCAGTGTAATGTCCACATCATATGTCCGCTTACAATGTCTGTAGTAATAACTGCACATAAGTATTACATTATTATTATAATAAAATGTTCATAATGTAATGATTTTTTCAAAATGTAATAAAATCTTGAGCTCATAATGTAAAAACAATTTTTACATTATGAGAAAATGATTACTTTATTAATTGAAACAGCTGTTAAAACATAAAGAAAATATTACAGTACATTTTTAAAATCTAAATCCAGTTTTTACCTGTGAAATGCAACATTTAAATATTCATGCTATTATTAGTAGTATTATTACATGTTTATTAAACATAAAGCACTGATATTTCTTTACAGTACATTTTAACAGTCTAAGTCCAGATAAATAAATAAAATCAGAACTTTTGCACCCTTAAACTACTGCAAGTTAGTAGTATAGTATCAGTAATCTGGTGGATTTAAAAAATTGACTGTAAAGGAATACCAATGCTTTATTAATAATAATAATAACAACAATAGCATGGATATTTAAATCTGTTTCATTTCACAGGTAGTTTAAATACTAATATTTTATGTTTTAAAAGCTCCTTCTTGTTTCCTGTTACCACACCTCTTCTTTAGTCCTTCGCATACTACCCGTCCTAAATACCAACATGTCCTCCAACCAGTACGCCTGTATAGGTCGTTTGTCACTTCCTTGAAATACGACCCATAGGAGCGTTCACTAAAGTCACGCCCCTATCAACGATATTTTAATTCATGAAATACGACACATAGAGCGTTTCCTAAAGTTTTGCTCATATTGACAACAGGACTCTTTCATTTTAAAGCATTTTTCCCTTTTATCTGCGTAATATTTCAGGTTTTGCATAGCTCAATTGGTAAAGCATTGCAATATAGTACAACAGCATGTGATCGTGCAATCGTGAGTTTGAGCCCAGGGAACACATGTGCTCATAAAGTGTGTATGCACTATAAATCACTGGGTAGGTTTAGGGATGGGGTGTAGGTATAAATAAATACAAATATTTTTGCTAAATGGAAATATGACAAATGGTGGTAAAAAGGCCACACATTGCATTAAAATGAACTCGCATTTTGATTGGTAATGACAGTTATATGTCATTTCATGACGTCAGACGTAACACGACACTGTCATTATTTTTACGCCATCTAGAGGGCGCATGACTTTAAAACGTGAATATAGGTCGTAAAAAGATGATTAAAAAACGTATAGAGTCAGGTTTTTTTGGAGGACAAGTTGCTAAATAATATTCGAAAAATATAAATAGTACATCCCAAATCGTAGTATATTGAAAAGAGTATCCCAAAGATACCCGGATGGTCTACTATTTCTGAATCCGCTGTCAGAATCCGAAGTACCGATCTGACACTCTAACAGCTGATATTACCCACAACCCATTGTGAGCTGAACGAGGATTCCATTAGAACTACAAACGTGGATAAAAGTTGTTAAAAAACTACAAACATGGCTGATGTGCGAGTCGGACGGTTAAGCAGAGTGTTTAGATTAAGAGGCTTGAGTGATCAATTATCAGTATTTTAACCTAAAGACTTCTATAATGATACGTTTGGCCATTAACTTTTAAATGCATCATTATATTTAAACTCTCATTAAGTCTCCGCATTAAAGACACACAACTACATTTCTCTCCGATACGGTAGGAGATTAAACCGAATGTGGAGGATTTGAACTGTGATGATGATTGACACATTGGTGGGATGCACGTAACTAAGCAACAGAGTCCGTTAAAGATGATGAAGTAGTATGTCCCAAAGCTTGCATACTCTTCTGATACACACTCAAAAGTATCTACTTTTCCTTCACAAGAAGAGTACATACTTTTAGTTCGTAGTATAAGTAGGCGTGATGCAGCACTTGTCTAGTCCTCGTTTCACTTATTGTGTTCACCTGATCCTCATCTGCTCTGGTCCTTATATTGTGCTCCTTTCCCTCATGTCTTTGCTGGTCCGTTGCGTTCAGTGTTATCTTGCTGTTGAAGCGAAGCTGTCATTTTATTAACTATCCTAGTTGTTAATGTTTTCTGTAGTCTCGTTCTGCTTAGTTATTGTTGTTGTGCATTCTAGTCCAGTTTGGTTTCTCTTTTGATGCAGAACTTTTTTTTACTTGTTATATTTTTCTCCTTTAGCTCATTCCTATTTCCTAGTAGTCTTGATTTTAATTTTTGGCATTCTAGTTTCTAGATTCCTTCTGTTTTTACCTTTGTCTTTTGTAATAACCTTTGTTTCCATTTCTCTCTGAACTGCTTGATTTGGTCTGTCCTGTTATCTCGTCTTGTATGTTTCTGGTCTGTTCCTGCCCTGTCTCCTGTGATCCTGGCCACTGATGTCCACTGCCCGGCCGCAGTTAAACTCTCCCGGTTCTGTGAGTTTCTACCTGGCAGTAAGACTGGCTTCACATCCACATCAAGATCATCAAGATCTACATCAATCTACAGGCTCCTGTCTAGTGCTTCCTCTGGGGCGGTCTCTCCTGTACTCCGGTTCATCTCCGAGGCTGGAACGGAGGTCATCTCTCCTGCCTGTCTTCGAGTCGTCTGCCCTGCCCCACTGCTTTAAACTGCTTCACGTCCCATTCTCCTTCCTGTCTCTTGTCTACAGTCTTGTGAATAAAATCCCCATAATTGCTCATTTGCATTTCTTGCAGTGTCCGGACAAATATAACATGTTTTGGTGAGTTTATAATGTAGCAGTTTTGTAGTTATTAAATTGTGTTCCCTTCAGATTTTATTACATTTTGAACATTACAATAATAATGTAATACTTATTACATTTATGAGCAGTTATTACAATATGAGTTGCTACAATGTCTTCAAAGAAAGAATATCTATCCTATCTGAAAACCTGATATTTTCTGTCCACAGTGCCCCTTGTCGTTTTGTTCAGTAGTTTGTTCATATCTGCTTTGAGGGATTCATTAGCCAGTCTTCTCACACAGCAAACACTCTGCATGCCTCTACTCATTACCCTTCACTCACATCTCTCCCTCCACCGCTGCTTAATTGCTGTTCTTGAATTGTGGGTACGATACGAGGGCCGACCCTTTGTCGATGGGGGTTTTGACAAGGACACCTACATAAATAAGAGCACACACATACACATGCACAAATCCCTCCCTCTGTGTAATTGCGGCTGTTTCCATAGCATGCAATGCCCAGCAGTGAGTGGGAGAGGACTAATTATAGCAGATGTGAGAATAAGAGGCAGAGAGTAGCAGAGCGAGTGTGGAGAATCAGGAGAGCTGACACATGCAATATGCCTTCACACAGAGTGCGGCCACGGAGGGGGTCAGAGCCGAGCCGGATCATTCTACAGCTACCGCACACACACACACACACACCAGTTGCATGTGGCCCATATAAGCTGAGAATGCTCTGCATACCCAAGCCATTCGTGGACTCGCTGATTAGTATTAACACTATAAATTCCCTTGTTTGAGGCGTACCACAAAGCTTGATATTATATTATATCATGATAGTGCGGTATGGGTTCGGTACAGCAGTTTTACAAAATTGCTTTTTATTAATTTTTATTAAACAGGGGTTTACTTAAAAAATTGTGTCTGTCCTAAAACTAATTTAATTATAACTAAAAGTTTCTTAAAGTTAATGCTGTAAACTATAGGGAGCTCTTACTTGCACATTACTATAATATAACTACAGTGCTCAAACTATTAGCCTAAATTCAGCTGATATTCATATTTAGATATAATAATCATTACTTAAATTACACATTGTGTGCAAACCGATAAATTATTTAAAAAAAAACAGGTTTTTGCATTAACTTCTAAATCTAATTATAAAATGTTTTTACTCCAATTTGTTGTTGTGACAGATTTATCTAAACACACATTAATAATCCCGACATCAGTAACAGGTTCAGTGAATATAATGAATATATGGGCTAATATTGGTCATATATTCAGTGAAAGAGGTGATTTCTCTAGTGAACTCACAGCTGTGGACACTGAATGCTGTTTTACTGATGTCTGTCCGCCGTTGAGACACTGAGCGATTACACCACATATGATGAGTTTCAGTTTCCTCAACACACCTACAGATGTTCATTCATGTTTATTCATTGACTATGACGAGATGATCGCGTTCACTCGCGCGTCTACAGTGATCAGTCACGCCACATTAAAGAGCGGCAAAAAAGGCATTTATTGTTAGAATTTCCTGATATATTGATACAATGGTAAAATGATAAAAATTTCCTTCATATGTTTGTGTGGGAACTCAGATTGAAGTATGTTCGCCTGTACAACAGGTGCACTGTACTGGAAGTCCTGTACTGAAACGGTTCTGTATGAATACATGTACCATTATACCCCTAGTATGTAACTCTCTGTCATTTATTTATTTGCCAAACAACGGTAATTTTCTTCAAATCTGTAGTTCCAGGTTATGCGGATTCACAGCAGCTTTGGCGCCAGCGCTCCATTGTTATGAATCGTCATCACTGTCCTGCGTTCTCATTGGTTCGCTTGGTGGCATATGAGGGATTTAATGAGCAGGATAAGCTGTGAATGGAGCGCTCACACACAAGGAAAATGAGCTGTTACGCCCAAATCTCGATCACCGAAAATCACTGAAAATGTGCTTTTAACCCGCATGAAAATTCACTCTCCAAACTTAAATGTTTGTAATTCAAGAATGCTTTGGAATATCGATGTATGGTCTTGTTTTAATGAAGACATCTGGCAGATTATTGTAGAAGTGAAATAAATTAAGTTATATAATGTAATTTATAATATAATTATTCATATTCAATAAAAAAAATATATTTTACAAAACATGTTGTACTCTAAAAGGAACATTTTAGGTCGATATCTCAAAACATGAGCTTTCAGTGAGATTTTGTTTGGGCGCAGTGCCACCTTTTTCACTAGATGACATTCAAGCTCCATTACTGACCATATAAATGAATTTATACAGCACTTTTCAAAAGAAGCCATGTAAGGGCACCTCCATTTCCATATGGTTTGAGTGATCTGAAGCATATATTTCCATAATGTTCATACAATTTATGAAGTAGACATCCAATTCAGTAGTCGTATGGGCAGTATTTGATTTGAACTCAACCTCTAATAAACACATAAATACAACACGAATGTGCATTATAGCTCACGCCACATCACAAATGGAGAATCTATCATTATTTTCTTTATATTTAAAACATTTTCAGACCTTTTTTTCTCCTAAAATTGAATGCATGTTATCTTTTTAACACTTGGCATGAAAACAAACTGAGGTTTCTACCAATAGTTCATGATTTTTTATGTTCATCGTGATTTCAAAATAAAGGTCTGAACACGCTTTATGAGTATGAACATATACTTTTTGCAATATGATAAATTACTGCTCCTCTGTAATATATTTTTAAGATCAAATATGGAAACTAGAGATTGTAGGCTTTCAAATGATACATAGTTTGTGAAGATTAGTTTAGGTTCAGTATAGGATATTACTATTTTAAATATATGTAATGGCCGTGGGCCGGTGATGTCACAAGTCCCTTTTATTTTTCAACCATTTGGCTCAATTCTGCTCTCAATCCAACAAATCTCCACTTTACATTCTTCCTTCATCATCCTATTCACTTGGAAATATCACAGTCAGATTGGAAGCAGCATTCCGTGTTGTAGTCGTATTGGTTCTGTACTCACTGTATCTCCTGCACGGATCCAGCCACACAGTGGAATCGTTCCGGAACGGTCTTCCACTCACGGGAGAGCTTGACCATTCCTCCGGCATCTAACACGCCGTAGCCGAACAGATGGTTGAACTCCAGCCCCACGCCGTTCCTCCTCCACTGGTGCACCTCGTCATGCAGTTTGTTCCTCTTAGACGTGAGTACTGTCAGATGCTGCAGGTCCCTCCAGGTCAAGTTCGGACTACAGGAAAACACACACACATAACAATACAGTTAATAAAGTCAAGCCAAGGGAAAAAACTGCTGTTTGTCATAAACTTGAAGCCTCATTTATGCTTCCAATCCCAATAGTTATTACATAAATGTACAATAAAAGTGCTCTATTGAATCAATGACTTCCTGTATAGAGCACATAGCAACAGAACAACAAAAGCCTTACAGCCACATATGGTTTCCCAAGAGTCCTCTACTCAAGATGAAGAGCAATGTGCACAGAGCCCTAGAGGAAGCGGATGTTGACTACACTGACTTACTGACTACTCTCTGACTATTAATCCTAGAGATGGGCAAAAAAATCACATATCAGGCATTAATGAATGTTTTATATTTTATTATTACACAGCTCTCTGGAATACCTCACTCTGAACAGCATTCAGTGCCAAAACATTTCTTAATAACCACTGCTCATCCCTGCTGTCTTACAAAACGTGTAAGGCTTGGAGGTCTTTAGTATTACTGTTATGGTAATGTGATATTATCTGAGTGAAAAAAGTGGGGCGGGACTTGATTCTGTCTAACGGTTTTTGATTGGATTATGAGACGTGGGTGTGGCACTCAAAAGTGAATGCAGATGAGCGTGAGCTTGCAGTGGCGGAGTTTAAGAGGAGTAAAAGATTGGACATTTGGACAAATTCTACACACATTTGTGAAAGAATGGGTCGCTCTCAGGAGCTCCGTGAACTCAAGCGTGGGACCGGGATAGGTTGCCACCTGTGCAATAAGGCCATTCCTGAGCTTCATGGAATGGGTTTCCATGGCTGAGCAGCTCATCCAAGCCTTACATCACCAAGTGCAATGCAAAGCGTGGGATGCAGTGGGGTAACGCACGCCGCCACTGGACTCTAGAGCAGTGAGACGTGTTCTCTGAGTGACCAATCATGCTTCTCTGTCTGACAATCTGATGGACGAGTCTGGGTTTGGCGGTTGCCAGGAGAACGGGACTTGCCTGACTGCATTGTGCCAAGTGTAAAGTTTGGTGGAGGGGGGATTATGGGGTGGGGTTGTTTTTGAGGGGTTGGGCTTGGCCCCTTAGTTTCAGTGAAAGGAACTATTAATGCTTCAGCATACCAAGACATTTTGGACAATTTCATGCTCCCAACTTTGTGGGAATAGTTTGAGGACGGCCCCTTCCTGTCCCAACATGACTGCGCTCCAGTGCACAAAGCGTCGCTCCATAAAGACATGGATGAGCGAGTTTGGTGTGAAGGAACTGGACTGGCCTGCACAGAGTCCTGACCTCATCCCGATAGAACACCTTTGGGATGAATCAGGCCTTCTCGTCCAACATCAGTGCCTGACCTCACAAATAAGCTTCTAGATGAATGGTCAAACATTCCCATAAACACACTCCTAAACCTTGTGGAAATACTTCCCAGAAGAGCTGAAGCTGTTATAGCTGCAAGGGTTGGGCCGACTCCATACTAAACCCTATGGATTAAGAATGGGATGGTATTAAAGCTCATGTGCGAGTAAAGGCAGGTGTCCCAAAACTTTTGGCAATATAGTGTGTTACATGTATTTACCATAGTAATAACAGTGAATGATGCATAATTACATGCAACTAACCCTAAACCAAACCCTAATCCTACCGTAAACCTATAGTAAGTACATGTAGTTCTTTAATATAACTCAGTATATTACTCACTCTGTCTCAGTGCTGCTCAAGTATACAAACATGCAAATGAACCTGCAGTTTACAATGCATATTTGCTTTTGGCTGAATAAAGAGGCCTGCTCTCTTGCCACCTACATCATTATTTAGTACTGAGCAAACACAAAGACTTTACACAGGAAAGGCTGTGTCAACAGTTATTAACACCAGCCCTAACATGAATAGAATCAGAACCGAAGTGGAAAAACTGACACTTTCCCACCAATTCCTTTTTACAAAGCTTTCTTAATCAAGTGTAATGAACTGGCCTTTATCACGGTTGGTGTAGAAATCCATATCTGGTTGTTTCCAAAAAAAAATCAAAAACTACACAATTTTTTGTGATTTTCGGCACTGACTTTCAACAACTAGCCTGGACTCGTCCAGACAGAAAACTGGGGCAAAAATCTGGTCAAAATGTGTGTAGTATATTCCAGTTCTAAGCAGCCACATGCAGTATTACCAAGGATAGCAATTTATATATCTGTAGTCAACTACATTTGTTGTAGTATGTTCGTTCTCACAGCTCTGCCTGTTTGAAACTGCACTGAGACTGCAGTTGCATTTGTATTTGTAACTTGCTCTTCATCTACAGTACTCTATTAGTTCTCTTTTTGCATTCTGTTTGTTCCTCATTTCTGCTCACTTGTGGCAATTGCTTTATCTGAGATTCTTGTTGGTCTCAATTGAAGAGCTCTGCCTTTTTCTGACCCAGATCCTGATTTCTGTTACAGGCCTGTTTCTAAATAGGATTTACCTTCTTTTTAATTGATCAGTTTATCAGTTTGTATCGGTCTGTTAATCAGTAAATGAAGAGACGTCACACCGATCACAAGTTCAGTATGGAGTACCGCAGGGCTCAGTGCTAGGACCGTTGCTCTTCACCCTGTATATGCTACCACTGGGAGATATCATTAGGAAGCATGGCGTTAGTTTTCATTGTTATGCTGAAGATACTCAGCTCTATATTTCTTCACGCCCGGATGAAACATTAAAATTATTAAAATTACCGGAATGCATAGTTGATATAAAAATTGGATGACTAGTCATTTTCAACTACTTAATTCTGAAAAAAAAAACATGTTTTAATTATAAGATCAAAAACCTCTTAACATTAGGCATTAGCATTTTTGATTTATGTGCTGTTTAATGTTTGCTGATCACATGAGTTTATATGTGCATAAGCAATGATTCTATTGTTTGTTTCTGCTTCTTCTTCACTTGTTTTTGGATCCGGAGATTCTGTACTCATTCAGAAGATGTGATAGCACCCCCTACCATATAACATTGAAAACATGGATTTTTGGGAAATGGCGGAGAAAGAGTTAACCTCTTAAACTCCAAGGACCCTATAAATCCGGAATGACATCATCAAGAATATACTTTAAATTTTAAATGTCTGTGGAGGAGCTCTGACCTCATATGTAGTATCATTTAAAAGCTTATAACATCTACTTTCTGGAGATATGCATCACTTTGGCATTTGTTTTTAGACAAAGTAACTTATTTACACTAAATTACTCTGGGACCATATCCGCCCTGGATTTGGCCTCCCAAAATTGAAAAGCTCCAAATACACAATGTTGGTTTCATTTTACAGGAAACCCTTTTAAGTTACATAAAACAGTGCTGAAAGTGATAAACATTTAAGAATATGTTGTCTGAGCTGTAATAAACCAACCAAAAATAGGCGATTGTTTGGTTATAAATTCATTTAGTTTTTTTTATTATAAATTCATTTTTGAAAGTGTATATCTCAGGCCCTGTGTGCTCTAGCACCCTACAGACAGTTTTGGCTGTTTCCAGAATATGTCAGCAAACACTGGAAAAAATAACTTTGTGACACTGGAATATTGTATTTACACCACTGTATGTAGGAGACTTGTATACTGGAGAGATTTGAATAGGTGGAAATTGCATAAACAAGGTAATATTCCTCCCTTCAGATCCATTTGAATAAATATTGCATAAAACATGATACAGACAAAAAAAAAATTCAGTGTTTGCTGCCATCTAGTGGAAACAGCCCAAACTGTCTGCAGGGTGCTAGACCACACAGGGCCTGCGTTATACAGTCAATAATTAATTAATTGGGGGGTAATTACAGCTCAGACAACATATACTTAAATGTTTATCACTGTTTTATGTAACTTCAAAGGGTTTCCTGTAAAATGACACCAAATTGTCTATTTAGACCACTGTATGTGGGTAAAGGAATCTTTTAAATTTGGGGAGGCTAAATCCAGGCGGAAATCCCCAAAAACAGTCCTAGAGCTAAGGAGGTTAATAACTGCATAAGAGTGAGAGAAGACAGCCAACCCAGTGAAACAAAACTTGAGTTACACACCCTTCTAATGAGCATGAAGTACCAGATACAGTCCAAATATGATTTGTTTCCTGGCATTCAGTGAAACATAGGGTAATTGTTGGCTTGAACCAAAAGTGACTTTCAATTTGTTTTTCATGAGGCAATCAGCAACATTCATGTCAGCTTCATTCCCCATCAACAGCTGAAAGTCTGTAGATATGAAGTGCCTCACACGAGGGTCTCAGAAACGAACAGTGATACCTGTTTTCCACCAACAGGGAAGCGGTGCTGGTGCCAGAGCCCAATCTCACCCTGTACCACGCATTTACGCTGAAGAAAACCCTTTTGTATCTTTATCATGTTGCACAGCTGCTCCAGCTACTTGACAATGACAATGAACAATTCACTTATAACAGTTTTTTTTCCCTGGTAATCCAGGTTTTCACTGTTAATATGGTTATAGAGTGCTGGCGTGGAAAGAGTTACTGCATAATGCAAATTCCAATAGCTTTGGATGCAATATAAGTATTCAAAACAAGTAGCAAGACTTATAAATAAAGGAACATGATGCAGAATGTTTATTTGTTGGCAGGTTATGCACTAACATCATCATTCAACTCTCGATTTATTGGGAATGCAGCTCTGGCACCCATTTTGGTGTTAAAAGGGTATCAATCACGCATGAGGCAAGGCTTTTTAAAGCCAGAGTTGTGCTTGCGGTGCTGCGCTCTGACACAAACCTCGTCAGCAGTAATCTACAATCTCAGCTGGAGTCTGCCAGCGCCGTGTGTTCACGAGCTGCCTTATTGTTTTATAAATCTTTCATAGGGGCTCACTACTCATTAGAGCTGTACGCTGGAAAACAAAAGTGTACATACTTGGCCTCCAACGCCAAGGCAAACACGCCGGCAGCCTCAGGGGCAGCAGCAGATGTGCCCGAATGACGCAGTGTGCAGTTTCCATACAGATCCGTGGTGGCCTGGAGACAGACACAGACAAAGACAAAGCCTCAATTAAACATTAATGCCAATGATATCCTAATTACACTTTTAAAACACCTTTGAAATTCTAATTCAGTTATTAAATTTGAGGAAGCAAACAGGATATAGCTTGAGTTTAAATTCAAGCATGCAGAAAATATTTTTAACTGTTATCAATTTGTTTAAATGCAATTCAGTAAATTCCAGTCATTCACAATCTAATTCATCATCCTTTTTGGTGTTTGCTGACTCATATTCCAGCTCATCAACTGAATGGAAGCCAAATCATACATTCTGAATTGTCACAAACAGAACTTGTAATGAAGCTCTTGGTTCGTCTGAGTGTAGTGAGGAATACCCTGCAAAATCTCAAAGCTTTATTCGTCAGCACAACACTTTGTGGTAATGTAGGCGCTGGAGTTGCCTGGCATTTGATGATCTATCAAAGGCAGGAGATGAAAGGCACATCCATATTTGATGGATAGATGTTTGTACCAATTTTGAATAATGTAAGCAAACCTAGCTAAAAGCAATGAGATGAAAGCAAAAAGGGAATTATTTAGTGCTTTGTTTGAGTTGATGTGGGTCTAATCTGTGTAAATATATTTGAATAAATACCATATTGTCTGAGAAAACAATATTGGTTTTCCTTCTTTAAAAAAATAGTTACAGTAAAGAAGCAGCGTGTGTGTGAAGCGCTGCACACATTCGTCCCGAACCGTCACTGCATACAGTCAGACGCTGAATACAGTCGGTCACAGGCGATTCACACTCCAGTCCAGAAGGGGGCGTGCGCGCGATAATGCAACGCTGTTTGCTTACTGACACAACAGGAAAAAGAGCAGAAGAAGAAGAGACGATCTATGCACCAACACAAAACAAGAGTTCAGATGACACGCAAGAGCCTAAAGAGGGTATGCATTGACATCACTTTCTCACCGGAACACGTCCCATCAGGGCTGCTGATGACTGGAGTTAACGGGAAACACGAGTAAAACAAACGGTTATCAGTTTAAAGTAAAGGTTGGACTCGATATAGTGTTCCTTACAACTTACCAAAGATCCAGTGATCCATGGATATTGACATGGAATCGTGTTTCCTGACATTTATACGAGTCTGATTTCAACACATGAATATTTATAACTGTCAGTCATCACAATTTCAAATCAATCCCGCATGTGTATGCGGATGGGTCTATGTGTTGAAGGGTGTTTGTGGCTGCTTGTGTTTCAAATTCGGAATATATTATAAGCCTATACATTTTTTTTACATTGCCTAGACAGGGAGGAAAGAGCGCTCCCTTTATAATAACTCAAAGCTGTTACTCATTTAATGAACGCGATCTCACACAGTCCCGTTTATATTAATCAGTGAAGCTGGCAACACAATGAATCTCTTATTTACATAATGTCTTAAAGTGGATTAGCGCACGTTCAGAACTCAGCACTGGACAAACACTCCAGCGGTGATTGGATTCACACTTCAACACCTGTGATTGGCCATTGCGTTCAAGACATCAACAAACATGTCTGTGATTGGCTATTACTCACCGAAGTGAAAACACACTGGAAATTGAATCATTTGACGAGCGCAAATACAGATACGCCAACTAATTTTTGATAATAATATGCTATTACAACAAAGAAAACAGATTTTAGACCAGCAGTTATGGCCAGCTTTCTCCTCTAGAAGCAATCAGCAGCAGCGGCAGTGGTTTGAGTGAGAAAATCACACGCTATTATGAAGTCCGTCTCCCTCGGTCCGGAGGGGGGCACAGGGATGTCCATGGGGGGCCAAGATCTCCGACCCCGGTGCCGGGTCTGGTTTTGTGTGTTTTCGCAGCATTCACGCTGAAAACCAATGCTGCCTCCCAGTCTTTTTGCCACTCAATGGGCGTAACCACAGTCCCTCCGGACGACACGCTGAGTTTTTGTGACGCACTCCACAAACTTCACGGAAAGGAAACAGGGACTGCAGAAAGTGGCATCATGTGTGTTTTCTTTATTTTATATATATAAAAGTAACATTAAAAATGATTCATACGACCTGTGTGCTACATTTCCTCTAAAATCACACAATAGTTTTGTGTGAGGAACAGATCAAAATTTAAGTCAGTTACTCAGCGATAATCTTCCCCGTGGTAGAATTTGCCATTTCTTTTGGTTTCATATCTACCGCTCAGTGCTGAATCAGAGTCAAGAGATGGCTCACGACACCAAACCTGATCGCCCTGACTGCATCCAGACTGACACGAGGCAATTCCCGCCTTTCCATTGACAGGATCAGCTCTGACAGACTAACCACAGTCTTCATCTCAGATCCTTTCTTTGAGTCGGCAGATATGCTCTGATTAAGTTCCTAGCTGAATGCATGCCTCCAATTCCATTTTCGAGTCATTGTTCAGACACAAAATGCATGAAACAATTAACTTCCTGTCATTTCATCACTGTCATACTCACGCTGTGCAATAAGGGATTGCATTTCAAAAGGACACTTGAACTGCGCACTCTTGAGCACCAAATTGAATCTTGTAAAAATATCCGGACGGGGTTAGACTCAATATCACACAACCAGGACAGATTTATCCTTTACTTTATTGCCTTTCACTGCAACATATTTTTTATTTGTTTTTTTTATGAAAAAAGGGGAATACAGAATAATACTGTTCTAATGATGTTGCAATAAATGTAATTAAATTAAAAATCATAATTATATGTTGAAATTAGTCTGCCATTATAATAGAAATTGCACGGTCCCAAACCTCACACAAGCGATTTCGTCGCTGCTTTTTGCAGATGATGTTGTCGTGTTGGCCTCCTCAGACCAGGACCTTCAGCTTACAATGGGACGTTTGCAGCTAAGTGTGAAGCGGCTGGGATGAGAATCAGCACCTCCAAGTCCAAGGCCATGGTTCTCAGTCGGAAAAGGGTGGCTTGCCCACTTCAGGTTGGTGGAGAGGTCCTGCCTCAGGTGGAGAAGTTCAGGTATCTCGGGGTCTTGTTTAGGAGTGAGGGAAGGATGGAACGGGAGATTGACAGACGGATCGGTGCAGCTTCTGCAGTAATGCGGTCGATGTACCGGCTTGTCGTGGTGAAGAAGGAGCTGAGCTGTAAGGCGAAGCTCTCGATTTAACGGTCAATCTACATTCCTACTCTCACCTATGGTCGTGAGCTGTGGGTCATGACCGAAAGGACAAGATCCCGGAAACAGGCGGCCAAAATGAGTTTTCTCCGCAGGGTGGCTGGGCGCTCCCTTAGAGATAGGGTGAGAATCTCGGTCACTCGGGAGGAGCCAACTGAGGTGGCTCGGGAATCTATATCGGATGCCTCCTGGACGCCTTCCTAGGGAGGTGTTCCAGGCACGTCCCACCGGGAGGAGACCCCGGGAAAGACCTAGGACACGCTGGAGGGCTTATGTCTCCCAGCTGGCCTGGGAATGCCTCAGTATTCCCCGGGAAGAGCTGGAGGAAGTGTCTAGGGAGAGGGAAGTCTGGGCGTCTCTGATTAGACTGTTGCCCCCGCGACCCGGCTCGATTACTTGACGCCGTTATGTATAATGCATTATGGTATTCATAATATACATTTTAATGCATTACATCTTTTCATAAATAATTGGAACCCAAGTTAAAATGTATTTCAATATTTGCAGATAGGCTTGTTACAAACGCTATTGCTTCAATGCAAATGAACAAGCGTGCCGTTATTTGTTGTGTAGTGACATGTGCGTTCAAGTAAGCCAGAAATGCGCAGATTCTGCACAATACGCTGTGTTTAATGACTCACACATTGAGTATTTATGCTAAATCTATGCAGATTGGCTTACATGAACCTCCCCAGCAGAGTGAGTAAAGATTGCCTAGTGATTTGACAGCGTGTTGGTTTTACCCCGCATTTGGCGAGTTGGCGGGTGTTCATTTCAAACCCTGATTATAATTTATTATTATGTTAAAAACTGCTGTGGTTCCATGTTTTATGGGGACTTTCTGTAGACTTTTATGCTGTTCTAACGGTGCATTCTCTCCCATAATCCTAAACCTACCCCTCACAGGAAAACAGAAAAACATCACAGTATGATTTATAAGCTGTTTTCCTCATGGGAGGAAATGTCACGGCATTTCTGATATTGCCATCTTTGTGGGGACATTTTACCCTCATAAATTAGGGTTTACCTGAACCACACACACACACACACACACTCACCACGCCAGCTTCAGGGTTTCGTTTACGGCCGTTGCTGAAGGTGGAGGCCAGGGTGGAGGAGCAGCTTTCATCATAGAGCGCCGTGCGTCCGTCATTGATGGCCGAGTTAATAGAGATGGTCCACATGCTGGAGGCGTATCCGTCGCAGTTACAGTCGTCATAGCTACCACCGTCTCCGGAGGCCCACACATAGACGCTGCCTTTCCCACCTCGGCCCTGTTGGACACGCAAAGCGGCACGATTAGGATCCGTACACGCGCCTGTACAGCTCAATCAGGAGCAGTCGACTCTCTTTGATATTTTTCTTTAAGAGCCTTTACTCCATTTATCATACAAATTACACTTACATGAGCAAACGTAATTCAACAGAGACATCAGAGAGGCGTTTCAAGACCTTTTAAAGACTACAGGCTCTCTTGTGAGTGTGGATGATTCAGACAGAGGCATTGTGTTTACGCTTCTTGTCTGAACATGTAATTTTGATGCTTTTAGCTGAATTCAAGAGTGCTCTTTTCTTTAGGCTTTGGGTTTTATAGTGGCAGGCACCTGACAGGAGGATGTGTATAGTGTAATTGTGATCTTAAAAGGCTGCGTGATTATTGTTATTTGAACAGTGCGGGGTCATTTTACCGTGCTAACACATCGAGGACTGATTATGGTTCTTCGAGACCTCTGGGCTCCAGCCTCTTTGGAGTAAACAAATAAGAAAATACGAGTATTTTTCATTCTGCAGTCGCTACAGAAAATCTCTTTATTTTATGATAACTGAGACTTTATATCAAAATGACTCATTCAGCTCCAATGTTAAATGTGACTCATGAATTGAGGTAGTTTGCAGTATTTGCTAATATGAGAAGTCTCAACGGTGTAACCAAATAAAGTCACAATTACACACCACATTTTGAATAACTTGCAAGGTTGAAAACAATTTGGACTTCATCAACATCTAAGCAGTATTTAGCATACTAATGTATTAAAATGGTGTGTAATTGTGAGGTGTTATTAGAGCTGAAAACACAGGCTCATTGGAAAAACGTGCCTTTCTGCAAAATGATACTTTGAGCTTCTAGCAAGTTTCATGACACTTTGAAAGTTAAATGCTCAGTTGGTGGCGCTAAAACTGTGTTCAGTTGTACCCGAAACAGATGGACGTGAATCTGTCAATGTACATATCGCCACAGTTTGGAAATTAAACTTAACCAACAGCGTTAACAAAAGCAAACATATACCAGGAGACCACGTTCACTATGCCAGAAAAGCCAAACCTATGGAGCTGCTGATGTGATGCAAACGTCACAAGTATTTGTTTACAAATCATGCATTATGGTAAAAGTATTTTGAGGTCATAACACAGCAGTGTGCAAGTATGCAAAAATAAATATTTATTAGTTGACAATCTGCTCCTGTTATCATAATTTTTGTTAAAAGTAGTGCTATCAATCGATTAAAGAAACTAATTCATTACAATTTTCTGTAATTAATAACAATCAATGAAACCTAACATTTAGGTTTTTAATATATTTTATATTGTAATAATTAATCTAGAAACAGCCTATATTGTAAATATTTGTTTAATGGCATCTTTTTATGAATGAAGGCCACTATCACTGCTACTGATGTAACAAATTGAT
The DNA here is from genome assembly GCA_023029165.1 of Gobiocypris rarus. NCBI lineage: Eukaryota > Metazoa > Chordata > Actinopteri > Cypriniformes > Gobionidae > Gobiocypris > Gobiocypris rarus. The sequence continues at coordinate 1,996,604 of CM040927.1, forward strand.
TTTTTACTCAATTTTAGCCATTAATTATAGGCATTTGGCATTAAAGTATAATTGAAAGCTGTCAGTTTAATCATTCATTAGGCTTTACAAAAATATAACAACTTTTAATTGAACTGAACCTAAAACAATCTTCACATAAACCCATTATAATAAATGTCACATTTGCCTGCCCTGATTGGCATCATATCTTTTACTCGCCCTGTCAAAATGCACAAACAGTTATTGTTTCCATTGTTTGTTTGTAAACAGTGCTGTAACTGACCTGTGTTGCCTATTGTGTCTTATCACGCCTGAATGGATTAAAAGTGTTTGCATGAATAAGAGCACGATCACATAATGTAACGCTAGCCAAAGGATGACGGGAAAAACAGATGCTGCATTAATTGTGATAAATATTTTTAACAAGAAACTGAAAGAAATAATCACGTGCATTACCACATTAATTCTGACAGCACTGGTTAAAAGGAATAAAAGTTGTTGGTGTTTTACTGCCGCTAGTGTTCATTTCAGCTGAAACTGCAGTGAATTGTATGCATAGATACGTTTTTGCAAACAAAATAAATATAGGTAGAGGCATGTTTTTCCAATGAGCCTATGTTGCGTTGCATTGTGCCAACATTTAGAGGCACCTATTCAAGCAATCTAACAATATCAATTGTACATTTGCAGTGCCTAGTTTGTGGGTGTCAGACATCTGTGCACTGGTCTGGACCATGATCCAACCCTTTTACACATCCCTTGACTGATTAAATTAATATACTGGTGCTTTTTAGTGAACAGAACCTCTCCATCTCTTGATTTCCTTCTTCTCACACTCTTTATGAATGGAGACCCATCAGCTGAACTCCGGAACAATTAGCTAAAACAAACGATTACGCTTTAAGCTCTGCTGGTTTTGTAACAAGCTCTGTTTAGTGTGGGAGGGAGAAAACTCCTTCCGGACAAAATGAAGGAACATTTGGTCAAAGAGCAGGAACAGAAGCGCCTGTGTAGCTATTCACAGAATGCAGTGTAATGACGCTGACTTAAATATGGACATATTAGAAGAAACAGCAAGTAACGCAATGTTACTAAGTTAAATGTGAAATACTGTAGAAAGACAGTATTTGGTGTTTTAAAATGTATTTACTGGTCTGGCGCTAGTCTAACTGGTGGACCAGCATTTGCAAAAACTGCTCGATCAAAGATCAGCTGGTTAAAGGGATTTTCTGGCTTTTTATTTTGTCCTAAGTTCTATGAACAGCATTTGTGGCATGTTGATCACCACAGTAAATCATGTGCACCTTCATTCCAGAAGGTTTAGAAGCAGAATAAGGCTGTCCTTGCAGACATGGATTCTAGAGATTTCCCTGTGTTTTGTGCATTATTGTGTTATACACTTACCTAAAGGATTATTAGGAACACTAATACTGTGTTTGAGCCCCTTTCACCTTCAGAACTGCCTTAATTCTACGTGGCATTGATTCAACAAGGTGCTGAAAGCATTTTTTAGAAATGTTGGCCCATATTGATAGGATAGCATCTTGCAGTTGATGGAGATTTGTGGGATGCACATCCAGGGCACGCTCCGTTCCACCACATCCCAAAGATGCTCTATTGGGTTGAGATCCGGTGACTGTGGGGGCCATTTTAGTACAGTGAACTCATTGTCATGTTCAAGAAACCAATTTGAAATGATTTTTGTGACATGGTGCATTATCCTGCTGGAAGTAGCCATCAGAGGATGGGCACATGGTGGTCATAAAGGGATGGACATGGTCAGAAACAATGCTCAGGTAGGCCGTGGCATTTAAACCATGCCCAATTGGCACTAAGGGGCCTAAAGTGTGCCAAGAAAACATCCCCCACACCATTACACCACCACCACCAGCCTGCACAGTGAAAACACCCCCCACACCATTACACCACCACCACCAGCCTGCACAGTGAAAACATCCCCACACCATTACACCACCACCACCAGCCTGCACAGTGAAAACATCCCCACACCATTACACCACCACCACCAGCCTGCACAGTGAAAACATCCCCACACCATTACACCACCACCACCAGCCTGCACAGTGAAAACATCCCCACACCATTACACCACCACCACCAGCCTGCACAGTGGGAACAAGGCATGATGGATCCATGTTCTCATTCTGTTTATGCCAAATTCTGACTCTACCATCTGAATGTCTCAACAGAAATCGAGACTCATCAGACCAGGCAACATTTTCCAGTCTTCAACTGTCCAATTTTGGTGAGCTTGTGCACATTGTAGCCTCTTTTTCCTATTTGTAGTGGAGATGAGTGGTATCCGGTGGGGTCTTCTGCTGTTGTAGCCCATCCGCCTCAAGGTTGTGTGTGTTGTGGCTTCACAAATGCTTTGCTGCATACCTCGGTTGTAACGAGTGGTTATTTCAGTCAAAGTTGCTCTTCTATCAGCTTGAATCAGTCGGCCCATTCTCCTCTGACCTCTAGCATCAACAAGGCATTTTCTCCCACAGGACTGCCGCATACTGGATGTTTTTCCCTTTTCACACCATTCTTTGTAAACTCTAGAAATGGTTGTGTGTGAAAATCCCAGTAACTGAGCAGATTGTGAAATACTCAGACCGGCACGTCTGGCACCAACAACCATGCCACGCTCAAAATTGCTTTAATCCCCTTTCTTTCCCATTCTGACATTCAGTTTGGAGTTCAGGAGATTGTCTTGACCAGGACCACACCCCTAAATGCACTGAAGCAACTGCCATGTGATTGGTTGATTAGATAAGTGCATTAATGAGAAATTGAACAGGTGTTCCTAATAATCCTTTAGGTGAGTGTATTACATGTGTCATGACACAGAGGTTGAAACACTGAATATAAGATGTTGTAGAAACAATTTTCGGTGGGAAGACTGAAAGAGTATTTCCTTGTAAAGCACGCTTTATTGCTCATGTTTATTGCAAAACCTCATTGTACTTGCTGTACAGTAACCACAATTTTTGACTGACAAGTCTAAATGATTTTGTGGTAACTGACATTATGCCAAACATGCTGTCACTTACATTAAACCCAGGGCATTCCTTAAAGCAACGACACCGGCATCAAAACCACAATGGTGAACTGAATCAGACATTTCATTAGCACTCTCTGTGGCATCCTACATATAAATAAATGAAGCATATGAGAAGTGTTTGCCATCTGACCCTTAAAATGATTAAACAGCATTCAATATTACTCCCAGGCTCAACCTCAGTCCTCTAACTGCAATGAGAACGCCTGAGGGACAGACAGAGTCTTCACCCATCACTGCTATTCTTGTCCAATCTGATTTCAATTGCAAAGGGCTGTTGAAAACACAGAGAGATTACTTTGTGCGATGCCTCGGCTTGACAGGTGGGTCGCCCTCATAAATCCTGCTCAGCCGAGGAACGCTCAGCTCCATTTATACCCATTAGCCGAGGCAATTTGTGAAGGCACCAGGCATAGAGAGGGATGTGGAACTAAATGACACGGAAAGTGTGAAGCAACAAGACTCTGCCAGGTTGACAACTGACATACTGTATGTCAGAGGACTCCTGGAGGGGACTGTAAAGGTAAAGACTGTACAAATGCAATGGTAAACACTTGATTAATGGTAAGTTCTCCTACTCTATACGGTGAAAAACTGTAATAGATCTAGTGTAGACATCCTCTGTAATTTCGTAGTAATATAATGTTAAATGTTATGTTTTTGGAAGTAACAAAGAACAAGTCACCTCAGAAGTTACAGTGAAAAACTGTAAATTGACATTCCCAAAATTGAAATATCTCTGTTTCTTCTTTCGTTTTTTAGTTATGTATGGCTTTATGTTCCATCTTATGTTGTTAGACGAAAGTTTATTGCATTATTTTAGTGCCATGTGTGTTACAGTGATGGTGCTTTGTGTTTTTGTGTATGACATACAAAAGTGTGCATCTTCTATATATCAATATTTAGTTGAGTTACAGTATGTGCACTTACACCGATCAGGCATGACATAACGTCCTAATGTTGTGTTGGTCCCCCTTTTGCTGCCAAATCAGTCCTAAAAGCCAGGCCACCTTCTTCCATTGCTCCGTGGTCCAGTTCTGATGCTCACGTGCCACTGTTGGTGCTTTCGGCGGGGTCAGGGGTCAGCATGGGTACCCTGACTGGTCAGCGGCTGTGCCGCCCCATACACAACAAACTGCGATGCTCTGTGTATTCTGACACCTTTCTATCAGAACCAGCATTAACTTCTTGAGCAGTTTGAGCTCCAGTAGCTCGTCTGTTTGATCGGACCACACGGGCCAGCCTTCGCTCCACACGTGCATCAATGAGCCTGGGCCGCCCATGACCCTGTGGCCGGTTCTCCACTGTTCCTTCCTTGGAGCACTTTTGATAGATCCTGACCACTGCAGACCAGGAACACCCCACAAGAGCTGCAGTTTTGGAGATGCTCTGACCCTGTCGTCCAGCCATCACAATTTGGCCCTTGTCAAACTCGCTCAAATCCTTACGCTTGCCCATTTTTCTAACACATCAACTTTGAGGACAAAATGTTCACTTACTGCCTAATATAGCCCATGCCATGATGAAGAGCTAATTAAGTGTTATTCACTTCACCTGTCAGTGGTCATAATGTTATGCATGATTGTTGTATCTGTACTCACAGTGTCCTTATCTACGAAAGTACTGAGTAATATAATGTAACTACATGGGTTAGGCTTAAGGGTAGGTTCAGGATTCACAGCTGACAATTTTTTACTTTTTACTTTGATAACCTTTGCATAATGAATTGTGATTTCTAGGATAATAAGGAATAGATGGGGATATTTCCTTCTGGAAATGCAAATTATAGTACTATTAGTTAATCTGGTTTTATATTGAAGTTGAATGTCTATATATACACTGATATTTTCAGAACTGTGCAATTATTTGCCATGGTGGCTGGTGTTACAGTTGATGTAAAGTGGCAGAGAGAGCAGGAGGACTCTGAACTCCAGGTTTTTATCTGATTGGACCAGATGTTACAATTCTGTACCTGTCTAGTTTTTCTTCTCGTTTTTCTCTTCACAGCAACGGATGATTCATGAGGGAATCCCTTTTGCTATTCTGCATGAAAACCAGTGCCGGCCCGTTATATAGGCAGTATAGGCAAATGCTAAGGCGCAATATCGCTAGGGGCGCCAAAGAGGCCAAGGGATAATAAAAAAATAATAAATGTTTTTTTTTTTTTTTTAAGTTACAAACATAACCAAACTGCTCATATCTTTAGCAAAATAAACTTCGAATTAGTATTAATAATTTGTATTATATAAAAATCCAAAATAAGGGCATTATTGCACCCGCCCACAATTGATTGACACCTGAAGGATGGGGTGAGACCCGCCCAGGCCCAGTGTGCCGATTTGTTTACTTTCTGTAACGGCTCTTCGAGGGGCGAAGTGGCGACATGTCAAAACGACCTCATACATTATCTGGTGCGCAAGGAAGAAAAAACGAAAAGAGGAGGAAAAACGCGAAAAAACCAGAGGTAAGACTGTGTGAAGAAATCACTGAATTAATTAATTGTGCGCGTGCACTAAGATAACACGTTAACTTTACAGATGAATATCTACATAAACAGACTGATATCCAATCCTTCAAAAACATGCATTACCATGGCTTGAAAAGCAGCATTTTTAAGGACAACAACATTGTTGTTTTTTATGCTATGCCAAATGGTTTGAAATGTCTCTGTAATTAGTTAGAGAGGCACATTAAACGCAGTTAGCAAAGGCCTAATAATCTGTCACTGTATGAGACAATATTAGCAGGCAAGAGATGATTTATCACCTTGGCATAATAGTAGAATCATTTAGTTGTTCAGAATCATCATCTAAGACTACAAGATGGATATTTCTAGATGTAAACCTGCCAGTGATATCTTTGATTATAGAATGTTAAAATGAGCAGTAAGTCTAGAGGTGTAGACAGGTAATATTTATGTTGGATTATTTCAAATATCTCTTTGTATTTCTTATAATATTTTTTTAATGTGTATGATCTATTCATTTATTTAACCCTCCGTGGTCCACAATATGATTTCAATGAGTAAAATGTTTTGATGTTTTTCCTGCTTAAAATTAGACACCATAACAATAAACATTTTCAATTTTTTTTTTTTTTTTTAATTTTGTTGCCTCAAGGCAACATTGTACCTAACGGAAAAATTGAAACATTTGACATTTGCATGTAGAAAAAAGAAATATATTTATTGACAAACATGCATTTCTTTAACCAGACACCTGAACAAACACATTTATCCAGTTTATAATGTATTAAAAAAGTAATATTTAATAAAAGTAAAATTTCAAATTCAGCTGTTGCTCTCAGGCAACATTGTACCATTGTGGAACACAAGTATTACCAAACCATCATATCAAGTTATCATCAAGTTATCAAATCAAGTTATCATATCCATCTTCATCCTCATCTCCATCTTCAATCTCACCCTCACTCTCTCTCCCTGTCATTATGACCCTCATCTTCCTCATCACATGACACCTCACCCTCACTCTCTCTCCCTGTCATTATGACCCTCATCTTCCTCATCACATGACACCTCATCCTCACCCTCATTGGTTGTGTTTTATACTTTTTTAAAGTGCTATAGAAAATGTGCAGATCATAATATGTGCAGTTATAGTATGTGAATTACTAATCTAATACGTGCATTACAAAATCATGCAAAAATGCAAATATATTTCGATAATTCTAACTCTTTTCCTTACAAATATACTACATTTGTTTCCAACCCAGTGTGTCTGGTATGGCCTTATGCGATTCCATTAAGGTACAATGTTGCCTTGAGGCAACACACAGTTTTGTTATTTACTCTAAAACATTTGATGATATACAATGTAAAGTTCTTGAAAATACTTCTTTACTTACCAGTGAAGGTGACTCATATTTTTTGTGGTTGATTAACTGTACGGAAATTAGTGAAAAATGCACTTTTCATTGGAGAAAATATGGAGCCATGTGACCTATGAAACAGGACACAAAATGGACCCCTGTGGCCTGTGGGTCATGTGACCCCTTTTTTGCACTTTCATTAATTAGTGTTTGAGTTCAGCTATTTAAGTTTAATGTATGATTTGTTTTGTTAGTTTTCTTATTTAGGCTATTGAAGAATTTTATATTAGTCTTGTTATTTTTAGTGCTGTATCATACTTTTACTGTATTATTTCAATCATTGTTGTTTGATTTGTTTTTTTATTTGAGTAAATTATGATCCAGTTATTTGGATTAATTTCTAAAGTGGCTTTTGTTTCTTTTGTGTTTTTTATTTTATTTTTTTACCAAAAGTGTTGCACTTTCTTTCACACTATTTAGACATGTGAATTTGAAACCCTTTTTTTTTTTACAAAATAAATGAAAACATCAATGGCAAAATAATTTAGTCTCATGTTTTCTCATAAAGCGACTTTGGGTATCTAGAAAAGTGCTATACAAGTGTTATTATTATTATTATTTTTTATTATTTTTTGTAAATACTTGGTGATATAAATCGCAATAAGGGCGCCAAAAAATCTTGCCTAGGGCGCCAAAGAGGCTAGGGCCGGCACTGATGAAAACTCTAGCTTTTAAACAGGCCTGCTTTAGCTTAGGTACCTTATTGACTCCATCGGCCATGGCCTGCAGGGTGAGCTCACGAGGGCCGTCCACCGTTTTGCCGTCATCTGTGGGACCCCAGCTGGCACTGTAGATGTCAATAACCTGTGGCATGTGGCTGATGGAAGAGGCCTCAATGATGTCCGTCATGAAGGGCTGGTCCAGCATACGAATTCCTGCAAAATTGCAAGAACACAGGAACAATAGGAAAACCCTTGATGCCTGTGATAATTGGAGGGGTGAGAGGGTATGAGAATTGCTTTGGTATTGCATCAAGCACTTCCCAAGTTTTAACTTTAACTTTGCTTCTCTCTCTCTCTCTCTCTCTCTCTCTCTCTCTCTCTCTCTCAAGCGCTCTCGTTCACTTCTGGCAAACTAGCAGAAAAGAAGAAAATAAACTTCCATGCCGGTCTAGCTGTTGAACTAGCATGCAATGCTTAGATACTGTAGCTAGTAAAGGCCCAGATACACTCAATGCAAGTTTCTTTTAATTCTTCACTTAGGGTTAAAGAGAAGTTTGAAACCTAAGCAGTTTGTGAACATCCCGAAGCCATTCACGCTGCTGAGAGCTATGTTTAGATAAACATGTAAGTATGTGCTGCACGATTCTCTCAATAACAGAATAAACACACCATAACAAAGGCAGCTTTGAAAAAACATCAGTTGAGAAAGCATATGATCGTTTTTTTTTGGAGGACAGTCTGGTTGTGTAGTTATAGCTGTTTTTGTGTTTATATTTAAAACACCACCAAGTGGCCAGTCACTGCATTCATTTTTTTTTTCACGTGACCAAAGCCTGTACATAGGTGTAATGAGCCACAGCCACTTCGAACGTTTTGGCGTCAAAATTTAGACTTGTGTTTTAACTATAGACAAGTAGACTCCTGAGAATCTTTCTGCACTGGTTTGGTTCTCATCGGGTGAAAAACGTAGGGTTTTAAAAAATCCAAAATACCCTTAAATTCCAACTGAATCCAATACGTACATTTTGTCTTGAGTCAAAGATTCCAGCGATATAAGACACTTGAGCCTGCAACAAAGAGTTTAGGAGTTATGAGCCATTATATACTTTTGATCACTGTAGCGCCACCATCAGGCAGATTGAGGCATATATTGGTGAAGTTGTAGACAGGGTGGGTACTACCATCCCTCAAAGTTTCAAGTCTCTACGCCTTACGGTTTGGTCCGATTACTTTTAGGAGAGAATGCTGATCCTTGGAAAAACTAACAATTACAGTACAGTTTCAGAGCTACGTACTTAAACCCCTAAATACAACTTCAGTTTTTACTATAAAGCGGCTCTTCAGTTTGTACTCATTTTTACTTGTGTCTGACCTTGACAGGGGAAAAAAATGAATCGGAGAAGATTTCCATGTCACAGAAGGCGGAGCCTCAGAGCCACACCCATTAAATGCTACGGACCAATATAGTTCAAAGGGGTTGACCAGTCGGAGCTATCTTTTCTGGAAGGTTTATTTTGGCAAATTGTTTCAAACTCCAAACAAACTTTTTTTTGTTCTGATTTTGTTCAAAATTGCTTCACACCAGTTTATTCTTTGATTCCGCTTTAAGTATATTGGGGCCTTAAAGCTGGCCAACCAGCATGATCTTTTCTGGTGAAAGGCAGTCTTGCTAGTTGTCTAAAGGGGACACCAGCATCCAGTGATGAGGACCAACAACACAACTTATGCTGGTAACCAGCAGATCTTTTCAACAGGCAATAAGAGCAGCACTAACTCAAGTTCATTAAAGTGGGTTTAGACATGTCTTTTCACATATATCTGCACACGTTTAAGTCTGAATGTCTGTATGAATGCACTCTAAAAATACCACTGCTGTGTACCATAAGACATCAAACACATGTGAGACCTATCATACTGATCTTTCAGGAGAACGGTGATTAGAAAACCTTTCAAGAGCTGAAATGGTGAGACTAGAGACACACAATGTGTGTGTCCTTTTGTGAGGAACAAAAGCTAAACAGAAGATATTCACTGGCTATTAGTTACTCCTTTACTTTTGTAAAAAATCTATGTGCTGCAGAGCGTAAATTATATTTTTATTGATGCTGGGTGCTCGATATTGTGAAAGAAGGGAAGGGTAGAAGTTATCAATATGATCAAGATGATTTTCCTTTAGGCTAAGAAATAAAGGGATCATTCATCATAGTCATACAAAGTCATTCATCATATTTATTGACTGCACAGGACAAACCTCATTAGGCAAACATGCATAGAAATAATTTTAATTAAAACAGTCTTGAATCTTGATAGTATCCAAACACATTAATATGAATGTTTCTTCTGTTTCAAACATGCATTTTCTGTAAACCTGTTTTTTAAGTTGTCACTTATTGTGAAAAGCGCTATACAAACAAATGTAAATTTAATTTAATTGTACACTGAATTTCTATATTATATTATTCTATATAACTGTCTTAAGACAGCAAGATGGTCGCAGTTTTTAGACCAAGGAGCTGAAGTTGCTCTACTTCATGGGTGTCCAAACCTGCTCCTGGACGGCCACTGTCCTGCAGACTTTAGCTCCAACCTCAATTAAACACAACTGAACCAGCTTATCAAGGTCTTTAGATTCATTAGAAATTTCCTGGCAAGTGTGTGGGAGCTGAACTCTGCAGGACGTTGGCTCTCCAGGAGCAGGATTGGACACTTCTGCTCTACATTATACTACTGACGTGACAGCTCAGCACTTATTATCTTACTGTAAAGTAGGGAACTCAGACACGAAGGATAGCCGGATCCAAGCACAGTGTTAACTTTAATAATCCAATCCTTTAATAGGTGGTCCAGACGATGATGTGGGAGTGGGGCCAGAGACCACTAGGCCTGGGACCATCGGACTGAGGACCACTAGACTTGGGAGACCTGGGACCACTGGACTTGAAAACCACCAGACTTGGGAGACCTGGGACCACTGGACTTGAAAACCACAAGACTTGGAAGACCTGGGACCACTGGACTTGAAAACCACAAGACTTGGAAGACCTGGGACCACTGGACTTGAAAACCACCAGACTTGGAAAGATTGGACTAGGGGCCACCAGACTTGGGAGACCTGGGAGCACTGGACTTGGGAATACCAGACTTGGGAGACCTGGGTCCACCAGACTTGGGAATACCAGACTTGGGAGACCTGGGACCAATTGACTTGGGAATAACAGACTTAGGAGACCTGGGACCACTGGACTTGGGAATACCAGACTTGGAAGGCCTGGAACAACCAGACTTGGGAGACCTGGGACCACTGGACTTGGGAATACCAGACTTGGGAGACCTGGGACCACTGGATTTGGGAATACCAGACTTGGGAGACCTGGAACCACCAGACTTGGGAGACCTGGAACCACCAGACTTGGGAGACCTGGGACCACTGGATTTGGGAATACCAGACTTGGAAGGCCTGGAACCACTGGACTTGGGACCTCCAGACTTGGGAGACCCGGGTCAAACAGACTTGGGACCACCAGACTTGGGAGATCTGGGACCACTGAACTTGGGACCATCATACTTGGAACACCTTGGACCACTGGACTTGGGACCTCCAGACTTGGGAGACCCGGGTCAAACAGACTTGGGACCACCAGACTTGGGAGATCTGGGACCACTGGAGTTGGGACCACCAGACTTGGAACACCTTGGACCACTGGACTTGGGACCTCCAGACTTGGGTGACCTGGGTCAATTAGACTTGGGACCTCCAGACTTGGGTGACCTGGGTCAATCAGACTTGGGACCACCAGACTTGGGAGATCTGGGACCACTGGACTTGGGACCACCAGACTTGGGACCTCCAGACTTGGGTGACCTGGGTCAATTAGACTTGGGACCTCCAGACTTGGGTGACCTGGGTCAATCAGACTTGGGACCACCAGACTTGGGAGATCTTGGACAATTGGACTTGGGATCACCAGACTTGGAAGACCTGGGACAATCAGACTTGGGACCACCAGACTTGGGAGATCTGGGACCACTGGACTTGGGACCACCAGACTTGGGACCTCCAGACTTGGGTGACCTGGGTCAATTAGACTTGGGACCTCCAGACTTGGGTGACCTGGGTCAATCAGACTTGGGACCACCAGACTTGGGAGATCTTGGACAATTGGACTTGGGATCACCAGACTTGGAAGACCTGGGATAACTGGACTTGGGATCTCCAGACTTGGGAGACCTGGGTCCACCAGACTTGGGATCCCCAGCCTGGGAACCACCAGTTTAAGGGACAGATTTACTAACAGCTTGCACCAATGCAAACCCTCTTTTGGCGTTAACAAACAACTGTTAAGATTTACTAAAGCACTGAAAAGGCTTGGACAGGATTATTTTAGCGGCTGACCTTATTGCATATACATTTGTAGGAGTTTCCTTATCAGATGCAACATTTTTGGGAGAAGCATATTTAAATTAATCATGCAAGGTGATTTACTAAGGTTTGCGCTCATTCAACTGGTGTTTGCGCCATTATTTACCGCCCCAAAAAAACATGTCTTGAACCAGACGCTAATTTGTGCTGCTCTTGGGGAATTGTGTTCTTTTATTTGCTTGTCGTCAGAAGATCACACGCTGAACTTTCCACTCCTATCTGTGCTTTTTAATAATTGCACTCCAGCTAATTTGCCCAGTTTAGTAAATCTGGCCCTTGGGATATCTGAGACCACTGGACTGGAAAGTGCTGAGTGAAATCTTGGTTAACATCAACCTCTAACGAAAACGGTGATCCACTGAGATATAGGGCGCTGTTGAAGTATCGCTGAAGTAATATCATTGATAGCCCTCCTCAAAAAAGTATTTTAGGGACACCTCCTCAAAACTCCAAAACAAAACCCTTAATACATATCCTTGATGGAGACGCATGAGCCTAACTGCTGAATCCATAGCCACAAATGGATCCACATTACTAAACAAAAGCAAAAGGACACTTACAACTGTCATGGTACGAGTTATATAGAAGCTCCCGAAGACGAGGACCCCTGGTCTAAAGTAACCAGAACTTTTAACCTTTAACTTATTTTGAGGGCATCACTGTAAAAAACTGCCAGAAACGTACCTGCTACCTTGGAGTTGTAGGCCACGCCCACCCCACAGATGTTGTTGTTTGAAACTGCAGACACCTCACCAGCACACCTGGTTCCATGACTGAAAAAAAACAAAACATTTAGAGATGTCTAGAGTTACATATTTCACAATGATTTATGTGATCACAGGGTAGGTCAAAAACTCTATCTGTAAAAATGTTTTATTAGATATGTTAGTGAAATAAGCATTTATGTGATGAAAATCGCTATTGAAAAAGTTATTTGCTACAAATCTTTCCAGTCACCATCGCTTTTTTAGGCTTTTACACATATGAACAGAAAGAACTGAGGGCTTAAATACACACAGGGACAGTTAACAGAACAAGAAACAGGTGTGTAACTCAATCAGAAACCATGGAGACATACCCAATTCGCATACTATCCATACTAAATAGTATTCAAGAATAGAATTAATATGTCCCAAATTGTAGTATGTTGAAAAGAGAATTCCAAAGATAACCGAATGGTCTATTATTTCCGGTCAGAATTCGAAGTGCGGATCGACGAACACTCTAACAGCTGATATTACCCACAACCCATTGCGAGTTGAACAAGGATTCGATTAGAACTACAAATGCAGATAAAAGTTGTTTAAAAACTACAAAAATGGCTGATGTGCGAGTCCAAGTAGAAAGCTTTGATTAGAAGGGCTTGAGTGATCAATTATCAGTGTTTAACAGTGAATATATTTATTCAATGTTATCCACATTATTTTTTCACCTGCAGCAGCATTGAGAACTTCTGTAATGATACGTTTAGCCATTAACTTTTAAATGCTTCATTATATTTAAACTGCAAACACATGAGGAGAGTCTCTGCATTAAAGACCAAATGGCAGATCAACGTGCGACTACATTTCTCTCCGATACGGTAGGAGATTAAACTGAATGTGGAGGATTTGAACTGTGACGGTGATTGACACATTGGTGGGATGCACGTAACTAAGCAACAGAGTCCGTTAAAGAGGATGAAGTAGTATGTCCCAAAGCTTGCATACTCTTCTGCTAAACACTCAAAAGTATCTACTTTTCCTTCACAAGAAGAGTACATACTTTTAGGTCGTAGTATAAGTAGGCGAATTGGGACGCAGCAATGAACTCAGGAAAACCAAAACACAATGAAACATAACATAACCCTGCCAATGATTCAAATAGGCTTACATGCTCCTTTGCAATATATAATGCCTATCATGTAAATACAGCATTATTCAAATCTGTCTGTATCATGTAGCATCTACATTACTTATATGGACATATAGATATACAGAAACGGAATATTGCCACGACTCGGATAGGAGTGAGATTTAGCACGCCCGCCTCACATGCTGGTTTACACTTGGATGATAAGAATATGACTATATTCCAATATTACACAAATAAAGAATATTAAAAGTAAATGAAGTCCTGGATGTTGAACCTTGCTCTACTTAAATAACAACCCGTAAATGTACAAGACAAGCTTCTAAAATGGTCTCTATAACCGAGAAACCTCAGGAAGAGCCCCAGCATGAAGCTCAGCAATGGTTCCCTCCTCTCTTCCACCCAGACAGATAGAGCTTCTATTTATATATAAGCGTCTGATTATGCTGTGAGTCTGCAGCTCAGATGATATTACTGCTGCTCTCCTCACACGCCCCAGCATGCTTCACACTCGCAGAGAACGCTAGAAAAACACAAGAGGGTCTTGTCGTCTTTCTATTAGATTGTGTCTGTCCTTGATGCGCTCTGTAAAAAAATATATTGGTAACACTTTCTATGAAGCCTGTATTTATTATGTATAATAAGGGTATTCATAATGCATTATAACACATGCATAATGCCTTATAAACAACCGTATAATATGTTGTATCATCTGATAAATAATCAAAACATCAGTTACAATACATTATAGTACTTATCTATTTATGGATCTAACTTTTTAACCAAGGCTGGTTTCAGGGTCACCTAACCTTGATCTGACATTTTTTTTCAGGGGTGTTTATCAAGTTTATCAAAATTGTGGCAATATTTTAGGTTTCAGTACAGAAAATGTATAGTGTTTTATAATCAAGAATATTATCATGGGTTCTCAACCAGAAAGGCATAAATAAGGGTTCATGAACTGAGAAACCAAATATTCTTGAGCTTTTGACATGTAAGAGGTCATCATACTGTAAGAATGTCCTGTAAGTTTCAGAACTGAAGACTTCCTTGTTAGTCCAAAAACTGCTTTTATTGTAACCCAGAGAACAGCTCCTTGTGGAGTGAGCGTATCATAGATGGTGAAAGACCGCCTCTGCAGAAGAAGATCAACGCCTACTTCCGCATCATAACTTTGGCCCCGCCCACTGGAGTGTTAGTGAGATGATGAGGAGAGAAGAGCGATACAGGATCACTGGACTAAGAATAACATCACCTTCTAAAGGATACTAATGTGCTTATTTATTATCAACAATGTGAACGTCTCAGTTGAGCATTATTTATTTTTGTTCGCTGCATTTCACTGTGGATTCTTCGGGAAATCAGTCGCAATTTTGGCGAAGGCTTTGCAAACAATCTTTTACGGTATGGACTCGACAGTAATGCCACATGTAAGTAACCATGTTCATTCTAATGCCTGATCTGAGAACAGTGATTTCTGCTATGATTCATGTACAGTGAGATGTTCTTTGTCTGTGTGTCAGTAAATCATAATTTGCCGTTATAATCAACAAATCTCTTATTTACACTGTGTTTGAACTGTTAGTTATGGAAGTCTCACAGCAGCCAATCACAGCAGTGGGCGTTTACACTGAAGAGTCACAGCAGCCAATCACAGCAGTGGGCGTTTACACTGAAGAGTCACAGCAGCCAATCACAGCAGTGGGCGTTTACACTGAAGAGTCAGAGCAGCCAATCACAGCAGTGGGCGTTTACACTGAAGAGTCAGAGCAGCCAATCACAGCAGTGGGCGTTTACACTGAAGAGTCACAGCAGCCAATCACAGCAGTGGGCGTTTACACTGAAGAGTCAGAGCAGCCAATCACAGCAGTGGGCGTTTACACTGAAGAGTCAGAGCAGCCAATCACAGCAGTGGGCGTTTACACTGAAGAGTCAGAGCAGCCAATCACAGCAGTGGGCGTTTACACTGAAGAGTCACAGCAGCCAATCACAGCAGTGGCGTTTACACTGAAGAGTCACAGCAGCCAATCACAGCAGTGGGCGTTTACACTGAAGTCTCACAGCAGCCAATCTACAGAAGAAGATCCCTACTACTTTCATCATAACTTTGCCGCCTCACTGGAGTGTTAGTGAGATGATGAGGAGAGAAGAGCGATGCAGGATCACTGGACTAAGAATAACATCACCTTCTAAAGGATACTAATGTGCTTATTTATTATCAACAATGTGAACGTCTCAGTTGAGCATTATTTATTTTTGTTCGCTGCATTTCACTGTGGATTCTTCGGGAAATCAGTCGCAATTTTGGCGAAGGCTTTGCAAACAATCTTTTTACGGTATGGACTCGACAGTAATGCCACATGTAAGTAACCATGTTCATTCTAATGCCTGATCTGAGAACAGTGATTTCTGCTATGATTCATGTACAGTGAGATGTTCTTTGTCTGTGTGTCAGTAAATCATAATTTGCCGTTATAATCAACAAATCTCTTATTTACACTGTGTTTGAACTGTTAGTTATGGAAGTCTCACAGCAGCCAATCACAGCAGTGGGCATTTACACTGAAGTCTCACAGCAGCCAATCACAGCAGTGGGCATTAACACAGAAGAGTCACAGCAGCCAATCACAGCAGTGGGCGTTTACACTGAAGAGTCACAGCAGCCAATCACAGCAGTGGGCGTTTACACTGAAGAGTCACAGCAGCCAATCACAGCAGTGGGCGTTTACACTGAAGTCTCACAGCAGCCAATCACAGCAGTGGGCGTTTACACTGAAGTCTCACAGCAGCCAATCACAGCAGTGGGCGCTTACGCTGAAGAGTCAGAGCAGCCAATCACAGCAGTGGGCGTTTAGACTGAAGAGTCTCACAGCAGCCAATCACAGCAGTGGGCATTTACGCTGAAGTCACAGCAGCCAATCACAGCAGTGGGCATTTACACTGAAGAGTCAGAGCAGCCAATCACAGCAGTGGGCGTTTACACTGAAGTCTCACAGCAGCCAATCACAGCAGTGGGCGTTTACACTGAAGTCTCACAGCAGCCAATCACAGCAGTGGGCGTTTACACTCCAAAGTCTCACAGCAGCCAATCACAGCAGTGGGCGTTTACACTGAAGTCTCACAGCAGCCAATCACAGCAGTGGGCGTTTACGCTGAAGTCTTACAGCATGCTTTTCATTTCTAAATTATGACAATTTTTGATGTAAAAATCATACTAACATTATAAGTGCACCCCAGGAAACATTATAAAACAATAAACAATGCAGTTCAGGACCCCTTAACACAAAACATGGTACACACCATGATTTAATTGACAATTGTCATTTAGCTACTAATGTAAGAATTTTCTATAAAAGCACAGCAACTAGGCAGAATCCTGCTGTATGTTCACACTAGCATTGTTTTACTCTGTGTGGTACAGTTATAGTGTGACAGGGGTCTTTGAGCAGTGCAGCACGGCAACAGAAGGCTTGCCAATCTCCACTGCCCTTCCTCCCGCAGGGCACCTTCTGCCCACCGCACACACGCAGCAGAAACACCTCACTGCGCTCTCATGAATCTCCACAATAAACAGCTCCGCATTCAAGCACAAAACAGCTCATGTTTTGAACAGGTTCATAGTTAGTGATTCAGGATCTCTTGAGATTATATTGGTCTGGGCCCTCGTCTTTTTAATAAGGTTTAATCAGGCTAATGTGTTGTGGTGAATATAGCACACGTGTCTCTACGAGAGCAGAAGAGTGTGTCATCAACACAGGAATACAGCACTCAACCAATTACATGCATTTGGGGTGGGACTATCTATTTGCCCAACCAATAGCAGGCGGAGGAGTGGAAGCTTTTTTTTTCACCCAAAAAAAAGAATTCTGACTTTTTATCTCACAATTCTGACTTTTTTTTTCTCTCATAATTGCACATTTATATCTCGCAATTCAGACTTGACTCACACTCACAATTGCAAGCGTATAGGAATTGGGAGATATAAACTCCTAAAGCCCGTAAAAGACCTTTGAAAAATAAAAAAATAAACAGACTTCCGCCCATGAGAAACTATTGCATGCGCACAAGAAACTTTTCATGTGTGCACAGGATCTTTTGTTTTTTTGCATGCTCACTCACTACAGTTTCTGTTTTATGTACACTGTCTATAACATTTTTAAAGCTGCAGTCGTAGTTTTTCCTCTTTGTCGCCATCTCTGTTTGAAATCTGCAACTGCAGTTATTCGCGGAATGATCAACTCTACGTGAGCTGTGCCTCGGCTCAGCACAGCGCGTATGAATACAATGTTTTGAGGAGAATGTCAATGCGCGTCTGTCATGAGAAGGGCTGTCAGTCACCGCTCCGGTGTGGATACTGTCATTCAGAATCACAGATTCGACTGTTTGAACGTCAGTAGCTGACATTCACTTTAGTGCTGACCAACTAGGCCTACGTGAGAAAAGCACTGCAATAAATCATGATGATTAAATCTAACGATCGCTTATCATATCACTTCAAGCCGTGAAAATTATACTTTGTTTTCAAATTGTTAATGTTAATAACATCAGCATTGCGTGACTACACTTAATGTGTATTAGGGCTACCTGTAGGTCAGTTTCCATTTCTGTGCAGTCTCACTTCTAATCGTCATCAACACATTAATGTGGAGTAGAGATGAACTGCTCCCTCTCATAGCTAGCACAAAATAACGGTTATTTAACATAATGCACGTAGCAAAAAGAGAAAGGCACAACAAAGGAAACTCCGTAACTTTTACTGTATGAATTAAGCGAAGTGTGCTATTGTTAATAACCATTAAAATGTCTGACCTGTCCAGCAGAAAAAAACTGTCTTTCCATCCGTTTTGAACCCCTTCAAAGCACGGAGTTCACGCCACCTTTCAAAAGCCCTTTTTATCCTTGTTTTGGCTCGGTTGAAGTCTCTCTTTTTTCTGTAGCCATTCCGAAGTCTTTTGCATTTTACAACGGGCGAATCTCCAGATGTCACTGTCACTGATTGAGGTTTCAACCTTTCTGGATCCGCTATCAAATTGATACGTTTAATTATATCAAGCACTGTGAGAAAAGACTAAATCTCCACCTCCATCATCCTCACACACGCGATATAGCCTCAACTAGCCGGGGCTTCTTATTGATGTGTACAGATGTGATGCAATGATGCAAAGATATGCTCGAATCTCCCGCGGAAATCCACCAGTACCACTGGAATTAAAAACATTATTACAAGCTTACCGTTGTAAATCGAGCTAAGGTAAGCAGATCGTTTTGAACACTGGCTGGTTATGTACTTGCTCAAAAATTGATTTTGGATAATTTTTAACCCAAAAAAAGTTCCAGACTGCTGCTTTAATTTGTGCATCAATGTCATTTTACTATGAAGAAAACGAGAGTATGCATATTAATTTATAAAGATCTATTTTCTCTAAATTTGGCATCCCGTTAAAGAGGACATAAGGCTGGGATATTAGAGCCTATTCTGCACTAACAAAAGCACATTTTGAGCAAATAAAACTTTATTAATTCATGTACTAATTCATCCATACTCTCATTTTCTTCAATGTAAAATGGCAGTGACGCACAAATTAAAAAGGTGATAGAATTTTGAGATATAAGCTCGCAATTGCAAGAAAATATTGCTAGAATTGCTATTTAATATCTTCTAATTTGGAATGAATTACTTGCAATTGAGTGTTTATATTTCACAATTCTGCAATTGTGAGTTATAAAGTCTGAACTGTGAGACAAAAAGTTGCAATTACAGGGAGGGGTGCAGTGGCGTATCCAGGACATTTTTACTGGTGTGGCCAAGATGGGACACAAAGCTAGAGAGGGGTGGCCATATATACTATAAAGAAATGATATGTAAAACTTCAAACTCTCATGAACAATAGAGGATTTTAGTAATAGTAATAACAACAATGTGCCTATAGACATCTTTATAGCATCTACAAAGGTTTATTTTTACATAACTACCACTTTAAATAACACAATTAATACATGTTGCATCTCAAGCATTTGTGGTATTTGAATGCAATTTGCTCTGCCTCTGCCTATTTAAACATCCAAAAATATGTGAACTGTGAAGATGAGCTAATTGATACAAACAAAAAGTCCTTTATCTCAAAGAGAAAAAAGTATTTAAACAGCCCTTTAATCACAGAGCACATAAATAAGTCAAAGCTTGTTCTTGTGTTATAGTTACTTAAATCTAGACTGTCACACTATATTTCACACACTGGTTGGCCAAAAATATAACATTAGCTCTATTGAACACACACACACATCTGCAAAAAACACCCTGAGTCTTCAGTCCAGAAAATAGCTTTTTTTAATTTATTTTTTAATTTTATTTAAGCTTATGCAGAAACAGGCATTAACAGTTCATGTTCCGAGAGCCTATCGTGATCTGCAGCTGCTCAGGACTAGATATATAGGATAAGTGAAATTAAGCATCAGGAGATTACAGTTTTTTAGCTGAGTAGGTGTTTGTTTTCATATTTGATGACGCTGTCGGTATTCTAACGTTCAATGCTTAACTAAGCAAGCTAGTGCAGTGTAGTTCGTTTTCCTACACATTCAGAGGGAACTACGATATAACTAAACATTCAATTACCATATACCTCTCAATTGACTGATTCCAGAATTTTTGTCGTTGCTACTCTGTAGCCGCGTTTCCATTACTCTTCAAATTGTGCAAATTGAAATTGCGAATTTAAAATAGGGTTAATGGAATTGCGTCAATTTTGCGAAAACTCCCATATATCGCAAAAAGGTTTTTATGCACGCATGAGGTGGTTTTTCAGGCAATTCGAAAAAGGACATTTTCGCAGAACTGCAATGGAGTTGAAAAACATGGAGTTGGAGTTGAAAAACAAAAGAAAACATTTTTCTTTTCGCATTTACAGGTCATGTGGCGTACGGTGACGCATTGCTGCCACATAGGGCCTAGCCTACATATTATTTTTCCACTCAATTATGTTGTAACAACATATTTTATTTTTTGTAATAATGAGATGTTATGTCATAAAAACTAATAGCTATATTCTCAAGATCTTATGTCGTTAAAACGGCATATTTTCCCGTTAAAACGACATATTTTCTCATAATAAGGACATATGTTGTATAGTGATGTGTACAAAATAAGCCTTTATCCACTTAGAGAATGAACATAGCCTATACTATGTGCCTTTGTCACACTTCCCTGCTTCTATACTAGATATATTAGTATTAAAGGAGGCCTATAATATAAAGAAGCCTATCAGTCTGGTGACTAAACAAAAAAATAAAATAAAAAATTAGGCTACAAGCCAATGGTGATTCTATTGCCAAGGTTTGCGTAGAAGGTTGTGCTCACGTTTCATAATCAACATATGAAATTTTAAAAATAATAATATTATAGGCTAATAGTTCAACAGCCTAACTACGAAACAATACGAAACGTTTGCTATGGAGCTAGATGTGGAGTGTCTTCCTGAGTTGACACAGGGGGTAAATGTTGGCTGCAAGATTAAAATGGATTGGGCTAAATTGACAAATTATGAAGTATTGTCATACTGTATGAAAACTGAGGATTTTCTCAGTAATATTTGTATACCTAAAAATGCTATTATGTGCTCGGATGTGAATTGTATTGATGTCTCTCACTGTGAAACCCTCACTGCTATGTATGACAGTATTGTAGGTTCAATGTTTGAGGCTAGTAGACCTTACCTTAGATTAGCTGTAAAACAACCAACATTAAGCCAGGCTGGAACAGGCATGTTGAGGTTCATCATGCTGAAGCTCGGGTAGCATATAAGGCATGGGTGGAGACAGGCAGGCCTAGAAATGGTCAGATCCTGGAGCATAAAAAGCTTACCAGCACTAGACTTAAATATGCCATTCGTTATATTGGTAAACATGAAGAGGCTATGAGAGCTAACTCAATGGCTGAGAAACTTAGGGGTAAGGATGTCAATGGCTTTTGGAAGGAGGTGAGAGCTCTGAGCATGGCCAACACATTATGTGCCATGGAGGGAGTGACTGGAGCTGACAATTTTGCAGAATTGTGGAGGAAACACTATTTTGCCTTATTTAACTGTGTTAAAAGAGAACGCTATAGAGTGACAAATATTGTTAACAGTAGTCCAGAGTTAATCACCTCCAGTGAAGTTTGCCAGGCATTAGCACAGCTATCTGATAAGAAAGCAAGTGGGTTAGACCACATTACAGCAGAGCACCTTAAGTTTGCTAGCCCTAAGGTGGCAGTATTGCTTTCCATTTGCATTTGTCCCATGGTCTGTTACCTGAATCTATGTTGTCTGTTACTCTTGTACCGGTCATTAAGGACAAGGCTGGCAAGGTTGGGAGTTTGGACAATTATAGACCAATAGCATTAGCCAGTGTGGTATCTAAAGTACTGGAAAGGATTTTGCTTGATCATTTAGGTCCTTTTATAAGAACCACTGATAGTCAATTTGACTTTAAAGCTAAGTGTGGTACTGATTTGTGTATTTATGCTTTGAAGGAGGTAACACATGGGTACATGAGGCAGAATTCTTCCATGATAATTGGGTTTATTGATGCTTCTAAGGCCTTTGATCGAGTTAATCACCTTAAGATATTTGAAAAACTAAGCCAAAGGGGTGCCCCTGACAGCATTATAAGAATCCTGGCTTACTGCTATCACCAGCTCTCTTTAACTTTTACATGGATGAGTTATCCAACCAATTATCACGATGTAAAACAGGTTGTGTGATTGGAAACGCCTTGGTAAATCATTTTATGTATGCTGACGATTTGGCCATTTTTTCCCCCAGCAGTGCTGGATTTCAGCAGTTACTGAATATCTGCTCTGAATATGGGGTGAAATATGATGTGTTGTACAACGCCAAAAAGAGTGCTGTAATTATATGTAGGACAAAAGAGGACAAAGATCTTTGTTCTCCAGACTTTTATCTGTCTGGACAATTGTTGAGTGTCTGTAATGAAATTAAATATCTGGGTCATTACATTACTGATCAGATGTCTGATGATGAGGATATTTACAGGTCCTTCTCAAAAAATTAGCATATTGTGATAAAAGTTCATTATTTTCTATAATGTAATGATACAATTAAACTTTCATATATTTTAGATTCATTGCACACCAACTGAAATATTTCAGGTCTTTAATTGTTTTAATACTGATGATTTTGGCATACAGCTCATGAAATATATATATATATATATATATATATATATATATATATATATATATATATATATATATATATATATATATATATATATATATCATGAAAAGGTTCTCTAAACGAGCTATTAACCTAATCATCTGAATCAACTAATTAACTCTAAACACCTGCAAAAGATTCCTGAGGCTTTTAAAAACTCCCAGCCTGGTTCATTACTCAAAACCTCAATCATGGGTAAGACTGCCGACCTGACTGCTGTCCAGAAGGCCATCATTGACCCCTCAAGCGAGAGGGTAAGACACAGAAAGACATTTCTGAACCAATAGGCTGTTCCCAGAGTGCTGTATCAAGGCACCTCAGTGGGAAGTCTGTGGGAAGGAAAAGTGTGGCAAAAAACACTGCACAACGAGAAGAGGTACTGACCATGGTATTACTGTGCTCAATTGGCCTGCCAACTCTCCTGACCTGAACCCCATAGAGAATCTGTGGGATATTGTGAAGAGAAAGTTGAGAGACGCAAGACCCAACACTCTGGATGAGCTTAAGGCCGCTATCGAAGCATCCTGGGCCTCCATAACACCTCAGCAGTGCCACAGGCTGATCGCCTCCATGCCACGCCGCATTGAAGCAGTCATTTCTGCAAAAGGATTCCCCACCAAGTATTGAGTGCATAACTGAACATCATTATTTGAAGGTTGACTTTTTTTGTATTAAAAACACTTTTCTTTTATTGGTCGGATGAAATATGCTAATTTTTTTAGATAGGAATTTTGGGTTTTCATGAGCTGTATGCCAAAATCATCAGTATTAAAACAATAAAACACCTGAAATATTTCAGTTGGTGTGCAATGTATCTAAAATAAATGAAAGTTTAATGTTATCATTACATTATGGAAAATAATGAACTTGTATCACAATATGCACATTTTTGAGAAGGATCTGTATACAGGCAGCGTCGCATATTATATGCCCAAGCTAACTTGCTGGTAAGAAAATTCCACGTGTGCACGGATGATGTCAAAATTAGCCTGTTTAAAGCATATTGCACTCCTATGTACACTGCATCTTTATGGACAAAGTTTAAAAAGGCAAGTATGCAGATGCTTAAGGTTGTTTATAATGATTGTATGAGGCTATTGCTCAATAATGCTCTAGTGCAAGTGACCTGTTTTGTAATGCAGGGGTCAGTACCTTTCAGGCGTTGTTGAGGAGGCTCATCTACAAATTCATTTGTCATCTAAATGACTCCCAGAACAGCATTGTTATGCAGTTAGTTAATCCGGGGTTTAGTGCCATACGATACCAAACATTTCTGTGGAATTATTGGTATAAGTGTCTTTTATAGTAATTTTGTATTGTAGTTTTTTTTTTATATCTCTTTTCTTTAATGTATGTTTCTTGTTATGTCTGTGTCTTTAAATGGACCATGAGTCTGAAATAAAGTTGATGATGAATATAGGCTATGTTTTCTATAACCCTCTGTCTGAGAAAACGCCGGCGCGGCACATTCTGATGGATATTTTCCTTTATGACAGCGGAAACCTCTCACAGTTCTTCATCATTTTTAGCCATCAGAAAAGTGCAAGACATAATTATAAATTACAAACGGTCTAGTTTTATTTGTGTAGGCCTAGACTCACAATAACAAGGGCTGTGGATTAAGGGAAGGATTATTTTGCATGCGCTGCACTCCGTCCAACGGTATTAAACACAAAGTTTTTCATTTAAAAAGCATTTCTAAATTCAGTTTATATTTTCAACAAACGAATTTTCAAGCCAAAATAACGAAATGGTTAAAAAAAAAAACATGTGTTCCCCAGGTAAGCCACGCACACACACCCGGCCATCCACGTGATGTAAAAGAACACGTGATCATCAGACCAGGCCACCTTCTTCCATTGCTCCGTGGTCCAGTTCTGATGCTCACGTGCCACTGTTGGTGCTTTCGGCGGGGTCAGGGGTCAGCATGGGTACCCTGACTGGTCAGCGGCTGTGCCGCCCCATACACAACAAACTGCGATGCTCTGTGTATTCTGACACCTTTCTATCAGAACCAGCATTAACTTCTTGAGCAGTTTGAGCTCCAGTAGCTCGTCTGTTTGATCGGACCACACGGGCCAGCCTTCGCTCCCCACGTGCATCAATGAGCCTGAGCCGCCCATGACCCTGTGGCCGGTTCTCCACTGTTCCTTCCTTGGAGCACTTTTGATAGATCCTGACCACTGCAGACCGGGAACACCCCACAAGAGCTGCAGTTTTGGAGATGCTCTGACACAGTCGTCTAGCCATTACAATCTGGCCCTTGTCAAACTCGCTCAAATCCTTATGCTTGCCAATTTTTCCTGCTTCTAACACATCAACTTTGAGGACTAAATGTTCACATGCTGCCTAATATATCCCACCCACTAACAGGAGCCGTGAGGAAGAGATCACCAGTGTTATTCACTTCACCTGGTCATAATGTTATGCCTGATCGGTGTATATTGATATAGCTTATATCTATATTCACAACAAAAAAGTCAAAACTTTGAAGCTCATGTTATCAAACAGGTAGTTCTAACTCTATATTCTGATTGGATGAGCCGCAATTAAAGCTGTAAAAATGTTAATATAGATATCTATGACATTGCATCCATAAGCTTTGCATTGTGTCCCACATTTCTGCAGGTTTCTACTTTCACAAGCAAGAAACAAATCTGTGCTGTCCACTGATATCCACTCAAACAACTACAGATGTGCACATCAAAACATGGCCACACACCCTGTCACACTGCACAGCACCTGTGAGAAGCGGAGCTCATTACCTGTTGAACCAGTCGTCCGTGTAGCGAGGGTAAGGGAACGGGTCGTTGCTACTGAAGTCAAAGCTGGCTTCTGCGTTCTGAAACATCAACAAGAAATAAAGCATCCGTCATCAGGCTTTACAGACGTTTGAATTAGTGCCAATTATGTCAAAACAAACAATGAGCTTGATTTCAATAATTAGTCATTCATTATTTAGAAACTATCTCAGGAATTCCCATTGTGCTCATCCCGCCGTGTGTTTTGAGCTGCCCCTCATTAAGCATTACTCCAGCTATTCGCTAATTAACTCTCCACCCAATCTCAGAGGTAATGTATTAAACTGCAGGAACCAGGACACGGACACCCACATTAGTGAGGAACTTCATTCTCGTCTCAGTATAAAATGAAGAAGAAAAAGTTGGTATGAACAACCTTTCATATAAGTCCTTTTCACAATATGCAGGAAATGTCTAATGCTTTATTTATGATTTTAACATTTATTTAAGAGTCTCTTCTGCTCACCATGGCTGCTCATTATCTGATCATAACTCCAGTATCAGTGTAATATTCCTCAGTGTAGATCAGCTGTTCTCTGTGTGAATATATAGT
Source organism: Gobiocypris rarus (assembly GCA_023029165.1). NCBI lineage: Eukaryota > Metazoa > Chordata > Actinopteri > Cypriniformes > Gobionidae > Gobiocypris > Gobiocypris rarus. Next base: position 2,023,037 of record CM040927.1, read on the forward strand.
GCTTCTGTTCATTATCTGATCATAACTCCAGTATCAGTGTAATATTCCTCCAGTGTAGATCAGCTGTTCTCTGTGTGAATATATAGTGCTTCTGTTCATTATCTGATCATAACTCCAGTATCAGTGTAATATTCCTCCAGTGTAGATCAGCTTTTCTCTGTGTGAATATATAGTGCTTCTGTTCATTATCTGATCATAACTCCAGTATCAGTGTAATATTCCTCAGTGTAGATCAGCTGTTCTCTGTGTGAATATATAGTAAAGTGTGATTTATTCCTGTGATCAAAGCTGAACTTTTCATCATTACTCCAGTCTTCAGTGTCACATGATCCTTCAGAAATCATTCGTTATTAATGGTGCTCAATTATTAATAATGGTTCTTATTATAACAATGTTGAAAACTTTGCTGCTTACCTAAAATGCAGGATTCTATGATTAATAGAATGCATTTATTTGGAATCTTTTGTAGCGTTATACATGTCTTTACAGTCACTTTTGATCAATTTAATGCATCCTTTCCAAATAAATATATACATTAATTTTAAATGTTACTCACCCCAAGCTTTTGAAAGTATGGTAGCATATGATGGTTTCCAGAAAATTCTGAAGCAACACAATTGTCTTCAACATTGACAATAATCATAAATGTTTCTTGATCATCAGATCCTCATACGAGAATGATTAGTGAAAGGTCATGTGACACTAAAGACTGGAGTAATGATGATAAATTCAGCTTTGATCACAGGATTACATTACATTTCTAAATTGTAAGAATATTTTTCATATATTAATGTTTTACTGAATGTTTAGTCAAATAGAACTGCCGCCTTGAGAGACAAACAATAAATCTTAGGGCCCTGTTTTATCAATCTGAGCTCATGATCTAAAGGCGCAGGTGCACTGAGGGCGTGTCTGAATCCACTTTTGCTAGTTTAACAATGGAAAAAATGGTTGCGCGTGTGTGTGTGCATCCCAGTATAAAACATGTGAAATGTCTCTATCCACTGCCACACAGTATACTATATTAGTATGGAAAGTTTTCAGACCCCCTTACATTTTTCACTATTTGTTATATTGCAGCCATTTGCTAAAATTATTTAAGGTCATTTTTTTTCTCATTAATGTACACACAGCACCCCATATTGACAGAAAAACACAGACTTGTTGACATTTTTGCAGATTTATTAAAAAAGAAAGACTGAAATATCACATGGTCCTAAGTATCCAGACCCTTTGCTCATATATTTAACTCAGGTGCTGTCCATTTCTTCTGATCATCCTTGAGATGATTCTACTCCTTCATTTGAGTCCAGCTGTGTTTGATTACACTGATTGGACTTGATTAGGAAAGCCACACATCTGTCTATATAAGACCGTACAGCTCACAGTGCATGTCAGAGCAAATGAGAATCATGAGGTCAAAGGAACTGCCTTTCTGCTGCACTTAAGGTTCCTAAGAGCACAGTGGCCTCCATAATCCTTAAATGGAAGACATTTGGGACAACCAGAACCCTTCCTAGAGCTGTCTGTCTGGCCAAACTCAGCTATTGGGGGAGAAGAGCCTTGGTGAGAGAGGTAGAACCCAAAGATCACTGTGGCTGAGCTCCAGAGATGCAGTCGGGATATGGGAGAAAGTAGTAGGAAGTCAACCATCACTGCAGCCCTCCACCAGTCGGGGCTTTATGGCAGAGTGGCCTGACGGAAGCCTGTCCTCAGAGCAAGACACACGAAAGCCCGCATGGAGTTTGCTAATGATAGTGAGAAATAAGATTCTCTGGTCTGATGAGACCAAGATAGAACATTTTGGCCTTAATTCTAAGCGGTATGTGTGGAGAAAACCAGGCACTGCTCATCACCTGTCCAATACAGTCCCAACAGTGAAGCATGGTGGTGGCAGCATCATGCTGTGGGGGTGTTCTTCAGCTGCAGGGACAGGACGATTGGTTGCAATCGAGGGAAAGATGAATGCGGCCAAGTACAGGAATATCCTGGACAAAAACCTTCTCCAGAGTGCTCAAGACCTCAGACTGGGCCGAAGGTTCACCTTCCAACAAGACAATGACCCGAAGCACAGCTAAAATAACGAAGGAGTGGCTTCACAACAACTCCGTGACTGTTCTTGAATGGCCCATCCAGATCCCTGACTTAAACCCAATAGGGCATCTCTGGAGAGACCTGAAAATGGCTGTCCATCAACGTTTACCATCCAACCTGACAGAACTGGAGAGGATCTGCAACGAGGAATGGCAGAGGATCCCCAAATCCAGGTCTGAAAAACTTGTTGCATCTTTCCCAAAAAGACTCATGGCTGTATTACAAACCCAAATCAGAAAAAGTTGGGACAGTATGGAAATCACAAATAAAAAAAGAAAGTAGTGATTTCTAAATTTACTTTGACTTGTATTTCATTGCAGACAATATGAACACAAAATATTTCATGTTTTGTCTGGTCAACTTCATGTCATTTGTAAATATGCATCCTTTCCTGTCATTCAGACCTGCAACACATTTCAAAAAAGTTGGGACAGGAGCAATTTAGGTCTAGTAATGAGGTAAAATGGTTAAATAATGATGTGATTTGAAACAGGTGATGTCAACAGGTGATTGTAATTATGATTTGGTACAAAAGCAGCATCCAAGAAAGGTCTAATCCTTTAGGAGCAAAGATGGGCCGAGGATACGTGCTAACAAATACGTGAGAAAATTATTGAAATGTTTAAAAACAGTGTTCCTCAAAGAAAGATAGGAAGAGATTTGGATATTTCACATTCAACAGTGCATAACATAATTAAAAGATTCAAGGAATCTGGAGGAATTTCAGTGCGTAAAGGACAAGGGCGCAAGCCTAAGCTGAACAACGTGATCTCCGATCCTCAGGCGGCACTGCATCAAGAATCATCATTCATCTAGAAGCGATATCACCACATGGGCTCAGGACTACTTTGGCAAACCTTTGTCAAGTACCACAATACATAGTTACATCCACAAATGCCAGTTAAAACTGTACTGTGCCAAAAGGAAGCCCTATGTTAACAGTGTCCAGAAGCGCCGTCGACTTCTCTGGGCTCGGAGGCATCTGGGATGGACCATCACACAGTGGAAGCGTGTACTGTGGTCAGATGAATCAGTATTTCAGGTATTTTTTGGGAGGAATGGATGCCGTGTGCTCCGGACCAAAGAAGAAAAGGATCATCCAGACTGTTACCAGCAACAAGTCCAGAAGCCAGGGTGTGTCATGGTATGGGTTCTGTCAGTGCCCTTGGCAAAGGTAACTTGCACTTCTGTGAAGGCACCATTAATGCTGAAAAGTACATAGAGATTTTGGAGCATAAAATGCTGCCTTCAAGAAGACATCTTTTCCAGGAATGTCCATGCATATTTCAACAAGACAATGCAAAACCACATTCTGCACACATTACAGAGTCCTGGCTGCGGAGGAAGAGTGTACTGGTCCTTGACTGGTCCGCCTGCTGTCGACCCGTCTCCAATAGAGAATGTGTGGCCACGAAGACCCGTCCTGTTGCCCACCTTAAGACTTGTTTGCAGGAAGAATGGGACAAAATTACACCTGAAACACTTCATCACTTGGTGTCTTCAGTCCCTAAACGTCTTTTAAGTGTTGTGGAAAGGAATGGCAACATTACAAAGTGGGAAATGCTTTACTGTCCCAATTTTTTTTGAAATGTGTTGCAGGTCTGAATGACAGGAAAGGATGCATATTTACAAATGACATGAAGTTGACCAGACAAAACATGAAATATTTTGTGTTCATATTGTCTGCAATGAAATACAAGTCAAAGTAAATTTAAAAATCACTTATTTTTCTTTAATTTTTTTGAGTTTTCCATACTGTCCCAACTTTGTCTGATTTGGGGTTGTAGATCAAAAGGGTGTTTCTACTAAATACTGAGCAAAGGGTCTGGATACTTAGGTCCATGTGATATTTCAGTTTTTCTTTTTTAATATATCTGCAAAAATGTCAACAATTCTGTGTTTTTCTGTCAATATGGGGTGCTGTGTGTACATTAATGAGAAAAAAATGAACTTAAATGATTTTAGCAAATGCCTGCAATATAAAAAAGTGTGAAAAATGTAATGGGGTCTGAATACTTTCCGTACACACCGTATATGACCCAGGAAAGCTGCAGGATCTTCCTGCCGACCATACGCTCTTTCATTATCTGGAGAGGTCTGAGCGTGGCCTTCATTAGGCCAGAGTTGAAAAGATGGTTGACTTGGGCAGTCAATGGCTCCGGGCGGATGAGGTTTCAGCCTGGCATTTACCACGGTGACTCAGTAGGAGACAAAAGGGAGACCTTTCGTTCCCGAGGCCCGGCTTATTGACGTGTTTGGAGCAGGTAACTGGGAGGATGGAATGGTTTGGAGGACAATGGACCCTCAAAAATGAGATTCCGCTGGTCTCCTAGAGGAACCATCGCTGAGTAATATACTTATGAGGAGAATTTATTCAAGCTGTTATTGTTCTGACCATAAGCTCATTGTTAACTATTAAGATAATCCAAATGCATGTCATGTGAAATCCCTTCGTAATTAGTATCATTTATATTTGCCACAGCATACTTATTTATTTTCCTCTCAGAAATGATAAACTTTGTTAATTATACATTTAGATCGATTTATCACGATTAATCGCATCATAAAAGTTTTTTGTTTACACAAAATGTATATATATATATATATATATATATATATATATATATATATATATATATATATATATATATATATATATACATTTTGTATATATATATATATATATATATATATATAATTATTATTATGTGTGTGTGTACAGTATATATATATGAAGACTTCAGATGCAAAAGCCTGTCTGATGTTTTTCTTTAAAATTAGCATTTCTGTCAGGCTCCTATGGGTTTCTCCCTAACACTGGTACTTCTGAATGGGCTGAGGCTGGGATTTAGCCGGGTTGAAGTATTTGATGAAGGTATAATATGTGCAGAGACTCATTACTGTGCATTCTAAACCTACCCATCACACACACACACACACTGCCCCTAAACCTACCCATCACAGGAGACATGCTGCATTTTTACTTTTTCAAAAAACATCACTTAGTGTGATTTATAAGATGTTTTCCTCATGGGGAACAAAAAAATGTCCCCACAAGGACAAAAATTTGGATATTGCCATCTTTGTGGGGACATTTTGTCCTCATACAGTAGGACTCAATGTCCTCATTACTAGGACGTACACACACACACACACACACACACACACACACACACACACACACACACACACACACACACACACACACACACAGTCATGTTCTCTTGCGTTGGGATGCTGGTGTTTGGGAACACAATCGTGTGAGACGCTTCTGGAGGAATTAACCAAATCATTCTGATCACAGACCTTTACTCGTTTCAGAGCCACCAAACCAACATTTGAGATGCTGCGACGCCATTGGTCCGCTGGTTATCCAATCACAGCCTCTTATGAGCCAAAGTTTTTTGTTGTGCATTGAGGGATTTATACTGTAAATTAGTTTAAATCATAGTTTATGCGTATGCCTTCTCATCGGATAAAACATTTATCCAAATCAATCGGTGCACACTTGAGCATTTTTTATATGTATGCGCATTTTGGAGTTTCCATCCAATTTCTTTCATGCAATATCCAAAAATCCACATAAAAATAGATGGATGGAAACATAGCTAATGTCACTGCCATAGAAAAAAAAAGTCCACTTTCTCGCAGTCTGCGCTCAGAGAAAGTAGAGCATGATAATGGACAGCAGTCCCCGAGCGAGCGGCTCCCAGAGCCCCAGCACACAGGGAGGGTGGGAAGTGCAGGAACAAATGACACATCAGTACAGCAGTGCGTCTGTCTCCATAATCCATCAGTGCAATCACGGAGATTCAGATTCTGCCGTTCACATCGGCCTTCACTTCAGCTCTCAGAGGGGAGGAAATATATGTCTCTCTGCTGCCCAAGAGACTTCATTAATGGAGAGCAAGACGAAAACATGACATTGCATCAGTGCTGCAAAGCGTCATCAGTTATGCTGATATTCTGAACTGTAATGTATACACACACACACACACACACACACACACACACACACACACACATGCAGCTTAATCAATTATTTGGTTGAAGAATAAGAGATAATGTACACAGTCAGTCATTACTGCAAAATTATCCACAACAAGTGGAGTTTTCAACCACTTTATAAAAGCTATAAGCCATGATAGACTATGATTTACCATAATTAAGGGAATTAAGGGACGTTGAGGGTCTAACACCCCCTATACAATGATAAAATCACTGCAGCACACAGCCTCAAGTGGGTTATTGCTTTTACACTGCAAAAAAAGGGTAAACATCCTTAAATCAAGATTATAAAGATATTAAAGGCCCTATTTTACCGATCTGAGCTCATGGTCTGAAGCTCACGGTGCAGGTGCACTGAGGACGTGTCCGAATATACTTTTGCTAGTTAAACGACAGAAAAAAATGGTCACCGCACCAGGCTCATGGTCCAAAAGGGTCGCCCCTCGTCTCTTAATGAGTCATGGGTGTGTTTAACGTGCAGTAAACCAATCAGAGTCTCGTCTCCCTTTCCCTTTAAAAGCCAGTTGTGCTCCACCATGAGCGGATTCACTATTGACATGAGGAGAGACCGAACGCTTCTCCAGAGAGGAATCCTTTTATTTTTAATATTTAAAAATGTGTGTGTGTGTATATGTGTGTGCTGTGTGTGTGGACTGGTAATCCCTGTTTTTTTAAAAGTAAAAATGCAGCATGTCTCCTGTGATGGGTAGGTTTAGGGGCAGGGCAGTGTGTGTGTGTGTGTGTGTGTGTGTGTGTGTGTGTGTGTGGACTGGTAATCCCTACGGTATGGGGACAAAATGTCCCCACAAAGATGGCAACATCCAAATTTTGTCCTTGTGGGGACATTTTTGGTCCCCATGAGGAAAACATCTTATAAATCACACTAAGTGATGTTTTTGAAAATGTAAAATGCAGCATGTCTCCTGTGATGGGTAGGTTTAGGGGCAGGGGCAGTGTGTGTGTGTGTGTGTGTGTGTGTGTGTGTGTGTGTGTGTGTGTGTGTGTGTGTGTGTGTGTGTGTGTGTGTGTGTGATGGGTAGGTTTAGGGGCAGGGGCAGTGTAGGGGATAGAAAATACGGTTTGTACAGTATAAAATGCATTACGCCTATGGAATGTCCCCATAAAACATGGAAACACAACATGTGTGTGTGTGTGTGTGTGTGTGTGTGTGTGTGTGTGTGTGTGTGTGTGTGTGTGTGTGTGTGTTTAGGGCAGGGGCAGGGGCAGGGGCAGGGGCAGGGGCAGGGGCAGGGGCAGGGCAGTGTGTGTGTGTGTGTGTGTGTGTGTGTGTGTGTGTGTGTGTGTGTGTGTGTGTGTGTGTGTGTGTGTGTGTGTGTGTGTGTGTGTGTGTGTGTGTGTGTGTATGCGTGTGTGTGCGTGTGTGTGTGTGTGTGTGTGTGTGTGTGTGTGTGTGTGTGATGGGTAGGTTTAGGGGCAGGGTCAGTGTAGGGGGATAGAATATATGGTTTGTAAAGTATAAAATGCATTATGAAATATCCCCAAAAAACATGAAAACCCAACATGTGTGTGTGTGTGCTGCTGTGCGTCCCTGTGTTTGTAATAAGCAAAGTGTATGTGCATTGTGCTCCACCTATAGGCTCATATTACTAACAATCCCTTTAAATAACACATAAATACTGCACTATTGACTTTAGAGCAGGTGTGTGTTGGTCAATGGTCAGTGGTTTTCAGTTCCTCACAATTGCAAAGCTCCAACAATGCTCCTGAACACACCTGGTGTTCAAACACACACACACACACACACACACACACACATACATACACACACCTGGTGTTCAGACACACACACACACACACACACACCTGGTGTTCACACACACACACACACACACACACACACACACACACACACACACACACACATGTTGTGTTTCCATGTTTTATGGGGACATTCCATAGGCGTAATGCATTTTATACCGTACAAACCGTATTTTCTATCCCCTACACTGCCCCTGCCCCTAAACCTACCCATCACAGGAGACATGCTGCATTTTACATTTTCAAAAACATCACTTAGTGTGATTTATAAGATGTTTTCCTCATGGGGACCAAAAAATGTCCCCACAAGGACAAAAATTTGATATTGCCATCTTTGTGGGGACATTTTGTCCCCATACCGTAGGGATTACCAGTCCACACACACACACACACACACACACACACACACACACACACCTGGTGTTCAAACACACACACACACACATACACACACCTGGTGTTCAGACACACACACACACACACACACCTGGTGTTCAAACACACACACACACACACACACACACACACACCTGGTGTTCAAACACACACACACACATACACACACCTGGTGTTCAGACACACACACACACACACACATACACACACCTGGTGTTCAGACACACACACACACACACACACACCTGATGTTCACACACACACACACACACACACACACACACACACACATACACACACCTGGTGTTCACACACACACACACACACACCTGGTGTTCAAACACACACACACACACACATACACACACCTGGTGTTCAGACACACACACACACCTGGTGTTCAGACACACACACATACACACTGGTGTTCAGACACACACACACACCTGGTGTTCAGACACATACACACACCTGGTGTTCAGACACACACACACACCTGGTGTTCAACACACACACACACACACATACACACACCTGGTGTTCAGACACACACACACCTGGTGTTCAGACACACACACATACACACACCTGGTGTTCAGACACATACACACACCTGGTGTTCAGACACACACACACACACCTGGTGTTCAGAACAGACGCCCATGGGTGAACAGATGCGCCAGTGCATTTGATATTTAAACACGAGGAGCTGGACGTGAACATGAGAACTGTGTCGGGCGTCATATTGCACTGGGTGTATGATAGGGCCTCATGATTGTTTTCTGAAAAACGTATCAAAATTAAGTGAGTTCATGCATGAGAAGAAAAAAAAAGTCAACAAATTAGGACAGAAAAATAAACTTAAATCAAAGGGAAATCATATTTTTTTGCATTGTATACAATAAGACTAATGTTCACCAAATTGTTCCACTCATGCTATATCTGTGAGGTCAAAGTTATAAATGCTCTAAAACCCTTGTGTGTGTGTATGACATCATTTTAATCACCATGGAAACCGAATACCATAGAGGAAAGCCCGCTGAAAGATACACATAAAGCGCACTGAATTCAGCAGCAGCTGAGAGTGATGCGGTCTGTGCTTTGGCAAGTCTCCATTTGGCTGCCGCCTGGAGACCGCAGTTAGCAGGCGATGAATTAAATCCAGTCCCCTGTCGAAAAAATCCTTCAAACCATTATGCTAATTCACTCCTCATCCCACATTAGTCCTTATTAGGCAAATTATTCTGAATCTATTTTTAACCTCATTCACTTTAGGTACACACACGCACACACACACTCACACAAAAACAACAAACGTTTACATTCTGTCTTTCAGAGGGTATAGTTCTGCTGAAGTCTTATGTTGAGAAACGGGAAGGTCTGGGAGGAATTGATGCTAAATAAAACAGTAGCAGGGGAGGACATGGTGAATTATGCTTCAGCAGGGCCCGGTTGGAGTCATCAGACAAGCGGAGCGTGCAGCAGCATCTTCCCCCTCCGCAGTCAAACCCAGGTTATTTTTGGGTTAAAACTCATCTGCGGTGCACATTCACGGCTCCTGCGGCTCACAGAGCTCAGCAGGTCTCAAAACAATAACAGCTCTATTTCACTAGCAGAGAGGCATTTGTGAAATGTTCTGCAGGGATGGTATTCTGGTTCCCACTCCCATTTCGATTCCATCAGGATTTTTTACTGAACTTCCGTAATAAATACTGTATATACTAAACAATACATATATACAACAACACTTTTTTAGTAACGTAAGTGGAATTTCAAAAATTATGTTTTCAGCTGGTCAGTCAAACAAATAGTCCCGTCCCAATCTCACACCATTGGCTGAGCCCCTTTCACACAGAGATTCCGGAAAATAAACTGATAATGTGTCTTGGGATTTGTCCACGTTTGATTTTTGTTCATTCACACTGCCAGTGTTTTCCCGGAATCCCATAAAGATCCCGTAAAGACATATGACATCGATGTGACATGTAATTTCTCTGCAGAAATTTTCTTATGATCTGCAATTTCTTTTTTGAGATTTTTCTTTCTTTTTTTTTCTGGTTCAATCATAAACTAGCACATCACGTACTGTCTCACTAAGCTGGCGAACGATCTCAGCTTCAGCACCATCACGCCGTAAAGCGGCATGCACAGCCCTTTACAGCATTGATCCGGCCTTTTTTTCCACAAAGGGCACGTTCCTGGACTGGTCAATGTAACTAGGTCCCCATCCCGGGATCAATCCAGGAAACAATCCCGGGACATGTTTGCATTCACACAGATGGCAGTCTGGCAATTTTATGGTATCAACACATTGTGTGAAAGGGGCTTGTGACATGTTCCCTTCTGAGGGAACTTTGACACTGCGTCATTGTACTGACACTAAGGGACCATGTTCTGTTCTGGAATTGAAAGCTCGCTCTGCGATTTCTTCCAGTCTGGACGAGGAAGAAGGAGTCTAGCTTTGAAAAGTTGGATGTAGAGGGAGGTTTCGAATCAGGTGCAGCTGTCAGGTAGCATTCATATTCTAAATCTTATGAACAGCTTGCTAAGTTAAGCATCAAGTGACCCAATCAAAAGAGGGTAGAGCCTCGTAGTAAACTGGATGACTTTTCGTTATGAGTGGTCGGGCCAAGCCATCGAAATGGAACCTCCCTTTCTTTCCCGACCTCCACAATGAGATCACAAGGTTGTGGGAATCCCCTTATTCTGCCGACATCAGACTATTCGGCTATTGTGGGGTATAACTTGATGCCACAAGTTGAAGAAACATTTGTGGGCTCTCTCCCACTTTGACATCATCTTTGAAAAGAGATTAGTTGGCAAGGCCTATGAAGCAGCAGGTCAGGCGGGTGGTTCCCTGCACACCATGGTGGCATTACTGGCCTACCAGGCTGACTTGCTGAAGGAACTGGATACCGGCAAGGGCCTTGGCCCTAACGCAGTTAAAGAGCTCAGCTAAGCCACAGACCTGTCTCTTCTGGGTTAAAAAAAAAAAATGGTGGTCCAGCGGGTTACACCACTGAACTCATTTGCTGGTTCAATCCCAGCGGTCGCCAGCAATGTGTCCTTGAGCGAGGCACTTTACTCCACGTTGCTCCAGGAAATGCAAATACAAACAATCATGGTAGATACGGAGAGGCTTCTGTGGCTAAACCTGTCAGGGATTTTAAAAAAAAGCCAATTTTTTTCCGCTGAATCCATATCTCGCCTTCTGGCCTGTTTGACGACATGGCCAATACCATTGTCAATAGCCTTCAGGTGGCAAAGAAGCAATCTGAGTCTTTCCAGCATTTCATCCCTCGGCGGGTCCAGCAGCCTACAGCCTTGATCTTCCGTCCCTAAAGGTCATGATACACAGGACAACTTTTTGAGCAATGTTGCTGGACAATGTTGCTGTCAACGGGCAACCAGGTGAGACACCGGGCAATTAATTAGGGCAATAGATGAATAGTTCTCTTACGATGATGATACAGGAGACAATTTTTTTGCCCAAGTAACATCACTCGGGAACATTGCCCAGCAACATTGCTCAAAAAGTCGCCCCATGTATCATCACCTTAAGGACTGGGGGCCCAGGCACCGTACACAGTCTCAGCCGTCTGCAGACCGAGTGGCCAAGAAAAAATAAATCCTGATGCCAAGTCCTTACTGGCGAGCCCCTTCGGGGAAGAGAAAGTGGTACCTACCTATGCCCCATCTCTCTCTCAATCTCGCCATCTCTGGTGTTTGGTGGGACGGTGGTTTACGGCGGGGTTTCTGCGGAAATACCGCTACTACAGAATGTCTCTCCTTGGGTTCTGCAGACTATAGAATAAAGCTACAGAATTCAGTTCAAATCTCATCCTCCTGGTTTCCAGGACATGCTCCCCACTACAGTGAAGCCAGAGCAGATGTCATTGCTAACAAAGGAGCTTTAGTCACTCTTGGACAAATGGGCCATAGAACCATTCCCAATGAGGAACTCGTTACAACCGTTATTTTTTATTTATGCTCTTAAGTGTTGTTTCCTTGCTTCATGGTGTGAACAGCATCACCTTAATCCAATCGACTGCCCAGTTGGTTCAGTGATGGAGTTTTTACAAGAGCGTCTCTCAGCAGGGCTGACCCCTGTTACGCTAAAGGTGTATATGGCTGCCAATTCAGCTTTCCAAATTCACCTTGATGGGGCTTCTGTGGTGAGACAAATCCTTGTATCCCCCCTGCGCTGTGCCAGACAGCTCAGGCCTATCTGCAAACCACAGGTTTTTTAATCATAGGATCTTTCTGTTGTATTTGAAAGGGTTGTCAGATGTTCCCTTTGAAACTTTGGAGAGAAGCTTCTGACTCTCAAGGCAGTTCAGCGAGTAGTAATATTTTTTGTTAAAAGGATAGGAGATTTGCAGGGCGTTTCAGTAACCTCCTCCTGTCTTGATTTTGCCCCTGGACTGGTCAAGGTGATATTACACCCTAAGCTGGACTATGTTCCAAAGGTGCCTTCATCACCATTTCATCCTGTTATTCTTCAAGCTTTCTCCCATCCACTGTTTGACTCGTCGGACCAGGAGGTTAAACCAGGGGTAGGCAAGTTCGGTCCTAGATAGCCGCTGTCCTGCAGAGTTAAGCTCAAACCCAAATTAAACACACCTGAACTAGCTCATCAGTGTCTTCAGGATTACTAAAGCTACAGACAGGTGAGGGTTTTTTAGGGTTGGAGTAAAACTCTGCAGGAGAGCGGCTCTCTAGGACCGAACTTGCCTACCCCTGGGTTAAACCAATCAACTCTTTGTCTGCTTTGGGGGGCACAACCAAGGCTTTGCCGCTACCAAACAGACTATATTGCATTGGGTTTCGAATGTGATTTCTCTGGCCTACGAGGTGTGTGGTATCGCTTCACCTCTAGGTGTCAGAGCCTATTCTATCCGGAGTGTAGCTGCTTTAATGGCATTGTCAAGAGGTGCGCCTTTGCAGGATGTTTGTGCTGCAGCAGGTCCTCTTCGCACATATTCATTAGGTTTTATAGTGTGGATATAAATCCAGGATTGCAAATCGTCTTTGGTTGACTCAATCCTTTCACTGCAGGTTTGTGCTTGTGTATATCATTTAGGCATCCTCTCAGTATGACGGCGTGGGTATTAATGTTCCCATAGCGTCAATGCAACGACCCAGCATCGGAATTCCCATGAAAGGTAATGTCTTAGGGTTATGTATATGTAACTTGGTTCCCTGAGAAGGGAACAAGATGCTGTGTCGCGTTGCCATATTTCAAGTATACCTGTGCAGCTTCTTCACACAAATTATTCTGGTGACGTCATTTGCGGGTGCCATTTTATGGACGTAGTCACATACAACACAATGTCACCTGACTTTGTCCATTGTCCATGGCTCATGTTTACACTTGATTCAGGAGCATGCTGAAGACATTCTCATATGCGCAATGACGCAGCTTCTCGTTCCCTACTCAGGGAACCAGGTTACCTATGTAACCCTCAGACAATTTCTATAAACCAAAATCAAATTTTAGAGTATCTAACCCTAACCCTAGAAATGTTATCTACGTTAATTAAGTGTCTATATTTTGCTAATTTGACTTTAAATGCATTAGGCTATATAAGGCCCTGTTTGCACCTGATATTAAGATACTTTTGGTCTATCAGATCACAAGTGGATGACGCTAGATACAGTGTAAACAGGGTCTAAAATGTTTTGAGTTTGTCCACTTTTGACCACTTTGGTCAAACCAGATTGCTTTCTGCTTTCTCGACGCTCATGTGGTCGAATTTGTTCGAACAGCCACAAAAGACCCCCTACTCTCCTCCTAGTGACCTAACGCGGAAACATTATGGGAAGCGCACTAGCCAGACAAGATTTAAACTTTGTCGGCTGAAGACTCAAGCTTGGTTTGAAGAGGAAAAACGTCCCAATCTCAATGTTCTCTCTCCATTGTTGATTTCTAACACACACTCACAGTGTTCGGCTGGTCTTGAGTCTCTCAGAGCAGAAACTAAAGCAGATGCTCTCCGTGAGTTTTTCCATCATCTTCAGTCACATTCATATGTAAATTGCTTGATCGTATTTAGCACTTTAGATCAAAATAGACCCATAGACCCTCTCCTCAAAGAAATCAGGACAGAAGTGGTTGAAAGTGGTCAAAAGGTATAAACAGGAATGTGTCTCCCTGGTCTACTTGTCATCCGATCAACCTAAACGCATCTTAATACAAAAATGCGATATAGTCCAGAAAATATAATAGCCTGCCAAATTATTTTGTGGACCCCCTGGCTATTGGTCACGGACCCCACTTTGAGAACCGCTGATTAAGGGGCCTTAGAAATTATTGTATAAATTATGACATAATAGGCTTTACGGGGTTAAGATTCACTAAAAAGAACTGGTTCATAAGAGTCATTCGTTCATGAATGTGTTTGTTGCTGCGTGCATCTAGTAAAGACAACACAAAAGGAAAATCCATTAACTATTTATAGACATTGTATTGTTTTATGGCACCAGATTCTTTCATCACATTCAATTCAGACTGCAAAGCTCACAACTCTATACTAAAACATCATTGCCTTTGCCTTGACACTCCTGCTATAAGTGCAGGAAACACTGTAAGAGTATTTTAGCAAGTCCACACCAGCCTTTTTTATCGAAAGTCGGGAAGGACTGGCAGAAAGAGAATCTCTCTTCTGAGAGACACAGGAAAGAGATCTATGCATGCAAGTAAGGCACTGATGTATGATATGTGGCAGAATTTCTTAATTGCCAAGGTGCAGCAAAATCCCATCTCAGCGGGGAAGCGAACTCAACCACTAGCTGCATATTTAATTGCGCACAGGATGCAAATGTGTCATGTGAAAAGAAAGCCTGTCTTTGCAAACCTTTACAACAGGGATCATTGCCATACGCTGGATTTAGTCCACTGTCTACATGCTGTACTGCTCATAAGCCACATGAACATTAAACATTAATTAGGCTGAGAAATTAAAAACAACACCACAGAGGAGTTTACTTGGTTAGTGCTCCACATTAACCGGTTAGTTTATCCGCCACTAGACGTGCGAGAAGAACTCAAGACTACCTGTATGTGTGTGGCATGACCAAATGTGAGACATTTAATATCATGCTAACTGTATATATATATATATAATTATGAAATAATTTTAACTTAGCATTCGATTAAAATGGGTTATCTATTAAATAACGATGCAGCAATGACAATATTTTTGGACAGTTCAGTCAAATAAATACTTCACAGATGAAAGGTACATTATCGGTAACACATTACAACAAGGTTCCATTAGTTAACATGAACTAACAATGAAAAACACTCTTATTAATCTTAGTTAATATTAATTTCAACATTAACTAATACATTAAAATCATAATTTGTATTGGTTGCACTTTATTTTACAGTCTTGTTTCTAATGTACTTTATCTGTACTTATCATAGTAATTGCAATAACTGTGTAATAACTAGGTAATAATAACCCTGAAGCTACCCTTAACCCATGTAGCTACATTATATTACCCAGAACTTTCTTAGGTAAGTGCCCGTACTGTAAAATAAAGTGCAGCCGATGAATCTATTAATATTATTTCATGGATTTGAGCTGACATGAGCTAACAATGAGCAGTTGTATTTTTATTAAAGTCACCATGTGGTGAAAATCAAGTGTTTAATATTGTTTATGTCTATGTGGTGTTTTTAATATGCTTCAAGACAAACCATGTGCAAATACACAAGTCAAGGCCATTGCTGAGTATTTTCTCTTTAAATCTGCAGTGAATCGAAGACAGTCACAAAAACATGGTTTGAAATCGCTGGGGTTTCTGACATCACAAACTACCTTGTAACCAATCACGTCACGAGGGGGGCGGAGCTTTAGCATATCATTAACTATTCTCTGAAGCAGGGAGTCTCAAGAGAAGCAGGTTATCCTGGGATAGTTTTCTGTTGATATGAAATATCATGTACATTTAGCAATATAGTGGGTTAATTATTATGGATATGATGATGTTATGATGAACTATATGCCTTTCTCTACTGACACTGAAGGCAGACTGAGATGGCGAATGGGAACATGGCTTGTGTAACATTAGCAACTCATTATTAGCTGTTTGATAACATAGTCACGCCAAAGGTGCAGCGTTTACTACAGTAACTTGAGTAAAAGTTAGAGGGTCTGAGCGGGTGTGAGTGAGTGGAGGCAGGGATAATTTGCATATTCGTGAATCCGTGTATACAAAATGAGGCTGTAAAGGGTGTAAAGTTACATTCAAGCTAAGGCATGAAGACATTTTTTTCACAGAAAAAAAAAGTTTAAATATGTCACTTTGATGAGTTTTAAGGGATACAATTACTGACTAACATTTTAACACATTTTAATAAAAAATCATAAATACAGCTCATTGTTATTTGATGTTAGTTAATGCATTGCAAATGGGACCTCAAATATTATATAAATATTAAATATGATTTAATTACTTACGTAATTTGAGGCGAGATCTGGATGTAGATAATCAATACCTGCAAAGGGAAGTCGAAATAGTACGTTACTGAGCATTCAGTCTTTACATTTGCTAACAATACTGAACATTATCAAGCCTTTAAAGTAAATTATTCTATTTTCAATGGTTCCTAATGTTGTTTCACAGTCTCCTGAAACAGTTTTACATGCATCCAAAGTAAAAAAAATTATAATAAAAATTCTCATAATGCAGCATCAGCTCTGTTCTCTCAGTGTCTGAAAGGCTTCAATCGAAGATTCAGTCTCTCTAAACCCCGCCTCTCTGAGAGCTCTAAACCCCGCCTCTCTGAGAGCTCTAAACCCCGCCTCTCTGGTCTGATTGGTCAGAAAGCAAACGCTCATTATCATATCTGAATCTCAGCTCTTGACACACAGTGATAGGAACAGTACCGATGGCATAGGTTTTATCCAAGCGGCTCCTCCCCCAGTTTCTCATAAAGGCGATACAGAAGTGACTTAAACTGCAGTTCCTCGTCTGGCCACTAGAGACCGGCTCCAGAAGAGCAGAATCTCATTGAGCTCATGTTAAAATGCCCAACTTTACAGCAGAATAAAACATGTTTACAGCCTGGGACAAAGTGTGGTTTTGGTCTAAACGGCTAATTTTACCCTTCATGACGACTGGAGGGTGAATGTTTTATAACTCATTCATTACATTATATAAAGCCTTAAAGATCTGCATAATTAAGGGCGTGGCCACTTGAGTGACAGGTGGATTGGGGTTTGTCTGCTGTCTGTTAGTCATCACCTCAGCTCCGCCCACGTCCCGCCTCTTTGCCCATTATCTATTATCCTGGGAGTGACTCGTGATGACGCTCTGCCAAGATGGCGACGGCTCGACCCTACTCTACGCTTCAGAAACGCTCTTCAGAATCCTATGGGTGATGTCACAGACACTACGTCCATATTTTTATACAGTCTATGGTTTGACCGTCTCAATCTCAGCAGAAAACAGCGTCTTCTCGACATGAACAACACCAACCAAACTCTTCCAGTCTCAGAGACGACTACAGTGTGTGAGGGTGGGGCTAAGAGACGCTGTTCAGCCAATCAAGACCAGAGGAGGGCATTATGCAAATGAGATACAACTACAGTGAGTGAGGGCGGGGCTAAGAGACGCTGTTCAGCCAATCAAGACCAGAGGTGGGCATTATGCAAATTTGTTACAACTACAGTGTGTGAGGGCGGGGCTAAGAGACGCTGTTCAGCCAATCAAGACCAGAGGTGGCCATTATGCAAATTTGTTACAACTACAGTGTGTGAGGGCGGGGCTAAGAGACGCTGTTCAGCCAATCAAGACCAGAGGTTGGCATTAAATAAAAATTGATTACAAATCTATGTAGATTTAACAGGAAGTGAGAGTGGAATTAATGACGACCTGTTTCAGTTTTCTTTTAGGAGACAATAACTAAATGTATCTGCACTTGATCAGCTATATTACACACTAAATAAAAGGAAATATCCAATAAAGCATAATAGAGGCACTTTAAGTCATATATAACTGATCTCTGATGGACAGGCTCAACTCACCGTCGTCCATGATGGCGATGGTCACACCGTTGCCGGTGAAGCCCAAGTTCCAGGCTTCTGCCACGTTGAGGTCCAGCCCTGGGGTCCCATCCGCTTGGCCTGTGTTTATCTAATCAAACAAGAGCGCAAGCGTCACACGAGCTGAGCATCCAACACACTGAAAATGAGATGTTATGAGGGATGGGCGCAGAAGGGAAAATAAATGTCACACAGATATTACACGTCGCTGAAACCCTGCTGAGGAGTGTTTATAAATGACAAACTAAATTAAAGAACGTTCTCCTCGGCAAAACAGACAGGGACGCCTGTCACGATAAGCCCTGGAGAAATAAAGAGGATATCTGCGTATTTTGCCGCTGGCTCATGCACTATTGTTGACGGCGATGGCTAATGAGGAAAATCGTTTAAATGAAGAGTCATCAGCGATCCCGACTAATGCAATACAATCAGTTCAAATAAGGTCAAATAAAATGAAGACATTATGAACAATAATTACTTACGAGATACCACTGCTTGGTGAAAAGCGGGTCACTCATATTGACGTCAAAGTTGTTGATATCTCTGTAGCCCCTCTTTTGACGGCCAAAACCCTCCTGAGGAAACACATTTTTCACCTGGAAAACAAAGCAAAGGCAACTTACATTGGATTTGCTTGAATACTGTGTTACAGCAGACAAATGCTGCGCTTAGCAATAAGGTAGCAGAGTATAATCATAATATAGCATGGCCCTATGCACCTTTTTGGTTATTGTAACACTTACAATAAGGTAAACTTTAGTTACCTACATTATTTAACATGAGCTAACAATGATGATGACAGAACTGTTTTCTGCTCTATAGCTGAATCAACAAACATAATTTGATTTTATCTCATATTTGATTCTCCCTGTATTGCATAAAGCGCTAAAAATAAAGTTGACTTGACTTGAATTAAACAACACTTTTACTGCATGAATTTGCTGATACATTTTTTAAATAGAAAAATTCACTAATTATTGTATTTAATAATTAAATAATAGATTTAATTTAAGTAAATTATTTAAATTGGTCACTTTTTGAGAGTGAGAAGAAACGGGCTGTTTTTGTGTGTGTGTGTGTGTGTGTGTGTCACTTTAAATGCAAATGAGCTGCTGCTCCCAGCCTCCTTTCAGGAAGAGGGCGGAGCTTCAAGAGCTCATGTTAGCAGCTCTGATTACCTCACGCAGACACACTGAAAATATCAGAAACTGTTCAGCCTGTTATGATCAAACCGGAATCGGACAATGATGGAGAGACTCCAGAAGAAGAGACAACATGTAGAATGAGACAGGACGCTTCTGAAGGGATAGAGGTGGAGTTTATGTCATGATAATCTATAAACCGCTGGTGTGGAAACTGTTGTGAGATGAGCCAGAGAATATCTGCTGATGAAGAGTGAACAGGGATAGTTTAGTGTAATTACGGTTATAACTGATTATGTCATCTAGCTTTATGACATGCGATTGCATTTGTGTTCGTACTGTATCAATAAATGTGAAAGACGGACGACAGCGCGAGCGACTCCCAAATGTGCTCAACTACAGCAACTCTTCCTCCTCTCAACATGTTTCTGGGGGCGGGGTTTATGTAAATTTTAAGGTTAGTGATGTCACTAACCTGTGAAAAAGCGAATTGTAGTCCCTACCAGCCGTTTGTTGTAGTCCTTAAATAGAGATTTCTGTAAAAGAAAATATCTCCCTTTGCTTTGAACTTTGAGTGTAGTAACTTTGCAGATGTTGTTTATGCTCAAACACCGACACTACACACTCACTACAGTTAGAAAAGTCAAATCATAATCAACCACCCCTTTAAAAACACTTATAAGGTGGCAATCTATAAGTTAGCAATCACTAAGTTAATTATGTATATATCGTCTGTGGAAGGAGTAGGACCATAAAATGTTCGTCCAATGGCAACACTATCAACGCTGAAATGAATCAGGTGGTACAGGTCAGAGCTCTTTAAGTTGCTTATGCTCATTGCATATTGTGATGTAATGTGCTTTGAGACATTAGGGTAGTTTAACGGCATCTATCGTGATGTTTTGCAGACTGTGCACGTTCATGTGTTTTGAAGGAGGCGTGGCTTTGGAGATGCTCTGAAGGAAAGGGTGGGATCTCATGCTTTCAAAGCTAGCTCGCTATTGCTAGCCTCTCTGAAAATCGCCTACCCTACCTTTAAGTTGTATCTTAAGTCTCTAAGTGATTTAAAAAGGATCAAAGCACCAGCATCCAAAACACAGCATCTGCTGCTGATCATCCATGAAGTCTTATCAGTAGGCAGAGCAGCGTTTGAAAGTGCAGGATTACTCATGGTCAGATGGCTGTCCTTTAAACCAGCACAGTAAAGAAGCTTCACAGCGAGACCCTTCACCTCAACAGCAGCAGAAACTCCCCGAAGCCCATCACTACCAAAGCATGACGTAAGCCATGTCTCACAGACAAAGAAACCCCCGAATTACACTGTTACATTTACATGAGCGCTCGCTCCCGAAATAAAGACCAAACAGATCAAAGTCTGCACTGTTTCAAAGAGCGCTTTGATGGCGGGGCAGACCGGCCCTCCAGACAACACAAGTACTAGCATCAAATCAGCGTTTTTCATTTTGATGGCCATTTTGCTTCCGTATTTACATTTTGATCTTGGTTGTATCACCAAGTGTAAAGACACACAGATTAGAGAACATTTTAATGCTCATTGAGAACCTTATATAGTTCTGGTTCTGCATACTGATAGGTAACAATTGTGCTAAAAACACCTATTCACTTAGTAATTGTGTTTATCACTGTATATAAACTTATTTTACAAACTACATCTTCAAGCAAAAGTATGAAACATTTCTATTTACTTGTATTTATAACTAATGCATCAAAAAATAATGTTTTAAGGAAAATATTACGGGCACATATTATGTAGTAACATTTTGTTAAAAAAAAATCACATTCTTGTTGGAATAAAACAAAACCATACAAAACCGTTTTTACTTGTATTTTTTTAAATATGTTAGGTCCATATGTTTTTTTGTTACGTCATGAGTGTGAAAATGAACTGCTACCTCCTCTGTCAGCTCTAGCCACTGAAAAGTAATATGCGGAGAAATCAGGCCGGTCAACAAAAAGCTGCTCAGTCTGACGTGGTGTTATCTGAGCTCATTACTATTCATGAGCTCGCCCAGTTAAGACCACGCCCACAGAATTTATCTAGCTCAGTGGCAGTTTTCGTATATACAGCAAGGATGGCTGAACGTCATATATGCTGTATATATATATATATATATATATATATATATGTGGCAATATACCTGAAGAAGCAATTTCTGCCGCGATTTCAGGCGAAGTTCCTATACTTGTTATGCTGGGTAAAGGATGCTGATAGCCAGGCTCTCATTGGCTAGCTGTTAGCCAATCAGAGTCAAGCAGCTTAGCTCGTTGAATATTAACGAGAACTGTGGCAAATCGAGCTGAGTCTTACTGCATGCTTTCTATACCACGCTAGAATGGCTTAAAACAAAAAAAATATTACAGAGTCCATGGTAGAATTTCAGTAATGAAATACGTGTGGCAGGGCACCTTAAATTCAGCACAATATACGGCGAATTGTTGCTTTGAAAAAAAAAAAAAACCTGCTAACAATGAAAACCACAAAGCTGTCTGCAAGGGTATGAAGAACTCTCAGTGGTGTTGTTGGAGACCCATGAGAGGTCAGGGCTCCTTGACCCTATTGATCCACGGTGGCAGTAAATGTCCCACTCAGAGTCATTCAAATCAATGAATATAGACAACATCTCACCTGTATCTGGTGCTTTGGTGCAAATAACGGCCACGCTAAGATACACAAAGCATCCAGCATATTATTCAGAAACATTGTGAATCTTCCCATTTGGAAAGATCTTCACAGATGCTACAGAACCATGTGCTAGTACAAGTATGTATAAATTATAAACCAATGCATAATAGATACATAGGACTTGAGTTTGTGCTTAATGTCTGTAATAGCTTAAAAAAGATGATTAAAAGTAATAATGCAGACTACCAAAAAAACAATACAGGCGGCCTTATTAAGAAACTTGTTCATTTTTTCCGAAGAATCCAACTGATGTGCTGTTGTTCATTTTGTCTGCCCACATGAAAAAATACTATAGTATATTATAGTAAAATTACTCTAGTAAATACTATAGTGTTTTTGAACCGTACTATAGTAAATTAACAAAGTGTAGTAAATACTATAATATACTACAATTTACTGTAGTATCTTTACTATAGTATGGTTCAAAAACACTATAGTATTTACTAGAGTATTTTTACTGTAATTTTACTATAGTATACTATTGTATTTTTTAATGTGGGTGAGTTTGGGTTTTGTTTGATTTCCTGTTGTGTTGCCTGTGTTCGTGTTTGGTTTCCATGGTTATTCATTGTTTGTTTAATGCACTGCGCCTGTCACTTGTTTCGTTCGTTGGTTTGAGCCTGTTTTCTGTAAGTCTTTTTTCAAACTTCATCACATTAAGGGCCAGAATTACTAACAGCTTGCGCCAACGCAAATGAATGTCAAGCTGAAAGATTTTGTCTCATATTTGATATTCACTGCACCTGTCACTCGTTTCGTTGATTGGTTTGTGTTAGTATATATTGAGCCTGTTTTCTGTCAGTCTTTGCTCGGACTTCATCGCATTAAGTTGGATGTTCTGATCATGTTTTTGATATCCGAGTTTCCTGAGAACCTGTTTTATTTTGAGCTGTAAAATAAAGACACCGCTTCAGCTGTCAGAAGTCAGTCAGAATGAAGTGTCTGCGTTATTGATATCATTAGTTTTACTCTTTTTAATCTTTGTTATGAAAAATCTTATTATTTGAATATGCATCCATCAAGTTCTAAATAAAAAAGTTAAAATGATCAAATTAAACGAAGAACCTTTCATTTGTAAAATATTTAAATCACTGGGTTATCCACAAATTGCTAGTACCACATTATTAAATTTCCAGGAGTGTATATCATGATGTACAAAAATACTCATGATTTTAGTCATAGTACAAATCTGTATTCTATTCATGTGCTTCTTTCTGCAAAAGATGACAAGAGAATCTAGCTCTACCAGGAACTAGATTCAAGGACATGATAATTGAGTTGCACGGATTTGAGCTGAAAGATGGGAAAGTGACAGGTACAAGGATTAAATTGGCTCCACGGGGTTTATGGGTCGGTTCGGTCTATTGTAAAAAATCTCGTAATTTGCAGAACAATTTTGAAGGACACATTACCTTTCATTTACTATTTTCGCAATCAGTTGCATTGTGTTATACCATTTGTGATCCTTAAAAAAACATTAGAATGATTTTACCCTGGATTTATTATGTTTCCTGATTAAAGGAACAGAATGGCAGTGACGGATTGAGGCATATGTTCTTAACCCTGTCTGTTTCCCTCTCATGCATCTCTGTTGGGTGTACGTGGTGTTTCCTGTGGGACTGCGCTCAGAACAGCCTGTCTTATCTCCTCGCATCTGACATCCTCGTGACTCAGATGTTGCTGCTTCTCAAAATGGCACCGTACGCTTCATATGTGCATCACCCTGAACTCTTTCCTTTCCCTTTGCAGCCAGATCTTCATGTGCAATTATATTTTAATGCATTTATTCATTTGGAAGACTGCTTTATCTGAAGAGACTTTCAAATGAGAAAAATACATGTAGAAAGATTAATCCAAAAGAGAAATCAAGCAGTGCAGATTTGCATTCCCTAAAGCAAATACAGTTGTTTCAGAGGTTAGTGGGTCTTTGCATAAATATCCTTCATAATTTTGTCCATAAACTTCTAAAGAACACATTCTTATTTAAACTTCTTCTTTAAAGGGGAAGTGTGCAATAATTGCTCCACTAGCATTGTTGAATTAAAACCCAAAACCCAGAGCAATACAAAGAGCTCCAGTACCACTGGTTTACTTTCAGATGAGATAGAAGAAAATGTTTTAAACTGAGCTTCGTTAGCACACATTCCTGGTCTTAGTGTGCAGTTTTCTACACTCTTAACAATAAAGCTTACAAAAGAAGGGTTTTGAGAAAAAACATTTGGTGTTCCATAAAAAGTGAACCCAAAAACCAAGAACACTTTTCCACTTTTTGTGCAATGAAAAGATGTTAAAGGTTCATCATAGAACAACAAATGCCAATAAAGAACCTTTATTTTTAGCTCATGTCATCTTTGTAATCCTTTATTTAAATGTAACTTGCTTTGAAAATATGTCCCATTACAGAAGTAAAATGGTGTGTCGACGTTCAGCAGAATAAAGAAGAACGGTGTTATGCAACATCTGAACAGGACGGAAAGAGAGAGACAGTCCAAATGAAGAGCAAAGCAAATATTACCAGTGCCTCAGTGTAAACAGCCTGAGAGGAGAGTGTGAATGAGCAGAGCACAAAAACAGATCAATACACAGCGCTCTGTCACAACACTTGAGCTGAAAATGATTGTGGCGATGGAGAAACCTCCCCTTCATTCTTCTGCATCGATTCTGAAGGGCTTTTGCTTCGAAGACTCTTTGCTTCAATATGAATGAGCGCCTAAAGCGCCTGAAGTTGAGGTGAATCCATCACAAACGCTGATGCTTTTGCTCCAGGATATTAGTTTTGAACAACGTTGAGTCACCACTTAAACGAAAAAGTCCTTAAAATCAAACTGCATAGGCCCATCAATATACAAAAGGCTGTACATTTGGGTTTCTAAATGTCTCTTGAATTCCAATGGTCTCATGCGATTCGCATCCCAAAACATGGTGTGGTTGGCACAGACCAGCACAAGGTGTATTCCCATTGCAATAAACCTGTATTTCATGTAGTCTAGGTCATATTTTCTTCACGTTGTGCAGTTTTGTTTACAGCTAGACGATGTCTAAAAGTCAAAAATATTTAAAATCACTGAAAACACCTAAATATTTGATTGATTTATTGACATTCATTGACATTGATTACCAAAATCCTTATTTTTATAAATTGCATTAAATCAGGTAATAGCTAAAAAATCAACAGAGTTATTTGAGTCTCTTAGGCACTGATAAGAAAAAAAACGAGGCCATCGCGCCGGCGCGATCACCGACCTCTAGGGGTTAAGATAATGATTGTTTTTACACTGTATTTGGCTAAATTCTGACAGATCATTTTCACCAAAATACAGTAGAGTTTGACTGGACACAAAACCTTTGACATCAGCAACAAAAAATATTGCAAGCATGTTCTTCTCTTTTGTAAAAGTTTAGCATGATTTTAAAGTCAGTTGTATTTGTATTGTTTTTTCCCCTGCTGTCCATTTTCAGGTTGTGGCCATCGGCAGAGACCCGCTGAGCTAAAGCACATCACAGGCTGTTAATGAGACGTGTGTCATTTGTCAAGATGATGAATGGATGGAATGTGATGGGACTGTCATTTCTGAATTTATTACCCTGGTCGATGGAACGGACTCTAATTGAATCAAAACTTTAAGTGGGGAAGTTTTCAGAGATATCATCCATGCGATAGAAGGAAACAGAGACATTAGTGATTGGTTTCTTGTTAAGTGAATGGAATTAAACATAAAACACTGGCTGCATCTGAAATCACATACTTCCCTGCATATAGTAGATGAAGAAAAGACAAACATACAAAAGAGGTATGTCAGAATTCACAGAACTCATAGAAGAGTAGACAAAAGTACCCGGATGACCTACGACTTCCTGTGAGATTCTGAAGTGAGACACTTTACTATCCCATGAGGCCACGGGAGAGGATTTGTAAAAGGCAGTGAAGTGACGTGACTGATGCTGTAGGTCATGTGATAAGAGCAACATTCATACTACACACATATTCATATTATATAAGATTTTAGCGGTCGTGAAGTCTTATTCAAAATAAGCACCCACTGTTCTTAATACATTTCACTTCATTAATGGGATGTGTTTAAGAACAAGATAATCAATGAGGAACAACTCTTTGGTTTTATTCATCACCATGATTGGATGGTAAAGAGTGGGCGTTGGCCAGACTGTTGGAGGCGGGGCTTGATTTTATCCACAAATTCCTAAAAGTCCCAGCATACATTTATTTCTTATTTGACATGAAATAAGCCAGATTAGGCAGGAATTCTGTTCAGATTATGACCGTTTACGTGAATCAAGTTGAAATCCGTTTGTTTGCCTGATGTCCAGAGAAGCTTTCACCAGCAATGACTTAATTTAAATTAGACCTATTATGCAAAATTCACTTTTATAAGGTGCTTGCACACCGATGTGTTAACAGTGTGTGTGAACAACCAGTTTATAATGGTGAAAATCCACTTACTCATTTGTTTATAATTCCCATAAATCAAAAGCAGTCTCTTCAAACGCACTGATTCAGATTCTCCCCTACAATGATGTCACCGTAGGGAGAAGCCCCGCCCACAGCCACTGACGACCTGCCCTATTAGCATAGATACAGCCCTGAGTGAGAAGCTCACCATCTGTATAATTCATAAACGTGCATTTATTGTGTACAGTACAGTCTGTAGACAGCTACTGACAGTTTCTGATATTTTAGTGCGTGAGATTGTACTGTTTTTTTGTTGCCGGTATACCGGAGCATGAGCTTTTGAAGCTCCGCCCTCTTCTTTAAAGGGGGTGGGGAGCAGCAGTTTATTTGCATTTAAAGGGACACACAAAAACGCAAGTGGAAATTTTAACATGCTATATAAATGATCTGTGGGTGTTCTGAGCTAAAACTTCACAGACACACAGATACTTATCTTGCATCTTGTAAAAAAGGGCCATAATAGTTCCCATTTAATGCATCTTCATGTTTTGAAGATCTTTGCAAACGGTGAGTGCAGCTCAATATGTTGATGTTGAGGTTTCGGAAACATTTTATGCCAGCGGATGAGTTAACACACTCCAGCCGGAGCAATGCTTTTGAGAGGTTCAGCCCTGATGAACAGACTAATAAATAATTCAACTCTTCAAGCCCGATTGAAACCCACAATTGAACATTAATAGCTGTTTAGTTATTAAAAGTGCCGAAACTGAAGAGATCCTCTCATGCGAGGGCAAACTGGTGCCGTATCGCCTCACAGGATTATAGGCTTAAATCTTACAGATTGAAATCTTCACATTTTCTGTCTCATAAATCCATCTATGCTTCATTTAATTTGGATGTTCACACTATAGCATAAAAACAAAACAAATATGTCTAAGCTGGCATATGCTGGGCTTGACTTTATGCCATAAAACAATCAACTTTGATCAACTTTTTGAAGATCAATTAATCTTATGCTGACATCAAAACATAGATTATGTATTTTTAATGCTGTATATTTGGAGGCCGTGCTACATGTGCTACACACATTGCAGCATGACCTTGACAGAAAATTGCAATTAAGCCTAATTTTGAATGATAAAATTGAGTTTACTAATGCCAACAGTTGGCCCTTAGTGGGTTCTGAAACGTAACAAGTGTTTTGAGTCAGAGCTGTGACTATATTGTGTATTTTAGCACAACTAAAGCACATTGACCAATCAGCATTCAGGATCATTTTCAAAATTTTCAAACTATAACGCTCCTCAAACTGCTTAATGGCATAATACCAGATAAAATGGCAATCAAACATCAAGCCAGAAACGTGATTGACATGTTAGCCTTTAACTCACACAAACAATGGACCTGGCATCGGATTAGCAATTGTTTTCCAATGACTGGGCTAGTTTCTATGGGAACAAACACACCGTGAGATTCTGGTCTTACCCGGTGATCCTTCGCCAGGCGGTGGACGTGGTGAAGGCTGCGTTTCCTCCGAGTTTTAGGGATTTCCCGTGGGTAGAAATGAAACAGCCCCTCAGCGAAAGGAAGCTGAAATGAACCGCACGTCTGTTAGAAGAGTTTGACCTCTTAAGAAGTGTGGAATAAAGCAAAGCCAGTGCATGCACTTAACGAGGATTGATTTAATGTAACGATAATGTTCTGTTTTCAAAGGTCCAATTACAGCATGTCAATATCCCGCTCATGTGAATTCAACTGACACTCATCAGCATTAAAATGTGCTGAAATGTGCATAGAAATGATGCTTCTTTGTGCATGCATTATTTGCATTTAAAGTAAGATGTTTGTAGGTCAAAATCAAAGCCCAAACAGAAATGATCATATGATGTGTACTGTATATTAAAATACGGACACTTTTTGAGCATTAGGCATCGATCTACAAAACTTGGTCTTAATGTCACTATCTGATAATATTTACTGTAAATCCTAATCAGAGAACATTGAGGAAATATGTGGCATTATTTTTCACGATCATAAACTGCAAGATTGAGTTGCACTATGAAAGCATGTTCATTGCACTTAACTTGAAATATTAAGTACTCATACAGTTTGATTGCAGATTATATTAAAATGTCAGATTTCTACAAATCAGATCCAGTTGCATTTTTCCACATGTAAAACCCGCTCTGAAACACTACATCTAAACTATATATGGCAGCTGGGTTTTTTTTTTTTCATTTTTCATTTGAACTCAGCTATCCTGTTGTGTATTACACCATCATTTATATTCCACTTCCCACAATATCTCATTGTTCAGTTGAATGTAGTCCTTAAAGGGATAGTTCACCCAAAAAATGATCCCATTATTTACTCACCTTAAGCATCCTTATATGACTTTCTTCTTTCAGCCGAACACTTTTAGTTATAGTATAACACTTTTAGTATAACACTTTTAGCTCTTCCCAGCTTTATAATGGGAGTGAATGGGGGGGGTGAGGTTTTAAAGCCCCAAAAAGTGCATCCCTCCATCATAAGACTCCTGGGGTTAATAATGCGTATGGACGTTACCAGAAGCCAGTGATTATAGTTTAAAAAGTTTGGATTAGTTTTATGATGGATGGATGCACTTGTTTGAGCTTCAAAATCACTCCCATTCACTGCCATTATAAAGCCGGGAAGAGCCAGGATATTTTTTTATACAATTCTGATTGTGTTCGTCTGAAAGAAGGATGTCATACACACCTAGGATGGGTTGAGGGAGAGTAAATCATGGGATCATTTTCATTTTTGGCCAAATGATTTGCAAGGCAAGCTGTGATTGTGCAATTCTGATCAAGAAATCAAAGCATTATAAAGTCACTCCAGTAACACTAATAGAGGCTTCATCCCAGCATAGTTTATCAGTGTGCAGAGTAAGCAGTGAAATGCATCATTCATTGGTTCAGACAAAGAGTGCATTAATTAGAAGGACTAAATCTCTCTCTTTCTCAATAAGCCATACGACTGATGATAAGTAGAAAGGTGTTATTGCGATGCACGGCCACACGTGAAGCTCTGTTCCACACCAGTGACGTCTGGACATTTGACAAGGCTGATTTGTCAAGCTGATCAAGTCTGTTCTGTGATAAATGGCTCTTTATGGACACGGAATAAATAAACATTTGGATGACGGATGAAAGACGTGTTTATGTTCATTCCCAGTCATTCTTTACTGCTCCTCATAACATTAGACAGTATAAAGCGTTTACAGCACAATGCATTATAAAAGTATTTTAATGCATTAATTACACCCTGTAATGCATTGCATAATGTAACCACAGTTATAATACATTATAATAGAAAGTATTATGCATTAAAACACAACCGGTTTCTGATTTGTGAATTCGTTTTAACTTTGGTTACAATTATTTATGAAAAGATATAATGCATTATAACATACATTATGAATATAATGCATCATACATAAAATAAGCAAAGTGTTATTATACAACTAAAAATTATAACATGCATAATCAAAATGACATGACATGAGATTTGCTGGGTTAATCTTTTGTTTTAATGTGAATATTTCTCTTTTACGGCTAATGAGAAATGATGTGATTCGGTTGTTTAATGTTTTCACAATCACCTGCATTACTGTATAAAAAAAAAAATATCAAAGCAATATCTATCAGAATCATAATTTGTATCTAAATATGCCCTCCAAGAATTTACATAAAATCCTACGGGATTCCTGTTTTGAAGTTTTGTTATTTGCACATGTTTATTTCAATTATTCTTCTTTTATCCCTTTAGGATTGGCAGTTCCAGTTGAAGTGCACATTCCTTCAGGATTTCTGAAGGAATATGAATTCCATATGACCATTAAAAGCATGACTTCGTGAATTGATGTACCTGTCAACTTCTGAGTCTATATTCTGCAGAATGAATATCACTTCATTCCAGTTGCTTTGTTTCTGTTGTAAACAAGAACACCGTGTACTCGGATGTACACGATTGGTGCATATGCTTTCTATATGATTGCTTGATTATAAAAACCTGCCTTTGTGCCTAATGCAAACATGCATGCATCAGCCTGACAGTCACTTGCCTGCCTTGCACTCCCGAAGCCATGCTCCAGGGCAAGTTGCTGAGCATCTCCAGTCGCCCCCTCGTGCAGCTGGACCAGATAATGATTGGTAAAGATGAGCTCCTCGTCTGCTGCAGCGATGAGCACCAAAGCATTGAGCACGAGAGCCAGCGCTGTCCCATCAAGGAAGAATCCACGCATCGTGTGTGTGTGTGTGTGTGTGTGTGTGTGTGTGCTCTTCTGTCTGTGAGTGAACGCTGTCAAACGGAGATCGCTTCAGCACGGCTCGTCAGGACACATCTCTCTCCTCAGTCATCGGTGCATGTGTGTGTGTGTGTGTGTGTGGGACCGCATCTGCATGTTCAGCCTCCCTTTAATCTATAATTCATCGGCATAAACGTGTGGCTGTTTTGCATGTGACGTTCCACGGAAAGATGCCCAATAAGCTGAAGCGGGTGTGGCTGATCGCCTCTCTCCTCCCTCGGTAGTGTGGATGAAGTGTGGACTTTCAGTACCCTGGAGAATTCCTCCATCCTCCATCCGACTCGGGTCAGATCATTTAGACGCGTTCCTCAAAATACACGTAGCTCGTAGGCTATTTGTGTTAAAGCGCATGAATAGCACATTTCACTACATAAAAGTGTTTATTTGAGTTTTAAAGATGTCTAAAGCGCTCATATGGTAACCTATAGAACTATATTTGAATGTAAATGTAGACAAAGGTCCTTTTTGGAGGGGGTATCTGGGTTAACTTTGGCCATTATTCTCACTTTTTACGCATTAAATTGAATGAGGATAACTGCAGTATCAGTGTAATATTCCTCCAGTGTAGATCAGCTGTTCTCTGTGTGAATATATAGCGCTTCTGTTCATTATCTGATCATAACTCCAGTATCAGTGTAATATTCCTCAGTGTAGATCAGCTGTTCTCTGTGTGAATATATAGTGCTTCTGCTCATTATCTGATCATAACTCCAGTATCAGTGTAATATTCCTCCAGTGTAGATCAGCTGTTCTCTGTGTGAATATATAGTGCTTCTGCTCATTATCTGATCATAACTCCAGTATCAGTGTAATATTCCTCAGTGTAGAT
Organism: Gobiocypris rarus; assembly: GCA_023029165.1. Classification (NCBI taxonomy): domain Eukaryota; kingdom Metazoa; phylum Chordata; class Actinopteri; order Cypriniformes; family Gobionidae; genus Gobiocypris; species Gobiocypris rarus. The sequence goes on from CM040927.1 coordinate 2,054,785, forward strand.
CAGCTGTTCTCTGTGTGAATATATAGTGCTTCTGTTCATTATCTGATCATAACTCCAGTATCAGTGTAATATTCCTCAGTGTAGATCAGCTGTTCTCTGTGTGAATATATAGCGCTTCTGTTCATTATCTGATCATAACTCCAGTATCAGTGTAATATTCCTCAGTGTAGATCAGCTGTTCTCTGTGTGAATATATAGTGCTTCTGTTCATTATCTGATCATAACTCCAGTATCAGTGTAATATTCCTCCAGTGTAGATCAGCTGTTCTCTGTGTGAATATATAGCGCTTCTGCTCATTATCTGATCATAACTCCAGTATCAGTGTAATATTCCTCCAGTGTAGATCAGCTGTTCTCTGTGTGAATATATAGTGCTTCTGTTCATTATCTGATCATAACTCCAGTATCAGTGTAATATTCCTCAGTGTAGATCAGCTGTTCTCTGTGTGAATATATAGTGCTTCTGCTCATTATCTGATCATAACTCCAGTATCAGTGTAATATTCCTCAGTGTAGATCAGCTGTTCTCTGTGTGAATATAAAGTGCTTCTGTTCATTATCTGATCATAACTCCAGTATCAGTGTAATATTCCTCAGTGTAGATCAGCTGTTCTCTGTGTGAATATATAGTAAAGTGTGATTTATTCCTGTGATCAAAGCTAAACTTATCATCATTACTCCAGTCTTCAGTGTCACAAGATCCTTCCCAAATCACTCTAATAGGATGGTTTGAGCTCAATTATTAACAATGGTTATTTTTATCAATGTTGAAAAACATTTTTGCATGCTTCATATTTTTGTGGAAACTGTGATACATTTTATTTCTCAGGATTCTTTGATGAAAGGTAAAAAGAACAGCATTTATCTGAAATACAATATTTTGTAACATTATAAACGTCTGTCTCTTTTGATCAATTTAATGTGTCCTTGATTAAGAAACGTATTACTCTTTATATATAAATACACTGATCAGGCATAACATTATGACCGGTGAAGTGAATAACACTGATGATCTCTTCATCACGGCTCCTGTTAGTGGGTGGGATATATTAGGCAGCAAGTGAACATTTTGTCCTCAAAGTTGATGTGTTAGAAGCAGGAAAAATGGGCGGCGTGAGATTTGGCGAGTTTGACAAGGGCCAAATTGTGATGGCTGGACGACTGGGTCAGAGCATCTCCAAAACTGCAGTTCTTGTGGGGTGTTCCCGGTCTGCAGTGGTCAGGATCTATCAAAAGTGCTCCAAGGAAGGAACAGTGGAGAATCGGCCACAGGGTCATGGCGGCCCAGGCTCATTGATGCACGTGGGAGGCGAAGGCTGGCCCGTGTGGTTCGATCAAACAGACGAGCTACTGGAGCTCAAACTGCTCAGAAGTTAATTCTGGTTCTGATAGAAAGGGGTCAGAATACACAGAGCATCGCAGTTTGTTGCGTATGGGGCGGCATAGCCGCTGACCAGTCAGGGTGCCCATGCTGACCCCTGACCCCGCCGAAAGCACCAACAGTGGCACGTGAGCATCAGAACTGGACCACGGGGCAATGGAAGAAGGTGGCCTGGTCTGATGATCACGTGTTCTTTTACATCACGTGGATGGCCGGGTGTGTGTGTGGCTTACCTGGGAACACATGGCCCCAGGATGCACTATGGGAAGAAGAAGGCGAGCCGGCGGAGGTGATGCTTTGGGCAATGTTCTGCTGGGAAACCTTGGGTCCTGCCATCCATGTGGATGTTCCTTTGACACGTCCCACCTACCTAAGCATTGTTGCAAACCATGTACACCCTTTCATGGAAACGGTATTCCCTGGTGGCTGTGGCTCTTCCCGCAGGATAATGCTCCTGACACAAAGCACAAATGCTTCAGGAATGGTTTGAGGAGCACAAAGACGAGTTTGAGGCATTGACTTGGGCTCCAAATTCCCCAGATCTCAATCCAATCGAGCATCTGTGGGATGTGCTGAACAAACAAGTCCGATCCGTGGAGGCCCCACCTCACAACTTACAGAACTTAAAGGATCTGCTGCTAACATCTTGGTGCCAGATACCACAGCACACCTTCAGGGGTCTAGTGGAGTCCATGCCTCGACGGGTCAGCAAAAGGGGGACCAACACAGTATTAGGACAATGTTATACCTGATCTGTGTGTATTAAACAACCTTAAAGTGTGCATCCTTCTCTCATACCCCAATGCTCTAGACATTTTGTTAAAATATTCAAATCTCAAGACAAGCATTTGTTTAATTTGGAATATTCTTCAAAGTTGAGTTGTGAACAATATGTGTTCCAAGGATTTGATTTCATGTTGACATTAAAGATTTTAAGGCAGTAGCCTGTGCTGGTTTGGCTTTTTTATATGCAAATGAGGAGCTCTTCTTCATTCAGATGTGAGTTTCCATAGAGGAGCGCGATTATGAAGGCGTCCGTCATACTCACATTCAGTGCCGAAGGCTTCTTTTCACAGGACGCCCATTACTGACACCAATTAAAATCCAAACATGAAGTCAGGGAGGGATGCGTGTACTGCACAAACAGATGTTGCTCATCCTGTAGAGTTACGCTTCAGACCCAGAGAAAACTTCATCATGAGAGTGGCCAGTCTTCTGTGTTGTGTGATTGAACGTACTGTAGCTGTGATGTTCACTGTTATTGGGGTTTGTATTGAAGTGACCTTTTCAGTCGGTGTCTCTGAATGGGTCTCGGTGTGTGAATATCAGTGTGTGTTCGGCAGAAGTGCTGTGTCGAGCAAGTTAGAGATTAATCAAGGTCTGTTTTTAGGTAGCTGACATGTCATTTTACTGTCTTCAAAGGGGAAAAAAACATTGTTTGCCATTATTTGTCTTGACTGCCAAAAATGCCTATGGTAAAATACCTAGGTTTTGCCCATAAACATTTAAAATTCAAATCTATTTAGAAATAAAATGTGGAAATAATACACAATGAACAATGCTTCACAGAAATATTATTTAAATATATTGCCATTAACTACTCACTGGTCATGATTTTGCATTGTACCTTAAAATGTAAAAACAAACTCTTGGCAATTAGTGACAAAAATTGGGCAATTTTCTCACCAATTACCGGCATTGAGTTTGACGGAGTGACTCAAACCTCTTTCTAAAGGAACTCTCTTGGGATCCATGAAATTGTTGCTAATCAGGAACCCAGGAGAAAATAAACAAGACATTTTCAAGCATTAGGAATCGGATTAAATTTGCAATGCTTATTTGGAGGTTTTCATGATGACCAGATGCGGCATTTTAAAACATACACTTTCCATATAAATATATCCATTTTAACCAAAATGTTTGATGTTGAAAATGTCTGTATTGACCGATTATATTTACTGACTTTGCAGCTAGATGTTGACCAGCAGTCATTAGAGTATTAGTAGACTGTCCTATTATTCCTCTAATGAGAGTTAGTTGACGTTTTAAAAACAATTTCAGCTCACATTCAGACACCAGCGAGTTTGTGAAATAACTCCTGATTGCGATTCGATGGGGATTCTGATCACCGTATGAGGCAGAAATATCTTATATCCGATCATACTAAAGACTACTTATGCAAACCATTGAGATAATAATTACATGATTATGGAAAATTAAAACACATAATGCTGATGTAACAATAAGCCACTGGAGGTGAGTTGCAGAACCAAAGTGTAGTTTATTTAAACCAAACACAAAATAAACAATGACTTGACTTGATCTTGACTAGACAACATGAACCAAAACATAAACTTGGACCAAACATGGACTCACCAACAATGGGTTACAACATCAATAATAGACAAAGATGCCTGACAAACACGAGGGCTTAAATACACCAGGGCTGAATCCGAAATCACCCCCTAAACCCTCCTTCACTATCTCCTATGTTAGTCCAAATAATGCCCTATTTGAGGGTATAGAGGGCAATTTCAGATTCAGCCCAAGACTAATGACTAAACCAAACACCTGTGAACAATGAACAAGACAACGAACCAAAGTATGCGTCTCAATCAGCTCCCTAGTTCAGTAGTCAGGGCACTCATCAGGACATAAGTCAATGGGCTGACTCCCTGATCAGTTCCCTGACTACTGAACTAGGGAGCTGATTTAGACGCTCCCAATGAGAACATAGAACACAAGAGACTAGGGTGGCACATGACATGATCACATGAGGGCAATCACATGACAAACCAGGAAACATGACAGTGAACGTGAAAAAATAAGAACATGAAACAAACTGTGACAGCTGAACACCACTAATGACCTTTTCAGAGCGTGAGATTGTCCTGTTTTGTTGTTGCATGAGCTCTTGAAGCTCCGCCCTCTACTGGAAAGGGGGTGAGGAGCACCAGCTTATTTGTGTTTAAAACTTCACATACACACTATGTATACTCTCTTGAAGCCGATACAGAAGTGACTTAAACTGCAGTTCCTCGACTGGCCACTAGAGACCGGCTCCAGAAGAGCAGAATCTCATTGAGCTCATGTTAAAATGCCCAACTTTACAGCAGAATAAAACATGTTCACAGCCTGGGACACCCGCTCCGAGGGGACTGACATTACCAGAATGCACAGACCTCCGCGCTAACTTGGCTAGCCCGGGAAACCTTAATCTATTCACTTTTCACCAGTCTGTAGATGTGCAATTCAGGGGTGGGGAAGTCTCCCTCCGAAAGTTCTGAAGTTCTGCTTCGATGCCAGCCTCGCACTGGTATTGCACCCTGGTGGTAAAATGTTTAATTGCTGCCACACAGTGAAATTCATTTAATTGCTGACTCACACTACGCAAAGCAACATGCATTAGATAAAATAAAAAAAATGCATTAGATTTATCGATAACAAATTAACGTGTTCGACGAAATTCTTAGCGATCAATTATCGATCGTCGACTAATCATGCCCATCCCTAGTCTAAACGGCTAATTATACCCTTCATGACGACTGTGAGGGGATGAATGTTTTTATAACTCATTCGTTTACATTATATAAAGCCTTAAAGTTCTGCATAATTAAGGGCGTGGCCACTTTGAGTGACAGGTGGATTGCGGTTTATCTGCTGTCTGTTAGTCATCACCTCAGCTCCGCCCACGTCCCGCCTCTTTGCACATTTTCTGTTATCCGGGAGTGACTCGCGATGATGCAATAACAAGATGGCGACGGCGCTACTCTACGCTTCAGAAACGCTCTTCAGAATCCTGTGGGTGACGTCACGGACACTACGTCCATATTTTTTTACAGTCTATGGTTAAGACCAAGTTAACTTAAGAGCTAGTTTTGAGTCAGCTAGTCCCATGCTAGTGAATAGTTAGTAGTATGTCCAAAGTGTGCAAATAAAATGAAGTGTAACCCTGTTTTTAAACAGCATGATGCTCGGACAAGGTGTCGTGATCCAATCAGAGCTCATCTTTCACAGAGGAATTTTTTTAGCTTGCAATATCTAATAATATCCACATGTGCTTAAATGCCATGAAATTAGATGTCTGAAAATCAACATATGTGATACCACTTTCACATTAATTCCTGTTCATTGATCTTTTTCTCCGCATTCACTGCATTAGGAGGCGTTCTGCTAATGGCCCATATGCACCTCCAGCTCATTACCGTACACTGCAGGTTTCTCCAGATATTATGATGGTAAATCATGCATGTGTCCTCACATTACAGTAACAGTAGGAACAACCAGGCAATTGTGCATCAATCTTGATGAGCGTGTTTGCATGCACTTGAACAAATACTCACACACCTGTAATTTACAGGGGAGAGATAATCATTTGTACTGTTGGGGTTCTTCTGCCCTCGTTCATGGAGAGGGAAAAATAAGCCTATTTGCAGGAATTTGCTTAACAATCCATCAGCATGAGACCCAAAAAAGCCAGGAGTTAAAAGCAATAGATTATATAACATAAGATCATTATAATATTATTTTATTAATGCATGTTATAATTCATATAAACATGTGTAATTGTAAATACAGCAAGTTCCAATGAGCAGTTTTGTTTATATTGTTTAATTTTATCTTAATAACTGAAGGCAGAGAAAGGCAGTAAACACAAAAGTAAAGACAGTAAAAGGGATTTATTTAGGAAGTATTTAAAACTTATTTAAAACAAACCATTTAAATTTGAAGGCAGTACAACCATTTTGGGAGAAAAGTACTTAACTGTCATGAAAATAAAGTCACAACGCTTTAACGGCCCTAAAAATAGACTTGACTTTTGATTTCATTATTTATAAAGCACATTTAAAAACAACCCAAGGTTGACCAGTTTGCTGTACACAAAATAAGAGCATTAAAGTGCCCCTATTATGGCATTTTTTAAGTTTCCTAATTTAGTTGGAGTCTCCAACAACAGGTTTACATGCATCAAAGGTCAAAAACACTTTCAAATTCTCATAATTTACACTGCACATCATCACAGTGTTCAAAGATTCTCAAACCACTCCATGAATGAATCAGTCTCTCTAAATCCCTCCTTTCTGCAAGTCTAGTTCGCTCTGATTGGCCCAGTCTGTTGTGACTGGTCTACTCTGCTCTGATTGGTCAGATGGCTCAGTCTGTTGTGACTGGTCTACTCTGCTCTGATTGGTCAGATGGCCCAGTCTGTTGTGATTGGTCTACTCTGCTCTGATTGGTCAGATGGCCCAGTCTGTTGTGATTGGTCTACTCTGCTCTGCTCTGATTGGTCAGATGGCTCAGTCTGTTGTGACTGGTCTACTCTGCTCTGATTGGTCAGATGGCTCAGTCTGTTGTGATTGGTCTACTCTGCTCTGCTCTGATTGGTCAGATGGCCCAGTCTGTTGTGATTGGTCTACTCTGCTCTGATTGGTCAGATGGCCCAGTCTGTTGTGATTGGTCTACTTTGCTCTGATTGGTCAGATGGCTTAGTCTGTTGTGATTGGTCTACTCTGCTCTGATTGGTCAGATGGCTTAGTCTGTTGTGATTGGTCTACTCTGCTCTGCTCTGATTGGTCAGATGGCTCAGTCTGTTGTGATTGGTCTACTCTGCTCTGATTGGTCAGATGGCTCAGTCTGTTGTGATTGGTCTACTTTGCTCTGATTGGTCAGATGGCCCAGTCTGTTGTGATTGGTCTACTCTGCTCTGCTCTGATTGGTCAGATGGCTCAGTCTGTTGTGATTGGTCTACTCTGCTCTGATTGGTCAGATGGCTCAGTCTGTTGTGATTGGTCTACTCTGCTCTGCTCTGATTGGTCAGATGGCCCAGTCTGTTGTGATTGGTCTACTCTGCTCTGATTGGTCAGATGGCCCAGTCTGTTGTGATTGGTCTACTTTGCTCTTATTGGTCAGATGGCTTAGTCTGTTGTGATTGGTCTACTCTGCTCTGATTGGTCAGATGGCTTAGTCTGTTGTGATTGGTCTACTCTGCTCTGCTCTGATTGGTCAGATGGCTCAGTCTGTTGTGATTGGTCTACTCTGCTCTGATTGGTCAGATGGCTCAGTCTGTTGTGATTGGTCTACTCTGCTCTAATTGGTCAGATGGTCCAGTCTGTTGTGATTGGTCTACTCTGCTCTGATTGGTCAGATGACCCGGTCTGTTGTGATTGGTCTACTCTGCTCTGATTGGTCAGATGGCTCAGTCTGTTGTGATTGGTCTACTCTGCTCTGATTGGTCAGATGGCCCAGTCTGTTGTGATTGGTCTACTTTGCTCTGATTGGTCAGATGGCTCAGTCTGTTGGGATTGGTCTACTCTGCTCTGATTGGCTCAGTCTGTTGTGATTGGTCTACTCTGCTCTGATTGGTCAGATGGCCCAGTCTGTTGTGTAATCGGTCAACTCTGCTCTGATTGGTCAGATGGCTCAGTCTGTTGTGATTGGTCTACTCTGCTCTGATTGGTCAGATGGCCAAGTCTGTTGTGATTGGTCTACTCTGCTCTGATTGGTCAGATGGCCAAGTCTGTTGTGATTGGTCTACTCTGCTCTGATTGGTCAGATGGCTCAGTCTGTTGTGATTGGTCTACTCTGCTCTGATTGGTCAGATGGCTCAGTCTGTTGTGATTGGTCTACTCTGCTCTGATTGGTCAGATGGCCAAGTCTGTTGTGATTGGTCTACTCTGCTCTGGTTGGTCAGATGTTCCAGTCTATTGTGTTTGGTCCACTCTGCTCTGATTGGTCAGATAGCCCAGTCTATTGTGATTGGTCTACTCTGCTCTGATTGGTCAGATGTCTCAGTCTGTTGTGATTGGTCTACTTTGCTCTGATTGGTCAGATGGCTCAGTCTGTTGTGATTGGTCTAGTCTGCTCTGATTGGTCAGATGGCCCAGTCTATTGTGATTGGTCTACTCTGCTCTGATTGGTCAGATGGCCCAGTCTGTTGTGATTGGTCTACTCTGCTCTGATTGGTCAGATGGCCCAGTCTATTGTGATTGGTCTGCTCTGCTCTGATTGGTCAGATGGCCCAGTCTATTGTGATTGGTCTACTCTGCTCTGATTGGTCAGATGGCCCAGTCTATTGTGATTGGTCTACTCTGCTCTGATTGGTCAGATGGCCCAGTCTATTGTGACTAGTGTGTAATGTGAGGATTTGAACTGTGATGATGATTGACACATTGGTGGGATGCACGTAACTAAGCAACAGAGTCCGTTAAAGATGATGAAGTAGTACGTCCCAAAGCTTGCATACTCTTCTGATACACACTCAAAAGTATCTACTTTTCCTTCACAAGAAGAGTACATACTTTTAGGTCGTAGTATAAGTAGGCGTATTGGGACGCAGCATTAAAATAGAGTCTCATTACACATTTACATTTATATTTAATACAAATAAATTGTGGGATGTACAGCAGTGAGTGAGAGAGTAATCCGGTCCAGTTTAGTGACGCAGTCCATCAATCAAACCGATAATTTCCCTGATCGTGATTTTGATTTTGAAGTTATATATAATGTTTCATTTGTTTCGCAGGCGTTCCAGGAGAAGATGAAGGCCTTGCCGAGAATCAGCAAATTCCTGCAGCCGGGCAGTGCCAGGAAACCCCCGCCTGATGAGGTGCTGGTGAAAACCGCCAAGGAAGTGCTGAGGCCACAGATGTTTTGGCGTCCCGTAGAGAAATTCCAACTTTTTTGAATAATTATTGACAATCAGACTCCAGAGATTCTTTATGCCTTGGTTTGTTTCCAACCGAAAAACCTAGCAAAGATTTAGCAGACAAAAAGGCCTGGTGACACTCTTCAGTCCAACTAAAATCAATTTTGGGACTACACAATCCAGTTAATGGAGCAACAACACTCGAAAAGTTCTTGCAAAAGCATCGGTAGTATCCTACCATCCCGAAGAATCTACGCAGCTCTTGCCTCGTATTAGGTACTGGATACTCAAGGATAGCAATCGCTTTCCCATCTAATGGTCGTATCTGCCCGTTTCCTACCTGCTTTCCCAGGTATGTGACAGAAGCTTTCACACATTCACACTTTTTAAGATTTAATGTGAGAGACGCAGCAGATAAACGATGAAACACCTCATACAAAGTTGACAGATGTTCAGCCCATGTGGACGAATAGATGACCACGTCATCTAAATAGATGTTACAATTCTCAACTTCTCCCAAAACCATAGACATCAAACGCTGAAACGTTGCTGGGGCGTTTCGCAGGCCAAACACCATACGAGTGTATTGCAGAAATGAATCGGGAGTGGCGAAAGTGGAAATCTCAGAGGCACGCTTGGTTAAAGGCACCTGCCAATATCCTTTGAGCAGATCTAATTACTTTGCCGCACCAATACAGTCATCGATACGCGTTAACAGAAAAGCATCAGGCACAGTGACAAAATTAACCTTCCTAAAATCAGTGCAAAACTGACAGATCCGTCAGATTTTGGCACCAGAACATATGGCGAGATCCAAGAACTGCTGCTCGACACAGCAAAAGAGATAAGTCACTTCAAGTTTCATCTCTTCTCGTTTACTTACTGGACAGCGGTATGCATGTTGTTTTATGGGCAGAACATTACCGACGTTTATATCATACACGATGACAGAAGTACCCGGAGGAATATCATGGAATAAGTTCGGAAAACTGTCCAACAACTTCTTGTTGTCCTGCTGTTGTTCATCAGACAAATAAGACAGTTGAGAGGGAAGCATTGATAAAACTTCAGAATTTCTTAAACGACTACCTCCTAAAACTTCCATAGAGACCTCCAATCCATCATCGAGATCATCTGTCGGCAAAATACAAGTGAGCAACGACACATTCCCCTTTTTCTCGGTCACCAACTCACATAAAGGAACATCAGCACCTTCAAAGTTTTTCACTGTTTTACAGGTCTTGTCCTTCACATCAGCACGACACAAATACGGCTTCAACATATTCACATGACAGAAGTGAGTTTTTGGCCTCCATTCAGGAGAATGGATTACATAATCCGTCTCACTCACCCTGCTTTTTATCACATAAGGACCAGAAAACTGCGCAGTAAAAGCCAACCCAGGAGTAGAAATGAACACTAAAACCTTCTCTCCCGGTGAAAAATCTCGTGCAACGGCCTTTTGATCAAAACAGCACTTCATTTTCTTTTGTGACAATGCAAAAGCTTCTTTAGCCGCCATGCAAGCATTTTGCAAACGTTCACGAATGCGAGAAACTAGATCAACAACATTCGTTTTCTCCGAAGGACCTGCACAAAGAAATTCCTCCTTCAACATCTTAAAATGCCCACGAACATTATGGCCGAACACTAATTCCGAAGGGCTAAATCCTAACGAATCATGACGCGCTTCACGCACCACGAATAAAACAAAAGGAACTCCCTCTTCCCAAACGTTCCCAGTCTCAACGCAATACTTACGCAATCCAGATTTCAACGTCTGATGCCAGCGTTCCAGAGCCCCCTGAGATTCAGGGTGAAAGGCACTGGACACCACATGAGACACTCCCAAAGCTTTTAACACGTTATGAAAAACGCGAGATAAGAAATTGGACCCCTGGTCTGTTTGAACAACTCTGGGCAAACCAAAAGTTGTGAAGAATTTCGTAAGAGCTTTTGTTACAGATTTCGCAGTTAAACAAGTAGCCACGCACATTATAGTCAATAGATATCGGTATCCAGACTTAGCGCGGGGAAGAGGACCCACACAATCTACCAAAACATGTTCAAACGGCTCTCCCACGGCAGGTATAGGGCAGAGAGGAGCGGGTGGCACCACCTGATTAGGCTTTCCTCCCAGCGTACTGCTCAATCAGCGTACTGCTCCAATCACGCATCAACACTGCGTCATTCCAATAAAACTGTGAATTACATAGTGACAAACTGTTCTCAACACTAGCACAACATGTATGTAAAGTCGGGTCATTTTTCTGTGCTTCAATCAAGACTTCACGTGAAATGTTCACTTCAGGAGCAAAATCTAAACAAACGGGTGCACTGGAAATATTTATATCATCCAACGACTCGGGAAGTGCATCATTTCCTAAAATATCAGAAAAGACCGAATCACTCAGATTATTCTTCTCCAAGACATTACGATTAGCTTTATTAACTGAGAATACATCTGGCAAAGTCTCGGCGAGTACATCAGACTTGATCTCTCGGCACGGTGTATCAGTCACTTTCACACAAGGCATAACCTTACCACCAGCGATATCATTTCCCATGATAAAATCTATTCCTTTCACGGGTAATGATGAGCGAACTGCTACTTCAAAACACCCAGACGCCATTTCAGAAACAACCCATACACGATGAAGTGGAACGGTGACAAACCCCATTTCGATGCCCTGCACAATCGTGCTTGTTTCACACTCAGAAGTCACAGAAAAATCCAAAACGTTCAACAATATAAAGGACTGAGATCCCCCAGTGTCACGCAAAATTCGTACTGTTTTTTTACTTTCGACACCCCCAGTCAGAGACACGAATCCTTCAAACACGAAAGGCTGAAAACAGGGATGAAGAATAGAAGAAATGCAATGTGAAGATATGGTTTTAACCAAAACGGAACCTCGAGGTTGAACAGACAGAGACCCTTGTCGCTCCTGTTTTCGTTTTAAAATATGGCATTCAGCCATCACATGTCCCACCTTGCGACAATATCTACACTCTTTACCAGATTTCGGACTACTAGGAACCCATGTGTTTTTCACATCAGAAACGGTCTCGTTTTCTTTTGAGGTTGAACCTCCAGAATCACTCAAACGCTTAAAAAACACGGTTTTATGCATCAAAGCATATTCGTCGGCTACTACAGCAGCTTGTTTCACCGTACTGACTTTTTGTTCATTTAAGTACATTGCAGTACGCTCTGGAGCGCAATTCTTAAATTCCTCAATCAACATAAACTCCCGCAAATTATATAGTCTGTCACCTTACATGCTTTAATCCAGTGGTCAAACAAAATTCCCTTTTCACGAGCAAATTCGACATACGTTTGAGATGTCAATTTCTTTGTGGCACGAAAACGTTGTTGATAATGCTCGGGAACTAACTCATATGCCCTCAAAATCGCATTTTTCACAGCATCGTACTGAACACCCTCTTCCAATGAAAGAGATGCACAAACTTCTATATATGTTTATTTTAATCCTAAATTTTGGGATGAAATCTGAGATTCATGTGGAACTCACAGTGGAAAAGCTTTGGGCAGTTCAAGCTTCCATCTGACCGCTCCCAGGAATCAGTCATCAACTCCGGCATTCTGATAGTGCTGGAAGTGAAGCACTGACCTTTCCCTGTATCCGATCCACTCACCTGCTCACTGTGACCTTTTGAACATAACAACATATCGATCTGATGTTTTGACTGAGAATGCATCGCTTGATATCCTAGAGAGATTTGTTTTATTTTGCATGTGCTTTCTTATAGGAATCACTGGGAGAAGCCTGATGTTCACTGCTGTCTGATGTACAGCAACATTGCCAAATAGAATCCAAATAAAAACTTATGAAATATAACCACTTTATGTTGCCAGGGAAACAAGCGATACGTTATTAACATCTGGAAAGACTGAAGCTTGTATTTCCAAAGGTTCTTCTTTGGAGACGTCTGGTTCTTTCTTTGTCCCTGAATGGCAGATGAAGTGAGAGTTGAGGGTTCGGACTGATCTCTGGTTACGCGCCGCCACTCAATCACAGCCATTACATCCACATTGATTGGAAGTTCACCTGCGGGTCACTGCCTTCGCTGCTGCTCGGAGACTTCCTCTAGGGTTTTTAACTTTCCTTAACACCTTTTGCATTCCCGGATCGGCTTTGACTGGTTGGAACGTGAGCTTGTGAAACATACTTATAATCATAGAGTATCTGATAAATAATTTCTCACTAATAAATGCATGTGTGCAAAATATGAAAGTTTTAGATATTACATTGTTATTACCATGTTATTACATTATTTACTTTTTAATAACTAAAAAAATGTAAACTCTTTAAAGTTTAAACTACAGCAAAATCACTGTGATGCAAGAAAAAAGCTGAACAGTTTTATTTAAATATATCATTACATTCAAATTTACAGGAACATGAGAATTATACCAATATAATTTGTAAATTCCTTTGAACTTATAACTGCTTACAAAAGCCCTGTTTCCACCGAAATTACCCCCGGATCAGTTTTTGTCCCAGGAACTCTTTTTTTCCCCCAGACCTGCTGTTTGCGTTTCCATCGCGGTCTAAAGTACGGTGAAGATTAGTCCGGTGACGTAGGACTGCGCACAACTTTGTCTTCTGCAAATACACTTAATAAAGCCTGAACCTCGTCGTCTGTGCATCGGTTGTATTTTTAAACCCCATTGTTGATTTGAATAGCAAACGACTCTCACTGCTCGCACCGCAACAGACTGTCAGGTTGAAATAAAACACTGCATGAGCTCAACCAATCAGCACGTTCAGTGCACAAGTCCCACCCCCCGAAATTTCCTGAACTTTGAAAGGGTACTACCTCGCGAGCAGGGCCGCTTTGAGGGGGACATTATTACCCGGAACCTCATTTAGACCCTGCGGTCGAAACACACCGAGTACCAGCCCAAAGTCCCTAGCTCCTGGGGAAAGTTCCCGCATGTGTAAACAGTCCAAATTTATGAAACATACATATTGTTTTTCTGACAAAACAACATAAATATTACTCTGAAATGTAATTTTACTTAAATATATAAATTTGACTTTCACTTTTATGATGATAAGATAATACATTTTTCATGCGCTGTAGTTTATTTGTTATGTCAGTTATGTTTGTAGTGTGTTTGTGTGTGCTATTCATGCTTACCAACAAAATTCAGCCCTAAGTGTGTGTTAAACCACGTTTCCACCGAAATTACCCGGAACAATTTGTACCAGGAACTTTTTTTACAGGAATTTTTTTCCCCCCAGACCTGCTACTGTCTGCGTTTCCACCGCGGTCTAAAGTACCGTGAAGATTAGGCAAATTATTAATCCGGTGATGTAGGATTGCGCTCGACTGCTCCTCCCAGTCACCGATGGACAGTAATCATTTTTGCGTGACACTGTATGCAACAATAACAAGTATGGAGGAGATTCAAGCAGCGCTGCTTTTGCTGGTTATGTACTGGTTTACTAAAGAGGTAGCCCAGTTAACAAAACAGCGGAAAAGAGAGCACTGATACTAAAGCGTATTCTGCTTTAAGTGTGTAAAGCTTTAAAATTTATTATTTAAAATAAGATTTAAAATAAGACAACGTATGATATTATCAGCTATGGACATTGACCGTGAGTCGCGAGACGAACGCGCGCCACCGGACAGAAAGAGCAATACTTTTATAAATGCCGGTTGAAATAAAATGCTGTGTGAACTCAACCAATCAGCATGTTCAGCGCCCACGTTCCACTTCCCGAAAGTTCCTGAACTTTGAAAAAGTACTACCTCGCGAGCAGGGACTATCGGAGGGGGAAATATTTACCCGGAACTTCATTTAGACCCTGTTCCTGCGGTGGAAACACACCGAGTACCACCCCAAAGTTCCTAGTTCCTGGGGAAAGTTCCTGCGGTGGAAACGCGGCTTTAGATATGTGTGAGGGTGTACTCTCACTAGGCACGTTGCCCCCTCCCCATTCCAATTTGTTCGTTTTCTCGAGTTGGCCTAACCAGTGCTGCCCTGGGAGCGAGAACTTTATTCTCTGTTCTTGCGGAGTATGTAACGGCCTTTAGTCGCAAACTACAATTCATGTTCATCAATAAGGAGAGAACCAGGACTGTTATGAACCTAAATACACTTGATTTAATCGAAAAGTGTATCCAAGTAGTAATAGTTTGGTGTTTGCTGCTGTAATGATGACAGTAGCAGAGGTGTCAAGTAACGAAGTACAGATACTTATTTATTTACACAACAATAGTGTTTTAGGGGCCTGAAAATGGGTTT
Organism: Gobiocypris rarus; assembly: GCA_023029165.1. Lineage (NCBI taxonomy): Eukaryota > Metazoa > Chordata > Actinopteri > Cypriniformes > Gobionidae > Gobiocypris > Gobiocypris rarus. Next base: position 2,070,091 of record CM040927.1, read on the forward strand.
CAAAGTGCCATTACCATCTCGGTGTAAACTACAAAAACACTAAATTGTGAAAATGTCATGCACATGCGTATTACGTGTTCCGTCTATAGGCGTGTAGTGTTTCTTTAGACAGTGACATCGCCATCTACAGGCCAGGCAGCAGAATACAGCGCTTTCAGTCCTGTTCACGGGTCAGTGTGAACTGGGATCGATTTGACAACACTGTCTTTTAGTACATTGTTGTTGTTGTGTAAACATACCCTAAATATATATTTACAAAAGTATTTTTGAGACAACTCTAACAAACATATTTTAAAAAGTCTGCATAAAACCACGTTGGCTCTGTTGATATTTTGACCCGGAAAACAATTGTTGTTGCAATGTAAAAAAACATGTAATTGTTATAGCTCTTATAAATACATTTCAAATTCTGAAAAAAATATGTATATTTGTGATAGTTTGAATTTTTGTTCCAGTAATAAAAACTATGAATTTTTAAGAATTATTTTATGTAGCTTGCCCGGATCAAAACTGACCCAACTGTGGTGTTAATGGTAAAGCTAAAGAAGGGCCAAGACTAATATTACATTTCATTATGAATGTTCTTAAAAAAATCTATAAAATAGCCATGCAACACAATATAATCATGCACTGCCCCACTGACTCTTAATGTTGTTTCTAGCTGCCGATAGGAGAAACTTTGCATTGCTTCTCTGTGGTCTGAATCTGGAGAAATATCGTAAGATTGCATGAAAACACCTGTTAAACTGAGTTTGCAGTGCAGACAGTGGCTGACGATTTGTCATGTGGCTGAGGTAGATTAAATTAAATCCATTCGTCTCGCTTCCTTCTCTCAGGAAACTAAATTGTCCTGCCACAGTGTCAGAGCTATTTATATTTTCCGCATCAGGTCATGGAATGACAGATGAGTCCCTGGCATTGCTAACTCGGTGATTTGCTGCGTGTGTTTAGCGCAGCTGAGGTTTACACTTCCATCACAGGCCTCGTCGTTTAGATGTGAGGACACTGACACCGCTCTCAGAATATATCATGACGGACTATACTTAAATAACATCGATTAAAACGTTAAATACGTTTTTCCTGTCCAATTTCGAACACAGTTATTAGGACATATTTCCATCTTTTCTTATGAGTTTAGCTCCCATTTTTGAGTGACTTGATTCAAATGCTTTTCAAAAGTGACATGAGACTGATAGCCTGCTAGAGCTATAACTAAGACCATCAGGGTTGGATTGAAAATTCTAGATGTTAAAGGGCACCTAAAATGCTAAATTCACTTGAACAATGTGTGTACAAAACCAGCCTATAATAAAAATCCACCCACTCCTCTTTTTTTAATCCACATAAATCATAAGCAGTGTCTCAGAATAAGCCGTTTGCAGATTGTAGCAATGTAACGTCACAACTGCTTAGGCACCGCCCATGACTGCTGACTGACTCTGCCCTATTAACATAGACCCCACCCACGACTGCTGACAGACTCCGCCCTATTAGCATAGACCCCACCCACGACTGCTGACAGACTCCGCCCTATTAGCATAGACCCCACCCATGACTGCAGACAGACTCCGCACTATTCGCATAGACCCCACCCACGACTGCTGACAGACTCCGCACTATTAGCATAGACCCCACCCATGACTGCAGACAGACTCCGCCCTATTAGCATAGACCCCACCCACGACTGCTGACGGACTCCGCCCTATTAGCATAGACCCTGCCCATGACTGCTGACAGACTCCGCCCTATTAGCATAGACCCCACCCACGACTGCTGACAGACTCTGCTCTATTAGGATAGACCCCACCCACGACTGCTGACAGACTCCGCCCTATAAGGATAGACACCATCCACGACTGCTGACTGACTCCGCCCTATTAGTAGAGACCCCACCCACGACTACTGACAGACTCTGCCCTATAAGGATAGACACCATGCACGACTGCTGACTGACTCGCCCTATTAGTAGAGACCCCACCCACGACTACTGACAGACTCCGCCCTATTAGCATAGACCCCACCCATGACTGCTGACAGACTCTGCCCTATAAGGATAGACACCATCCACGACTGCTGACAGACTCTGCCTATACGGATAGACACCATCCACGACTGCTGACTGACTCCGCCCTATTAGTAGAGACCCCACCCACGACTACTGACAGACTCCGCCCTATTAGCATAGACCCCATCCACGACTGGTGACAGACTCCGCCCTATTAGGATAGACCCCATCCACGACTGCTGACTGACTCCGCCCTATTAGTAGAGACCCCACCCACGACTACTGACAGACTCCGCCCTATCAGTATAGACCTCACCCACGACTGCTGACTGACTCTGCCTATTAGCATAGACCCCGCCCACGACTGCTGATGTACTCCGCCCTATTTGCATAGACCCCATCCACGACTGCTGACTGACTCTGCCCTATTAACATAGACCCAGCCCATGACTGCTGACAGACTCCGCCCTATTAGCATAGACCCCACCCGACTGCTGACTGACTCAACCCTATTAGCATAGACCCCACCCACGACTGCTGACTGACTCCACCCTATTAGCATAGACCCTGCCCATGACTGCTGACAGACTCCGCCCTATTAGCATAGACCCTGCCCATAACTGCTGACAGACTCCGCCCTATTAGTATAGACCCCTCCCATGACTGCTGACAGACTCCACCCTATTAGCATAGACCATGCCCATGACTGCTGACAGACTCCGCCCTATTAGAATAGACCCCTCCCATGACTGCTGACAGACTCCGCCCTATTAGTATAGACCCCTCCCATGACTGCTGATAGACTCCGCCCTATTAGCATTGACCCCACACATGATGCCCTATTAGCATAGACCCCACCCATGACTGCTGACAGACTCCACCCTATTAGCATAGACCCCACCCATGATGCCCTATTAGCATAGACCCCACCCATGACTGCTGACAGACTCAACTCTATTAGCATAGACCCTGCCCATGACTGCTGACAGACTCAACCCTATTAGCATAGACATGCCCATGATTGCTGACTGACTCCACCCTATTAGCATAGACCCCTCCCATGACTGCTGACAGACTCCACCCTATTAGCATAGACCCCACCCATGATGCCCTATTAGCATAGACCCCACCCATGACTGCTGACAGACTCAACCCTATTAGCATAGACATGCCCATGATTGCTGACTGACTCCACCCTATTAGCATAGACCCCTCCCATGACTGCTGACAGACTCCGCCCTATTAGCATAGACCCCTCCCATGACTGCTGACAGACTCCACCCTATTAGCATAGACCCCTCCCATGACTGCTGACAGACTCCGCCCTATTAGCATAGACCCCTCCCATGACTGCTGACAGACTCCACCCTATTAGCATAGACCCCTCCCATGACTGCTGACAGACTCCGCCCTATTAGCATAGACCCTCCCATGACTGCTGACAGACTCCGCCCTATTAGCATAGACCCCTCCCATGACTGCTGACAGACTCCACCCTATTAGCATAGACCCCTCCCATGACTGCTGACAGACTCCCTATTAGCATAGACCCCTCCCATGACTGCTGACAGACTCCGCCCTATTAGCATAGACCCTCCCATGACTGCTGACAGACTCCACCCTATTAGCATAGACCCCTCCCATGACTGCTGACAGACTCCACCCTATTAGCATAGACCCCTCCCATGACTGCTGACAGACTCCGCCCTATTAGCATAGACCCTCCCATGACTGCTGACAGACTCCACCCTATTAGCATAGACCCCTCCCATGACTGCTGACAGACTCCACCCTATTAGCATAGACCCCTCCCATGACTGCTGACAGACTCCGCCCTATTAGCATAGACCCCTCCCATGACTGCTGACAGACTCCACCCTATTAGCATAGACCCTCCCATGACTGCTGACAGACTCCGCCCTATTAGCATAGACCCCTCCCATGACTGCTGACAGACTCCACCCTATTAGCATAGACCCCTCCCATGACTGCTGACAGACTCCGCCCTATTAGCATAGACCCTCCCATGACTGCTGACAGACTCCACCCTATTAGCATAGACCCTCCCATGACTGCTGACAGACTCCACCTATTAGCATAGACCCTCCCATGACTGCTGACAGACTCCGCCCTATTAGCATAGACCCCTCCCATGACTGCTGACAGACTCCACCCTATTAGCATAGACCCCTCCCATGACTGCTGACAGACTCCGCCCTATTAGCATAGACCCCTCCCATGACTGCTGACAGACTCCACCCTATTAGTATAGACCCCTCCCATGACTGCTGACAGACTCCGCCCTATTAGCATAGACCCTTCCCATGACTGCTGACAGACTGCGCCCTAATAGCATAGACCCCGCCCACGACTGCTGATGGACTCTGCCCTATTAGCATAGCCCCGCCCCTCAGTGAGCTGTACACAGTCCGCCCTCTTTATCTCCTCTCCAGAGCAGAAGTGAAGTCAGAAATGTGTTCTTATTAAAGCTCCTAAAGTAATTAAGTCGAGAGCAGTGAGTGATTTCCTGTTGTTTGATTGATATTAACAGCAGATATAGCAGTAGGTACTGTATATTACACTGCTGTCACTTTAACACACAGATCTAATACACACACACGTGATTTCTTTACACTCACACACATAACCGACTGTGTTTATGTGAACTGTGTGTGTTTTTGACATAACCCTGTGTGTGTTTGACAGTTTAAGCGCGATAAGACGTGAAAGAGAACTTAGTTTGATACTCACAGGGCGCTGACACACAGCTTTCAGAGGTTTAGACTGATAAGGCTTTAATGCAGATCATAAACTCTCATGATGATGAAGAACTGCAATGTCACGTGAACATGAGCGCGATAGAGATGATCATCAAAACCAAACAGATGTTTTAGTGTTTGTCAGAGTATCAGAGGCACAAGCTGTACAGGCTCCGCCCTCTTATAGAGAGGGGGCGGAGCAGCAGCTCATTTGCATTTAAAGATACATGCACGTAAACAGCATGTTATTCATTCCAGTCAAAAATGGGCATTTACAACATGATATAATAAATGATCTGTGGGGTATTTTGAGCTGAAACCTCACACACACATTCTGGGGACACTGAGACTTATTTTACATATTGTAAAAAGAGCCATAATCCAGAATCTTACAAGACAGGCAATTTTTTGCCAATTTAATTGTGTAACATATTTGTTGTGTCTTGGTTGTTTTCCTGTTTTGCTCTGTGGCCTAGTTTTCTCATTGAGTTCGCCTGTTGTTCATTAATTTACTCATTAGTTTCCTCGTTTAGTCTGTGTTTATAAGCCCTTTCCTTTGTTTCTCGTCCTGTCTTGTTAATGTGTTAGTTGACTTCGCCTGAATTTCATGTTTCTGTTGGATTAATAATAAAAGATTGTTGATATGGACTTCCTCGTGAGTTCATTTATACAACCAGCCCGTGACAAATTGTCTTGAGCTGAATTTTTTAATTAAAGTTAAATGATCTACTTTTCAGCCATTTTTGAAAGTAAGTAAGAAAGAAAAAGACAGAGAGAGAAATCCCAGAAAATGATGCCCCATTGTTATTCCTTGCATGCTCTGTGTGCAAATTTAATATAATTGATGAAAAGAAAACAGGAATGGGGAGTAATGCATAATCAGACTAATAATTCACAGCACTCACTTCATGTCTTATTTAGCATGAGCACTTGTGGCTCTAAAGAATGAACCGCTGATGGGCAGAGAAGGAAGTGTGTGATTCAGAGCCAGCTGGAGTTTCTCAGGACACACTTCAGATTTAGGACAAATCTAGACTAATCAAAGAATATAAATAAGACAATCAGAGTAAAGATTTTTAGAAACCGCTATAACATTGCCTTGACTTTGACATCTAACAGATCCTACAGAGATAAATTTGCATATAGGCCTAACAAATCTAACATTTTTCACTACTACTTTAGGACCCCCTTGAAAACGAGATGATGCATCTCAAGGGGTTTATCCTTAAAGAATAAAATGTGTTAAATATGAATGGATTGTAGATTATTTGGGAGATAAACCTGGCACAGTAAATGTTTCACTCCAATAAAAAAAGTACACTCTAAAAAATGCTGGGTTAAAAATAACCCAAGAAGGGTTGAAAAAGGGACAGTGATTGTTTTGTTTTAAACCAGCGATTGGGTTGTTTTTAAACTTTAAAACCGCTGGGTTAAAACAACCCAATTGCTGGGTTTGTCCATTTTCAACCCTTCTTGGGTTATTTTTAACCCAGCATTTTTTAGAGTGTAAACATCACAAATAGTCCAGAACAAAGCATGATGAAGTTAGGATTTGTTTAATCTCTAACCCCGAGAATAAATAAAAAATAATAAAAGTGATGCTTGCTTTAGTAGTATACTTAAAAAAAAAAAACTGGGTTAAAAACAACCAATTCTGAGTTATTTGGCAACCCAGCGCTGGGTAAATATTAGACAGAACACATGCTTGGGTTATTTTGACCCAGTTTATTGGGTTTTATACATTTGCTGGGTTGTTTTTTTTACAGTGATGGGTCAGTCAACCTGATACTGAAGGGTTTTCATTTTAAATAATAAAAATAAAGGAATGTGGCACAGACTACCCAACATTAGGTTACATTGACCCAGCGCTGGGTACGTATGTGAGGGGGTTCATCGTTTGTAAAATGACAATACAAATGACCCAGCAGCTGTTACAGAAAAACTACCCAGCACCTAGGTAAAAATAATAAAAATAAATAACCCAATAAAATGACCCAATAAACTGAACCCAGAATTTAGGTTACAAAAATAGCCCAGCGTTTTTTAGTTAACTCCAATAACTGTATATAAAAAACTGCCCAGATTTATGCATGCTTAATTATTCCAATACTTTAATCAATGTAAAAAAAAATATTTTTTAAATTATTATTATTCTCTAAAGAAAATGTCAGATTTCAATGTATTCTCCGACCTTTGGACCCACTACATCCGTTGATCACGCTGCAAATTCCTCATATGATCACAAGCTCTCTTGCTCTGCATGTCTGGAGCTATGAAATAGATTTGATGATCATATGCTGTCTTTGTAACACAGATAGCGAGATGAATGCATTATATTGTGCTCTGGTTCAGCACAGGCTTCACTGCAGTCACTGAAGGGCAAGGCTGGTCATAACTCTGAGACAGCATCGGTGGAACGACTCAAAGGCAGAGTGTCCTTCCAGCTCCATCTGTGCTGTGCACGGATGAAAGAATCTGACACATTAGGGCTGCTCTTTGAAAGCGACTACTTTAAGAGTAGGTGAAATGTGACCGCAGTGGACAGGCTCACTCTGTCAAGATCAAACTGACATCTGACAATACCCTCCAAGAAAATAATCTCATTCTGCGACGGTAGATAAAAACACAAACAAAACAGTAATATCCTGTGAGGTGGGTGATAAGATGCTTGCTAAAATTAAAGCACCTAAAATAAAAGGACCCAAGACTGCACCCACAATTCACATGTTGCAAAAACATTTCATATGAAGTTAATTACACTAATGCATTCACAAAGAAAGTCTATGGGGCAAGAGGGTTCAAAATAGATGAAATGGTGTGTCACACAACATGTTATTTTAGTTTAATGGGTTATAACTTAGAACTTACCCAACATATTTCCACTGTAAGTGCACTGCTGTAAACAAAATTTCCATTAGTTTTTATAAACAGAAGGACTAATCGAGAATAATAGGCCTATAAAATAAGTATTAAGTATTATTTTCATATAAGTATGATTTTCAACCCTTCTGAAGTCCGTACAGAGACACAAACTAGCTATTTAAACTGGACGCATTAAAGCTGACTTTCTTTCACTCTTCCATTTGTCCTGTTGTCGGCAGATGTCAGAAACAGAACACACATCTGTATACTGTATCAGTGTAGACAGCATCAGTCATTATAATCTGAACACACATCTGTATACTGTATCAGTGTAGACACCATCAGTCATTATAATCTGAACACACATCTGTATACTGTATCAGTGTAGACAGCGTCAGTCATTATAATCTGAACACACATCTGTATACTGTATCAGTGTAGACAGCGTCAGTCATTATAATCTGAACACACATCTGTATACTGTATCAGTGTAGACACCATCAGTCATTATAATCTGAACACACATCTGTATATTGTATCAGTGTAGACAGCGTCAGTCATTATAATCTGAACACACATCTGTATACTGTATCAGTGTAGACAGCGTCAGTCATTATAATCTGAACACACATCTGTATACTGTATCAGTGTAGACAGCATCAGTCATTATAATCTGAACACACATCTGTATACTGTATCAGTGTAGACAGCGTCAGTCATTATAATCTGAACACACATCTGTATACTGTATCAGTGTAGACAGCATCAGTCATTATAATCTGAACACACATCTGTATATTGTATCAGTGTAGACAGCGTCAGTCATTATAATCTGAACACACATCTGTATACTATATCAGTGTAGACAGCATCAGTCATTATAATCTGAACACACATCTGTATACTGTATCAGTGTAGACAGCATCAGTCATTATAATCTGAACACACATCTGTATAGTATATCAGTGTAGACAGCATCAGTCATTATAATCTGAACACACATCTGTATACTGTATCAGTGTAGACAGCGTCAGTCATTATAATCTGAACACACATCTGTATACTGTATCAGTGTAGACAGTGTCAGTCATTATAATCTGAACACACATCTGTATACTGTATCAGTGTAGACAGCGTCAGTCATTATAATCTGAACACACATCTGTATACTGTATCAGTGTAGACAGTGTCAGTCATTATAATCTGAACACACATCTGTATACTGTATCAGTGTAGACAGCATCAGTCATTATAATCTGAACACACATCTGTATACTGTATCAGTGTAGACAGCGTCAGTCATTATAATCTGAACACACATCTGTATACTGTATCAGTGTAGACAGCGTCAGTCATTATAATCTGAACACACATCTGTATACTGTATCAGTGTAGACAGTCAGTCATTATAATCTGAACACACATCTGTATACTGTATCAGTGTAGACAGCGTCAGTCATTATAATCTGAACACACATCTGTATACTGTATCAGTGTAGACAGCATCAGTCATTATAATCTGAACACACATCTGTATACTGTATCAGTGTAGACAGCATCAGTCATTATAATCTGAACACACATCTGTATACTGTATCAGTGTAGACAGCGTCAGTCATTATAATCTGAACACACATCTGTATACTGTATCAGTGTAGACAGCATCAGTCATTATAATCTGAACACACATCTGTATACTGTATCAGTGTAGACAGCGTCAGTCATTATAATCTGAACACACATCTGTATACTGTATCAGTGTAGACAGCATCAGTCATTATAATCTGAACACACATCTGTATATTGTAACAGTGTAGACAGCATCAGTCATTATAATCTGAACACACATCTGTATACTATATCAGTGTAGACAGCATCAGTCATTATAATCTGAACACACATCTGTATACTGTATCAGTGTAGACAGCATCAGTCATTATAATCTGAACACACATCTGTATAGTATATCAGTGTAGACAGCATCAGTCATTATAATCTGAACACACATCTGTATACTGTATCAGTGTAGACAGCGTCAGTCATTATAATCTGAACACACATCTGTATACTGTATCAGTGTAGACAGTGTCAGTCATTATAATCTGAACACACATCTGTATACTGTATCAGTGTAGACAGCGTCAGTCATTATAATCTGAACACACATCTGTATACTGTATCAGTGTAGACAGCATCAGTCATTATAATCTGAACACACATCTGTATACTATATCAGTGTAGACAGCGTCAGTCATTATAATCTGAACACACATCTGTATACTATATCAGTGTAGACAGCGTCAGTCATTATAATCTGAACACACATCTGTATACTGTATCAGTGTAGACAGCGTCAGTCATTATAATCTGAACACACATCTGTATACTATATCAGTGTAGACAGCGTCAGTCATTATAATCTGAACACACATCTGTATATTGTATCAGTGTAGACAGCGTCAGTCATTATAATCTGAACACACATCTGTATACTGTATCAGTGTAGACAGCGTCAGTCATTATAATCTGAACACACATCTGTATACTGTATCAGTGTAGACAGCGTCAGTCATTATAATCTGAACACACATCTGTATACTGTATCAGTGTAGACAGTCAGTCATTATAATCTGAACACACATCTGTATACTGTATCAGTGTAGACAGCGTCAGTCATTATAATCTGAACACACATCTGTATACTGTATCAGTGTAGACAGCGTCAGTCATTATAATCTGAACACACATCTGTATACTGTATCAGTGTAGACAGCGTCAGTCATTATAATCTGAACACACATCTGTATACTGTATCAGTGTAGTGTCAGTCATTATAATCTGAACACACATCTGTATACTGAATCAGTGTAGACAGTGTCAGTCATTATAATCTGAACACACATCTGTATACTGTATCAGTGTAGACAGTGTCAGTCATTATAATCTGAACACACATCTGTATACTGTATCAGTGTAGACAGTGTCAGTCATTATAATCTGAACACACATCTGTATACTGTATCAGTGTAGACAGCGTCAGTCATTATAATCTGAACACACATCTGTATACTGTATCAGTGTAGACAGCGTCAGTCATTATAATCTGAACACACATCTGTATACTGTATCAGTGTAGACAGCATCAGTCATTATAATCTGAACACACATCTGTATACTGTATCAGTGTAGACAGCGTCAGTCATTATAATCTGAACACACATCTGTATACTGTATCAGTGTAGACAGCGTCAGTCATTATAATCTGAACACACATCTGTATACTGTATCAGTGTAAACAGCGTCAGTCATAATCTGAACACACATCTGTATACTGTATCAGTGTAGACAGCGTCAGTCATTATAATCTGAACACACATCTGTATACTGTATCAGTGTAGACAGCGTCAGTCATTATAATCTGAACACACATCTGTATACTGTATCAGTGTAGACAGCGTCAGTCATTATAATCTGAACACACATCTGTATACTGTATCAGTGTAGACAGCGTCAGTCATTATAATCTGAACACACATCTGTATACTGTAAATCAGTGTAGACAGCGTCAGTCATTATAATCTGAACACACATCTGTATACTGTATCAGTGTAGACAGTGTCAGTCATTATAATCTGAACACACATCTGTATACTGTATCAGTGTAGACAGCGTCAGTCATTATAATCTGAACACACATCTGTATACTGTATCAGTGTAGACAGCGTCAGTCATTATAATCTGAACACACATCTGTATACTGTATCAGTGTAGACAGTGTCAGTCATTATAATCTGAACACACATCTGTATACTGTATCAGTGTAGACAGTGTCAGTCATTATAATCTGAACACACATCTGTATACTGTATCAGTGTAGACAGTGTCAGTCATTATAATCTGAACACACATCTGTATACTGTATCAGTGTAGACAGCGTCAGTCATTATAATCTGAACACACATCTGTATACTGTATCAGTGTAGACAGCGTCAGTCATTATAATCTGAACACACATCTGTATACTGTATCAGTGTAGACAGCGTCAGTCATTATAATCTGAACACACATCTGTATACTGTATCAGTGTAGACAGCGTCAGTCATTATAATCTGAACACACATCTGTATACTGTATCAGTGTAGACAGCGTCAGTCATTATAATCTGAACACACATCTGTATACTGTATCAGTGCAGACAGCGTCAGTCATTATAATCTGAACACACATCTGTATACTGTATCAGTGTAGACAGTGTCAGTCATTATAATCTGAACACACATCTGTATACTGTATCAGTGTAGACAGTGTCAGTCATTATAATCTGAACACACATCTGTATACTGTATCAGTGTAGACAACATCAGTCATTATAATCTGAACACACATCTGTATACTGTATCAGTGTAGACAGCGTCAGTCATTATAATCTGAACACACATCTGTATACTGTATCAGTGTAGACAGCGTCAGTCATTATAATCTGAACACACATCTGTATACTGTATCAGTGTAGACAGCGTCAGTCATTATAATCTGAACACACATCTGTATACTGTATCAGTGTAGACAGCGTCAGTCATTATAATCTGAACACACATCTGTATACTGTATCAGTGCAGACAGCGTCAGTCATTATAATCTGAACGCACATCTGTATACTGTATCAGTGTAGACAGTGTCAGTCATTATAATCTGAACACACATCTGTATACTGTATCAGTGTAGACAGTGTCAGTCATTATAATCTGAACACACATCTGTATACTGTATCAGTGTAGACAACATCAGTCATTATAATCTGAACACACATCTGTATACTGTATCAGTGTAGACAGCATCAGTCATTATAATCTGAACACACATCTGTATACTGTATCAGTGTAGACACATCAGTCATTATAATCTGAACACATCTGTATACTGTATCAGTGTAGACAGCATTAGTCATTATAATCTGAACACACATCTGTATACTGTATCAGTGTAGACAGCATCAGTCATTATAATCTGAACACACATCTGTATACTGTATCAGTGTTGACAGCATCAGTCATTATAATCTGAACACACATCTGTATACTGTATCAGTGTAGACAGCGTCAGTCATTATAATCTGAACACACATCTGTATACTGTATCAGTGTAGACAGCGTCAGTCATTATAATCTGAACACACATCTGTATACTGTATCAGTGTAGACAGTGTCAGTCATTATAATCTGAACACACATCTGTATACTGTATCAGTGTAGACAGTGTCAGTCATTATAATCTGAACACACATCTGTATACTGTATCAGTGTAGACAGCATCAGTCATTATAATCTGAACACACATCTGTATACTGTATCAGTGTAGACAGCGTCAGTCATTATAATCTGAACACACATCTGTATACTGTATCAGTGTAGACAGCATCAGTCATTATAATCTGAACACACATCTGTATACTGTATCAGTGTAGACAGCGTCAGTCATTATAATCTGAACACACATCTGTATACTGTATCAGTGTAGACAGCGTCAGTCATTATAATCTGAACACACATCTGTATACTGTATCAGTGTAGACAGCGTCAGTCATTATAATCTGAACACACATCTGTATACTGTATCAGTGTAGACAGTGTAAGTCATTATAATCTGAACACACATCTGTATACTGTATCAGTGTAGACAGCGTCAGTCATTATAATCTGAACAGACATCTGTATACTGTATCAGTGTAGACAGCGTCAGTCATTATAATCTGAACACACATCTGTATACTGTATCAGTGTAGACAGCGTCAGTCATTATAATCTGAACACACATCTGTATACTGTATCAGTGTAGACAGTGTCAGTCATTATAATCTGAACACACATCTGTATACTGTATCAGTGTAGACAGCATCAGTCATTATAATCTGAACACACATCTGTATACTGTATCAGTGTAGACAGCGTCAGTCATTATAATCTGAACACACATCTGTATACTGTATCAGTGTAGACAGCATCAGTCATTATAATCTGAACACACATCTGTATACTGTATCAGTGTAGACAGCGTCAGTCATTATAATCTGAACACACATCTGTATACTGTATCAGTGTAGACAGCGCAGTCATTATAATCTGAACACACATCTGTATACTGTATCAGTGTAGACAGCGTCAGTCATTATAATCTGAACACACATCTGTATACTGTATCAGTGTAGACAGCATCAGTCATTATAATCTGAACACACATCTGTATACTGTATCAGTGTAGACAGCGTCAGTCATTATAATCTGAACACACATCTGTATACTATATCAGTGTAGACAGCATCAGTCATTATAATCTGAACACACATCTGTTTACTGTATCAGTGTAGACAGCATCAGTCATTATAATCTGAACACACATCTGTATACTGTATCAGTGTAGACAGCGTCAGTCATTATAATCTGAACACACATCTGTATACTGTATCAGTGTAGACAGCGTCAGTCATTATAATCTGAACACACATCTGTATACTGTATCAGTGTAGACAGAATCAGTCATTATAATCTGAACACACATCTGTATACTGTATCAGTGTAGACAGTGTTAGTCATTATAATCTGAACACACATCTGTATACTATATCAGTGTAGACAGAATCAGTCATTATAATCTGAACACACATCTGTATACTGTATCAGTGTAGACAGTGTTAGTCATTATAATCTGAACACACATCTGTATACTGTATCAGTGTAGACAGCGTCAGTCATTATAATCTGAACACACATCTGTATACTGTATCAGTGTAGACAGCGTCAGTCATTATAATCTGAACACACATCTGTATACTGTATCAGTGTAGACAGCATCAGTCATTATAATCTGAACACACATCTGTATACTGTATCAGTGTAGACAGCATCAGTCATTATAATCTGAACACACATCTGTATACTGTATCAGTGTAGTCCATGGTGGAAGTGGTGTGATGACTGACCAAGGGGGAGCCGGTAGGGCGAGGGGACCCATAAGAGCTATTAGTCTGAGGATCTCTGGCGGAGTTGAAGATGGGAGGAGCCAAGATAAACCGAAGAGATCCGAGGCTGGAGGCAAAGCGGCTCGTCGCCCAATGACAACGCAGGGCTGCACTCATCCAGTAGCGGGGGGGGCTGGAGGACTAGCTGAGCTCTGTGGTGGAAGTGATCAAACACAGTGGTAATTCTGAACAGACTGATGAGTCACCGTTTTCTTTGGACAATAAAGATTATTCAGATACCGGGTGGAATAGGGTGGAAGTTGACAAGTCCCCATCGAAATCTATCAGCCAGTCCTCCGCTTCCCTTCCCTCGGCCGCTGGTGTGACGGGCTCACACCCCTGGTCAGATCCACGTTGGGGCACCACTTCCAGGGCGATTGTAAGCTCTGTGCTCTGTGCTCTGGTCCATGGGCTCTGGCTCACACGTCGCGGGGGGTGGTGCTGCTTGGTCTGCGGGGGCTCACATGACTTCTCCACGGTCGCTGGTGGTGAAACGGCTCTGGGTCTGACTGTGTCCTGGATCAGGGCTGGACACTCAACAAATCATCACAAATCGTAACAAATCGTAAGGTCTGGTCATCTGTCACAGGTGCGTGCAGGCAGGAAAACGAACACAGGCAGATACAAATGTAGTTAAATCTCAAATAATCTAAAGGCAGGCAGACAGGCAATGACACAACACACTTAAACATAACGGTGACCAGACAACGAGTGCAGGGGAAGGAACAACTTAAGTAGCAACACAAACTAGGCTGATAGATAACACACAGCTGACACATATGAACTAATAATGATGGTTACTATGGTGACAGGCAAGTGGCGGGAGTCAGGACAAAGGAATGAAAACAAACTGAAAGTCCAAGATAACTAAGACAAACTGAACTGTGACAGTGTGTTATTTTTGACCATTCTTCTAGAAGTGCATTTGTGAGGTCAGGCACTGATGTTGGACGAGAAGGCCTGGCTCGCAGTCTCCGCTCTAATTCATCCCAAAGGTGTTCTATCGGGATGAGGTCAGGACTCTGTGCAGGCCAGTCCAGTTCCTCCACACCAAACTCGCTCATCCATGTCTTTATGGAGCGACACTTTGTGCACTGGAGCGCAGTCATGTTGGGACAGGAAGGGGCCGTCCCCAAACTGATCCCACAAAGTTGGGAGCATGAAATTGTCCAAAATGTCTTGGTGAAGCATTAAGAGTTCCTTTCACTGGAACAGTACTGGAAAGGGGCCAAGCCCTGAAAAAACAACCCCACCCCATAATCCCCCCTCCACCAAAATTTACACTTGGCACAATGCAGTCAGGCAAGTCCCGTTCTCCTGGCAACCGCCAGACTCGTCCATGGGATTGGCAGACAGAGAAGCGTGATGAAAGTGATTGGAACACCTGAATTTGATGATTTGGAGGGGTGTATGTATATGTGTCAAAAGACCAAAGCAAATTTGAGTTCTCATGTCATGAGCCTTTTGACGCTAAATAATAAACACAGAACATGCTAACTGATTTGCTAGCATTACTTAAATTAAGATGCAAACTAATGCTTGGGTTAATGAGAGAAATCATTTGCGAAGTCAGACATCTGACCTGTGGTTTGGGTCAAAGCTGACAATCGCATTCACGCAAGTGCTGCGACTCTCCAGAGCCGTGTGTGTGCTGTTTGTGTGTGTGTGTGTGGGTGATGTTCTTTTCCACCTTCAAATTACATTAGCAGAAACGGTAATGATACCTCAGTGTTCTCTGCCCTGTACTTAGCCTATCACAGAGGCAACACCTGACCCAGCACTAGAACACACTCCATTAGAAAAGCAAACAGGGCTTTTTTCTTCACGGACAACCCGAAGGAGCAAAGCTTAAGTAGGTTTCCACTTTTCTCCACCACAGTACACAGACTCTGGATGTTTGCTCAGCCGGCACTGATAAGCCTGTTTATAAAACAATGGACAGAGATAGAAATGGAAGGTCTGTTATATATACATTGATCTGTTTCTAATTCAATGCTTAAAGTCGCCATGAAATCATAACTGATGATTTTTAGCTCTTAGAATGAATATGTTAGCCTCACTGTTATCGATAATCTAGTGTGCTCCAAAACAATAACAAAATTCACATTTAGAAGATATAAGCATTCAAAACTTACAGTCTCTCACTTTACATAATATGGATTAAGGATTTTGATGACATCACTCTGCATTTCAGGGGATTATAGGGGATAGGGAACGATTAACACAGTGCACTATATAGGGGATAGAACGATTAACACAGTGCACTATATAGGGGATAGGGGACGATCAGACAGAGCACTATATAGGGGATAGGGAACGATTCAGACAGTGTACTATATATATAGGGGATAGGGAACGATTCACACAGTGCACTATATAGGGGATAGGAGCGATTCAGACAGTGCACTATATGGGGATGAGGAGCGATTCACACAGTGCACTATATAGGGGATAGGGAACGATTCACACAGTGCACTATAAAGGGGATGAGGCGATTCACACAGTGCACTGTATAGGGATGAGGGCGATTCACACAGTGTACTATATAGGGGATAGGGAGCGATTCACACAGTGCACTATATGGGGATGAGGAACGATTCACACAGTGCACTATATAGGGGATGAGGAACGATTCACACAGTGCACTGTATAGGGGATGGAGCGATTCACACAGTGTACTATATAGGGGATAGGGAGCGATTCACACAGTGCACTATATAGGGGATAGGGCGATCAGACAGTGCACTATATAGGGGATAGGAGCGATTCACGCAGTGTACTATATATATAGGGGATAGGGAGCGATTCACACAGTGCACTATATAGGGGATAGGAACGATTCAGACAGTGCACTATATAGGGGATAGAGCGATTCACACAGTGCACTATATAGGGGATAGAGCGATTCACACAGTGCACTATAAAGGGGATAGGGAACGATTCACACAGTGCACTGTATAGGGGATAGGGAACGATTCACACAGTGTACTATATAGGGGATAGGGAGCGATTCACACAGTGCACTATATAGGGGATAGGGAACGATTCACACAGTGCACTATATAGGGGATAGGGAACGATTCACACAGTGCACTGTATAGGGGATAGGGAACGATTCACACAGTGCACTATATAGGGGATAGGGAACGATTCACACAGTGCACTATATAGGGGATAGGGAACAATTCAGACAGTGCACTATATAGGGGATGAGAGCGATTCACACAGTGCACTATATAGGGGATAGAGCGATTCACACAGTGCACTATATAGGGGATAGGGAACGATTCACACAGTGCACTATATAGGGGATAGGGAACGATTCACACAGTGCACTATATAGGGGATAGGGAACGATTCACACAGTGCACTATATAGGGGATAGAGAACGATTCAGACTGTGCAATATATAGGGGATAGAAAACGATTCAGACTGTGCACTATATAGGGGATAGGGAACAATTAGACTGTGCACTATATAGGGGATACAGAACGATTCAGACTGTGCACTATATAGGGTATAGAGAACGATTCAGACTATGCACTATATAGGGGATAGAGAACAATTCAGACTGTGCACTTTATAGGGGATAGAGAACGATTCAGACAGTGCACTATACAGGGGATAGGGAATGATCAGACAGTGCACTATATAGGGGATAGAGAACGATCAGACAGTGCACTATGTAGGGGATAAAGAACGATTCAGACTGTGCACTATATAGGGGATAGAGAACGATCAGACAGTGCACTATATAGGGGATGGGGAACTATTCACACAGTGCACTATATAGGGGATAGAGAACGATTAGACAGTGCACTATATAGGGGATAGAGAATGATCAGACAGTGCACTATATAGGGGATAGGGAATGATCAGACAGTGCACTATATAGGGATAGGGAATGATCAGACAGTGCACTATATAGGGGATAGGGTACGATCAGACAGTGCACTATATAGGGGATAGGGAACGATTAGACAGTGCACTATATAGGGGATAGGGAATGATCAGTCAGTGTACTATATAGGGGATAGGGAATGATCAGACAGTGCACTAAATAGGGGATAGAGAACGATCAGCCAGTGCACTATATAGAGGATAGGGAATGATCAGACAGTGCTCTATATAGGGGATAGGGAACGATCAGACAGTGCACCATATAGAGGATAGGGAATGATCAGGCAGTGCACTAAATAGAGGATAGGGAATGATCAGACGGTGCACTATATAGGGGATAGAGAACGATCAGACAATGCACTATATAGGGGATAGGGAATGATCAGACAGTGCACTATATAGGGGATAGGGAACGATCAGACGGTGCACTATATAGGGGATAGAGAACGATCAGACAATGCACTATATAGGGGATAGGGAACGATCAGACAGTGCACTATATAGGGGATAGGGAACAATCAGACAGTGCACTATATAGAGGATAGGGAACGATCAGACAGTGCACTATATAGAGGATAGGGAATGATCAGACAGTGCACTATATAGGGGATAGGGAACGATTCAGACAGTGCACTATATAGGGGATAGGGAACAATTCACACAGTGCACTATATAGGGGATAGGGAACGATTCAGACAGTGCACTATATAGGGGATAGAGAATGATCAGACAGTGCACTATATAGAGGATAGGGAATGATCAGACAGTGCACTATATAGGGGATAGGGAACGATCAGACAGTGCACTATATAGAGGATAGGGAGCGATCAGACAGTGCACTATATAGGGGATAGGGAACGATCAGACAGTGCACTATATAGGGGATAGAGAATGATCAGACAGTGCACTATATAGGGGATAGGGAACGATCAGACAGTGCACTATATAGAGGATAGGGAATGATTCAGACAGTACACTATATAGGGGATAGGAACAATTCACACAGTGCACTATATAGGGGATAGGGAACGATTCAGACAGTGCACTATATAGGGGATAGAGAACGATCAGACAGTGCACTATATATAGGGGATAGGAGCGGTCAGACAGTGCACTATATAGGGGATAGAGAATGATCAGACAGTGCACTATATAGAGGATAGGAACGATCAGACAGTGCACTATATAGGGGATAGGGAATGATCAGACAGTGCACTATATAGGGGATAGGGAACATTCAGACAGTACACTATATAGGGATAGGGAACAATTCACACAGTGCACTATATAGGGGATAGGAACGATTCAGAAAGTGCACTATATAGAGGATAGAGAATGATCAGACAGTGCACTATATAGAGGATAGGGAATGATCAGACAGTGCACTATATAGGGGATAGGGAACGATCAGACAGTGCACTATATAGGGGATAGGGAACGATCAGACAGTGCACTATATAGGGGATAGGGAACGATCAGACAGTGCACTATATAGGGGATAGAGAACGATCAGACAGTGCACTATATAGGTGATAGGAACGATCAGACAGTGCACTATATGTGATAAGCGATCAGACGGTGCTATATATAGGGATAGGAAACGATCAGACAGTGCACTATATAGGGAGCGATCAGACAGTGCACTATATAGGGGATAGAGAACGATCAGACAGTGCACTATATAGGGGATAGGGAACGATCAGACAGTGCACTATATAGGGGATAGAGAATGATCAGACAGTGCACTATATAGGGGATAGAGAATGATCAGACAGTGCACTATATAGGGGATAGGGAACGATCAGACAGTGCACTATAGGGGATAGGGAACGATCAGACAGTGCACTATATAGGGGATAGAGAACGATCAGACAGTGCACTATATAGGGGATAGAGAATGATCAGACAGTGCACTATATAGGGGATAGGGAACGATCAGACAGTGCACTATAAAGGGGATAGGGAACGATCAGACAGTGCACTATATAGGGGATAGGGAACGATCAGACAGTGTAAATATGCTTTCCATTGGGGGGAATGATGTCTGGTTTTACGTTAGTGTCAGTGAACCGTCGCAGTTCCAGTCCAGAGACACGATAGCACAGAGCGGATCATGTCATGTGAATGAGTCGCTGCAGACATATCAGACTCATTGAGTAAGAATGATATTTTAAAGCGAAATGCAAGAGATTAGGAGGAAACTGCGGCTTTACCGAGCTCAACGGCTCTGGGCGAGCTGTGATATAAACTAAATGTTATTGGCTATCTTTAAAAAGGGGAGGAGCTGTTCGATATGTCCCGCCCTGTTTTCCTTTTTCAGTGGAAATTACATCAACACATTGAAAAAGGCTTCACGTTTCAAGACACTTCAGTGGGACTTTAAATTCACAAATTTGCAACACTGATCACATGCTCATGGATCGTTCTCACATCATTCTGAATAACATGAGCAAACCTGCAGAGTCTATGCTGGCTCAAGTCCTGCTGTCATTAAAGCAAAACGAAGATGACGGCGTAAGGTCAGAGGTCAAGCCTGCAGGACTGTGAAGATGCAACAGTGACACTGAGGCTTTCTGACAGGAGCAGCTCTTAGCAGAGAGGTGTGAGGCTGTCAGATTAAAGACTCTCCGTCTGGAGAGATGGTGTCCCTGTACGACTCTTTTCATCATAGCTGACGTGCTACACTGCTGATTTCAGCTAATGTAGTTGGGAGGCATACTATATGTTGAAGAAACAGCTTCTCAAACAAGAACAGATGTAGGGCGGGGCTTGATTGTGTCTGTGGGGAATTGATTGGATGGCTGTGGTTTGCTATTGGCTGATCTCATGTGAGTGACAGGTTGCCCCGCCCTCATCATCAGAGAAGAGAATTGATGAACAATGACTGATTAACGACGGTTGGTCTGACTATACCAAAAGTTAAATCAAAATTGGATTAAAACTGCAATAGAAATATTTTCATTTCTAAGGCAACTGCATGCCACTACCTGAATAAATCTGCAAGGTAATCATTTTTTACAAGACATCATATAGTACACACTATGCAGTATACTAGTATTTCATATTGAGTATTGTCATACAAATGTGAGGCTTATTAACCTACAGGGAAAAACAACAACAGCTTAAATAAATACAAATGACATTTTTAATACTGTATAGCCATCAATCATTTTTACACATTCATAATTCTCTCCTTGTGTAACAGGACTGACTCATATGCCACACTGAATGAACAGCATGTTCCCTCTGGTTCAGGCGCTGTAGGTCAGCACATCCTCATTAGCCAGTATGAAGTGTTAAGGAAATAAAATGATCTGGGATGTTACTAATACTAACACAACATGCTGCGGTTCAGCTGCGGCACAAGGAAAGACAATTTCATTATTGAGCTGAATCCTGTTGGCACGCTCAGATGAAAGATGCTGGTTCAATACCCTCTTCAGAATCCAGGCTTAATCAGACATCTGCCCGAATAAACAACGCTCTCATAAAGGATATCTGGCAGCACTCAAAACAAACCGCGCATTTAACACAACCCGGGCTATAAAACCACCGAGCAAAAGGTGCCTAGATGTCCTTTTTTAAAAGAGTATTGCTCGCTCGCGTCCACCAAGTAGGTACACAAGCGACTCAATCAATGAAAAGGCCATTAAGCTTAACAAACCTGCAGGATCTATAAACTCACTATTGACTCTTGAAAATAAATAAAAGCACAACTGGCGTAACAGATAGGAGGCATTCACTCATGCATGTATTTGTGACCATTTGAGGGGTGTTCATGTGTGTATAGGCACTAGAAATAATGAATGCATTTAATATTATTGTAGTTAATTTACATAAACAACAGAAAGCTGTTTATTTTTTACTTTATATAACTCTTTTGACATGCTGCTGTAATGCACTGAGCACTACTTCACTGTTTATTTGATGTTTGAATCCCCTCACACGTCAAACTATGGCTCACTCATTCAAAAGCACCGCTGATTGTTGACATGCTTAAGTGTATTGAGTAAAATGTATATATATTTAAATGGGATGAAACATAAAGAATGTACTGGATGTTATTGTCCCCAAGAGCACTGTCTATTTGAGTCCACATGTCATTTTAACAAGAAACTATGATTGTGAGCACAGCCCGAGAGCTGTAGGTTTCGAGAAACACCTCATCATTCAGCGGTGTGGCTGCGACTGGCTAACGGTGCTTTTGGGAAACACACCCCATGCTTTATTCAATCGTAGGTGCAAAACTTCATAAACCACCTGTAATGTCTGTAATCTGTTTGACTGAATGATTTTGGGCAAGAAAATACAAACATTCAAACAGATTTAAAGGAAATGATGGCATGCTTTTAAAAAAAGAAATGGCTATTCGTTTTTTGGCGAGCCACACAGGCTCCACCTGCAGAGTCCAGTTCAAATCTAATCAGACACACCTGCTGTAATCATCGAGTACTGAAGACTTCTGCTGCGTCCCAATTCACTTACGTATACTACGGCCCAAAAGTTAGTACACTTTTTGAGAAGAAAAAGTACTTTTGAGTGTGTATCAGAAGAGTAGGCAAGCTTTGGGATGTACTACTTCATCATCATAAACTATTGCTTAGTTACGTGCATCTTGTCATTCGGTACATGTGAAATGCTCTTCAGATAATCTTCGACATTCAATTTAATTTAATCTCCTACCGTACCGGAGAGAATTATAGTAGCCCGTTGATCTCCCAGTCATGGGTCTTTCATGTAGAGACTTTCCTCGAGTGTTTGCAGTTTAAATATAATGATATGTTTAAAATGTAATGGCCAAACGTTTCTTTATAAAAGTTCACAATGTTGCAGATGAAATATAATGTGGATAATATTAAATAAAGATATTTTAGTCAAGTAAGATGCTGATAATTATTTATTCAAATCCTTCATCTAAACCTCGCTACTTAACCATCAGACTCACACATCCGCCATATTTGTTTGACCAGGTTTTATCCGCGTTTGTAGTTCTAATCAAATCCTCGTCTAACTCACAAGGGGTTGTGGGTAAGATCAGCTGTTAGAGTGTGTGCAGGTCAGCACTTCTGATTCTGACCGGAAATAGTAGACCATTCGGGAATCTGTGGGATACTCTTTTCAGCATACTACGATTTGGGACGTACTATTTCAGGACGGATTGTATGTGAATTGGGACGCCCTGTTGGGGTTTGATTAGGGTTGGAGCTAAAGTGAAAACTGCAAGTGTTTGATCAGACTTGTCCATCTTTATGACTGACCTTCGTTCACTTTATACTTTTGTGATTCCATGATGTTTTCTCTATAAAATAAAAAGACTGCACAAATGAAAGTGAAAATCCCATTTATATATCCAATTATTTCTCCAGAAATCTCTATTTACTATTAAAGTGACAATCTGTATATGAAATGCAAGTGGGCTTCATTCAAAATTCCTTGTCTGTTGATTTCATCTTTGGTGTGGATAATTTGGGAAAGCTGACTGGACTCTCTGTGCTCTGGTAAGTCATAAACAATGTGGCACACACACAACTTTATTTTCAGAAAAACATACAAAAAGGCATTTTATTTACTAGGGCTGGGTAAAAAATATAGATTTCTCGATTTTAATTGATTCTCATTTTTATGAACCGATATCGATTCTTAAATCCCAAGAACCGATTCGTCTATCCTGTTTTCAGATGATGAAAGGGAAATTGTAGCACCTCCCATCCAATAAATCGCAATCATTTTTGTGCTTTGTTACTATTCATATAAAACAAGTCTCAGATTTCAAATTACCCATTTTATTAAAAAATTCAAAAACATAAATACTGTTTTGGTCGAAAGGCGTCATATCATATCCAGTGTCCATAAACTCGTTAGTCAGCTAGAATAATCAACTCTAGAGAAGCATTTTCATAAATATATGCACCATATCACATATCATTATAATTTGTAATGTTCTTCAATATTTAATGCATGTTTGCACAGGCACCATTTAAAGGTTTATCTTTTTTTTAAAACAATTGGAGTAGAAATACGATTATGTAATTGTAAAGTTCATATTATAACTTTATTATTATAAAAAACATAATTGAGTGTAATTTAAGTGTTTGTATAGAAATCGGTACATTTTTACCTTCAATATCACAATATTAGCCCATATATACAACTGACGCCCATAGTTTACAGCATCAGATGAGAGCTTTGCTCTCCTTGAGAAAATGTGTTGTATCTGATATATATATCCACAATAATCCATATTACATCAAAATCGAATCATATTGTGAAACTATTTAGCCCGTTTGCATCTGTGAAATGTCCGTTACACATTTTTCCTGTGTGTTAATTTCAATGTTTATGATATGTCGACACTTTCCCCATGTAATTTTACTACTTTCTAATTTCCTACCATTATATTTAGAGTTACAATAGCTTTCTAGTTTTTGCATGATTATCAACTGGTAATTTATTCCAAAACAATCATTTACATCAGTTGCGTCGCTCTTTTTGTCCCTATTGTGCCGTATATCCGAGTGAAGTGCTTCTCAAACAAGAACAGATGTAGGGGCGGGGCTTGATTGTGTCTGTTGGGAATTGATTGGATGGCTGTGGTTTGCTATTGGCTGATCTCATGTGAGTGACAGGTGGCCCCGCCCTCATCATCAGACAAGAAGTTATTCTGGTTCAAGAATATTGACACAATAATGATGTGCACTGATAAATCATTTATAATAAATACTGCAATATTCTATAAAGAATTGTCCATTTTGATTTCATGGTGAAGTAACTGCTGTGGTAATGCGGTTGTATGTTGTTATTCTTCACTGGAGCACAAAAGGAGATGCAGTTTTCATCCATTCAACCACAGGTCATAGTGACCAGGGCTGTCAAGCCTCAAAAGGGCAGGAAAGCATTAATAACCTGTGAAGAGTCTGTGCGAGTCACGCATGCCGCGTCTGCGGAAGCCTACAAACACAAAGTCTGTTTTATTTTTTATTCAACTTTTATTTTTGTGGTAAAATATGACTAATTTCTTAACAAGAGTGAGTCCCGCTTGCATATCATCTCTGCGATGTTGAAGATGTCCACATGCTTCAGCCGTCCATGATCCATCCGTATAAAGGGCACTTGTGTGGGTCATGTTTGTAAAGTGTTAACCCGAGTCTGACTCAACACTCCCATCTTTCCACTGGATTCTTTTCCTCTAATTACTCCTCTTCAAGTAAGCAGAAAAATTAAATATCAGTCACAGTCGTGAGCACGCAATTCAGCATCAGCACTTAACTGCTTTACTTAGGCTTGTTCTTCTTGCTGTGTTTAATTGGTTGTCATGACAAACTTCACATGCAGCAGAGGGAGAGGAATCGGAAAAGCCAGCGTAACAAAAGAAGATTAGAATAGCCGAGAGAAGCGGCGCTCGCACGTCAGCCAGCCTGTCCTCGTGCTTCTGTAAACTTGTGTTACTGTTGTGTTTGGTCCTGCTCAGCTCTTGAGGACGTCCTGACACTCGTCTCCAGTGGAGAACATCGAGACTGACGTGAGGCTGAGACACACCACACCTGATTTGACTTCAGAGTTGAAGGGTCACAACGTGAAATGTTCAGTAAACTTTCAAAAAACCTAAATAGGCTGCTTTATAAACATCATAAATAATATAAAACATCATAGAATCATATTACATTAATATAAATAATGCATTGGAATCCTTTATTTGTTTGTACATTAAATAATAAGTCAAGCAAGTGTTTTGTACCATATTATTGTTTGAATGATTTAAGCAGATCTATCCGACTGCATTTGCTTCTGATGCACAGATCTGATATTTTGACACAAATCTGATTTGATCTGGTTTACACTCAATAAAACATCAGAGTGTGTTTACATTAATAACTTGGCCAAACAATTAATAACATTTATGATGCACTCTTCCCTTGGCAAAAATCCATAGCCACCTGTTTTGATATGTATCATTATATGTTTGATATATTTGTTTCGACCTGGTAATGAAGTACTGGTACTAAGCATAGCTAATCATACTATATTTAAATGTAACTTTATGTATTATTGTGAGTTGCTGTTTATGCGTTCCATATCATGAGTCCTCGTGAGGCTCCGGTTCACTGAGATGCTGTATTAGAAGGCAGATGACTAGAGGACAGCTCAAGAGAAATTGCTTTAATATCATTTTATCTGTTGGTTATGTGAAATGAGCAAGAAATATGCTTTTTAACCTTTAAGGTGAAGTCTGTGATTTCTGCTCCAGTAACATCACTACCATAAAAACCTTTTTTTTGTCTTTTTTTTAACACCTCTTTCTGGTTCTTAAATCTGATTGGCTGAGAGCGAGCGGCTCCTCCCCCAGTTTCTCTTGAAGCCGATATGGAAGAGATTTAACCTGCAGTTCATCGACTGGCCACTAGAGACCAGAACCTCATTGAGCTGTTGTACAGCAAACAAGCTAAAAAACCCAGAACCAAAGAAAACTGAAGTTTTTATAAGCTGTTGACCCAAAAAACGAGCGTTTAAGGACACAAAGTGGATACAGGCAACTGAGACAGAGCGCAACATGTTATATTACACTGAGAACTATGCACACTGGAGGGGAACGCTATTAGTGGCAGGAAATATCAAATATAAAACTGACATTTGGATATTTGACAAAGTGTTTACTGCACATATAGGCATACTGAGTGTCAGGATCCCAGAATATACCCATTCTTCCTGCTGAAGCTTCACGTCTTATTGCCTGTGTTCACTTCTGTCTCCGTTTTTTTGGGTCGACAGTTTATAAAAACGTAGTTATGTGTTTATTAGCTTGTTTGCTGTTCACCTTGTCACATGTCAGCTTTTAGACACTGTTCTGTCACGCAATACAAAGTCAATGGAGAGCGTTGAATTGTTGGCCTAAATGCGCTCTGCCTCTATTCCAAGCGGCTCCTCCCCAGTTTCTCATAAAGGCGATACAGAAGTGACTTAAACTGCAGTTCCTCGACTGGCCACTAGAGACCGGCTCCAGAAGAGCAGAATCTCATTGAGCTCATGTTAAAATGCCCAACTTTACAGCAGAATAAAACATGTTTACAGCCTGGGACAAATTGTGGTTTTTATCTAAACGGCTAATTATGCCCTTCATGACGACTGTGAGGGGATGAATTTTTTTTATAACTCATTCGTTTACATTATATAAAGCCTTAAAGTTCTGCATAATTAAGGGCGTGGCCACTTTGAGTGACAGGTGGATTGCGGTTTATCTGCTGTCTGTTAGTCATCACCTCAGCTCCGCCCACGTCCCGCCTCTTTGCCCATTTTCTTTTTTTTTATTTTTTTATTTTTTTATTCAAGAACCGTACAAATATACAAAAAAAAACTTTCAGGAGAACATTAGAGTTAAGACAAAAAAGACATTTGTATAAAGAGTCAAATATCTAAAAAAATAAATAAATAAATATTAATAATAATAATAATTTACATACACGTAAAAAGGACATATAAAGACACGGGACAATATAAGTAAATAAAATAAAATAAAAATAAGGGTGGGGGGGGGGTTCTCAATACATGAGAAAGCTGGTTAACCTTGAACATCAGATTCATTACAAAAGAATTGTTCATATTGTTTTAGGAATCGATCACATTTTTTATTGCTAGTTAACCTAAAAGATTTAAGCAGCGAGTCTACATCAATCAAAAAATGTGGAAGAGAAGGAAGTGAGCTCATACATTTCTGTTTATGGATGAAAAAACAAAATAAAAAAAGTGAAAATATATTCTTTAGATTGGTTGGAGTCAGAGTAATAACAAATAACATCTTTCAAATTAAAAGATTGTGTATTAATTGGGGTTTTATTTAGATGGGAATATAAATTTGACCAAAACTTTTGAACCAAATCACAAGAAAATAATAAATGTTTCAATGTTTCATCTTCATGACCACAAAATGAGCAAGTACTAAGAATATCAACATATTTGGATATAGTTAAATTAACCGGGTATATCTTATGTAATATTTTAAAGTGGACATCTTTGGTCTTATTAGGAATAAAATATTTATATGCTAACAACCATGCTTTTCTCCAGTCTATATTGTCAATAGGGCAGCCCAATGAGATCTGCCTCTAGGGCGAATTTGGTCTCTTTTCTAAAACAATTTGTTGGATATGTTTATTATTACATTTCTTATCGTAAATGCTAATGCCATCCAATAACAAAGCCGACTCCTTTATATCTTTCTGGTTGTTCAATATGTGGCTCTTAACCAGCTGCACTAGACCAGAGGGAATAGCCTTAATCACGGTAATATACTCTTTAAACGGAATAGGGAAGTCATGAACAGTCATAAAGCTTTCATAAGATAAGATAGAACCAGATTTATCAAATAAAGAAAGTATTTAACACTTTTTGAAATCACTGCTTTTTTGAGTTTATGAGATCTGTTCCATATAAAGTCAAGGAAAAATGTCTTGACACCTTTAGCAGGACAATCAGTCCCATATAAAGAAAGGGAAGGAAACACAAAGTGAGAAAGACCTTCTGCTTTAGAGAGGAGAACCCTACCATAGAGAGATAGATCTCTTTGTAACAAGAGATTAAAAATATATATATTTTTTTTTATCCGACTAGAAAAATTAAGTTGTTGTCTGGCAACTAGATTTTTAGTTAGATGAATACCTAAATACTTTATTGTGTCTTTGACTGGAATACTATCAATTACAGTGTCCTCACAATTATGCAGTGACATTATCTCACATTTGGACATATTTAACTTTAACCCAGAAGCATACGAGAACTTTTTAACTATCTGAATGGCGCTAGAGATTTGACTTTTATCTTTTAGAAAAAGGGTGGTGTCATCAGCCAGCTGCGAGATTTTGATTTCCCTGTCGAAGATGGAGATACCCTTTAAGTTTTGATTGTGCATAATACTCAATGATAATAACTCTGTAACCAAAATAAATAAAAAGGTTGAAATCGGGCAACCCTGTCTGACACCACGCCTTATGCCACATCTTTGGGAGGTGTGCATATTGACTATAACGGAACTATGAATTCCTTTATAAAACATTTCAATTATGTTAACAAAAGAATCCCCAAAACCAAACAGTCTGAGTGATTGCAATAGAAATCCATGTTCAATTGTGTCGAAAGCCTTGTAAAAATCGAAGAAAAGAATAATGGCTTTAGAGTGCGCAAAATCAGCATTATCTAATAAATCTAAAACAAGTCTTATATTATTGCTTATATGCACCTTTGACAAAACCTGAATGTGTTTCTGCTATAATTGGATTGAGCTTAAATTTCAATATATTAGCATATAGCAAAGCCAAGATCTTATAATCAACTGTTAAGAGTGTAATTGGTTGCCAATTATCAATTCAGGTTTTGGAATAAGAGAAATCATACCCTGTTTCATTGATGTAGTCATCTCCCTCTGAGCAACACATTCTTTGTACATGCTAAGAAGAGGTGATTTTATTAAGTCTCAAAAATGGATGTAAAATTCTACAGAAAATCCATCAATACCGGGGGATTGTCCTCTCTTCATAGAGAAGAGTGCGGATTTAATTTCCCCAATTGTTATGGTGGACTCACAAAGGTCTTTAAAATCATTATCAATGATAGGAATATAATTTTTAATTGTTTCAACAAAAGTCTTACAAGTATCCATATTAATTTCGGAAGTGTAAAGTTTGTCATAAAAGCTTGTGATAAACTTAGAGATTAGGGCGGAGTCTGTCAGCAGTCGTGGGTGGGGTCTATGCTAATAGGGCGGAGTCTGTCAGCAGTCGTGGGTGGGGTCTATGCTAATAGGGCGGAGTCTGTCAGCAGTCGTGGGTGGGGTCTATGCTAATGGGGCGGAGTCAGTCAGCAGTCGTGGGTGGGGTCTATGCTAATAGGGCGGAGTCCGTCAGCAGTCGTGGGTGGGGTCTATGCTAATAGGGCGGAGTCTGTCAGCAGTCGTGGGTGGGGTCTATGCTAATAGGGTGGAGTCCGTCAGCAGTCGTGGGTGGGGTCTATGCTAATAGGGCGGAGTTGGTTAGCAATCATGGACACTGTTTATGATTTAAGGAGATTAAATAAGAGGAGCGGGTTGATTTTAACCATTATAGGCTGGTTGTGTACACACACTGCCGACACACATTTATGTGCAAACACCATGTAAAAGTGAATTTTACATAATAGGTTTTAAAGAAGCACTAATATTTTGTTATTCAAATATACACTCTTAAAAGTAAAGGCTCTTAATTTGAATCAGCGGTTCCATGAAGAACCATTATTTCTTTACACAAAAGGTTCTTTAGATTTCAAAATAAAGTTCTTCTATGACATCACTTTTGGAACCTTTATTTATCTGAACATTCTACTTTGTTTAAATTGTTTTGTTTCACAGCTAGAGGTATGATTTATAGAATGTTTGTATTAGTAGTAGTAATACTATTAGATTTAATTTGGTCATATTTAAACAGTGATGCGAGATCAGTCTTATTTGCCGGCGTTGTTGTTCTGGCCTTCAGTGTGTGTCGCTGTGGAACTGTGAAGCTCTGTTTGCAAAACCCACAGATCAATACTAATGTGGCGTCTGATGTGAGAGAGAACGAGTGTTAAGCAGACCATTCAGATTTCACAGGTACGGGACTTGCTCTCTTTCTCACTCCTGCAGTGAAACAGTGGCCACATGCTTTATTTTGGCAAAAGCTAAGCGACGAGTGACTTAACGAAACGGAAGGAATTATTTCACTCGCAAAACTGCCTGTAATGACTTCACCCTGACGACCGTGGTGTTTTGCATTGGTGGAGGAGAGCAGTTAAGTGGCGTTATGGCACTGTCTCGGAAGTAGTGAAGCCTGCCATTACCTGTTTCTGGCCCATTTCTCTCAATGACCATAGTGCATTTAAGCCATGACGCTTCCTCAAACACAGCGGTTACCATGGCGATGACATACCATGGTCAAGGAGCGCAGGATCTCATCAGGTGTAAGTAACATTGTTTTAGAAAATAACACCCGTAATGTGTCCAATAAAGCCTTGTTTCCACGTCTGTGTCTCAGTTTGTCTCTCCGGCTCTCATATAAACACACACTCATTTTGTATCCTTCTTCCCGCCATAAAAAGCCTTAGTAGGTTTCCCACAAGCCCTCAAAACACTCCGGTGCTTTTAAATGAAAATGGCTGGGTCATCTGGTGCTCTCGGTCACATAATGATTTGAGTGCTGCATACTGATGATGTCATAAATGTATTTAATGTATTTTGTGGAACAGTTTTCCTGCTCGGAGGAGATCTGGTATATGTTATGCCTCAACATAGTATCCACGTTGTCACATGGTTTGCCTCCGAAAATGCTCTCGCCCTCACACTTCTGTACTGTTCACAGGTAACAATAATCATATGATAATACTTCATTTTAATACATTTATTTTCTAATATTGTGTGTATTTGGGGATACACACACACACTCTCACTCTCTCTCTCTCTCTCTCTCTCTCTCTCTCACACACACACACACTGCACTCTTGATGTTGTAAACGTTAACCCCTTCATTGCTGTTTTTTTTTTTTCATGGCTGATTTGTAAATTGTAAACACCCCTTAAAGTTCATTTAAATAGCAGGGGACAAAGGTCACTAAGTTTCGTACCATTCTGATCAAGTAAATAAAAAAATGTAAATGCTCCAATGTCAGATCCAAATGAACCCAACAATACCAGAGGACCAGGAGAAATAAAGATTGACTCAATAGTTAAAGCTCAGAACACTTTATGCCAAACTGAACATTTCTGTACCGTCTTTCCTCATCTTAAAGAGAGGCAGCATGTCACATTTCGCTTATTTAAATGTGTCTGACTGTATATAGCAGCTTCTAACAGCACCTGCAGTGAAGCGATGACTTTATCAATCAGCGATTGGGTATTATTTTTTGTAGAAGGCGGGAGTTATTCCACCATATTCCACATGTCTTGTGTATCTACAGTCTCTGATACGCCTCATGTAAGCCGGTCAGGTGTGCAGAAGGAAGCTGATTAGAGCTGGCAGCGATCAGCACCTCAGAGAACGGGTCCTTCAGTAACCTCAGAGCTGAGGAAACGCTTGCCCTCCTGAGACAAAGGCTTGGATGATTGTCCTGCTGGGAGAAATGAGCTGTTCCTGCTGGGATAACACCTCCACTTGTCATCCTGCAAACAAGCTTTGGCACAGGAGCAATCGCTTTAAATGGCAGTGTCTTCAATGTTCATCAACTTCTTCTGTCTATGTGGAGAGAAAATCTGCCCTTACCAGCCCTAATGCGATTTTGCCAAGAAAAGGAGTATTGTAGTCGAGTATTTCATTTAAAAAATATGAAACATTAATATCTGGTTCAGGCAATATGTGTATATGTACTCTGATTATCTTCACGGTATATGTCACAGGTCGGGGCGGGCCAAACCAGGCTGCGCCCACCCCTGGAAACCCGGGAACCACCTCGAGGAACGTGTCAAGGACCAGACAGACAAGGGAATAAGATAATACAATTTATTTATGATAGTTAAAAGGTCAATGAATTGGATAAGTCCTAATTAAAATCTTCTTCTTGCCACCAGGACAGTTCAAGAGTCTACCGAACTCCCGGGACGGGAAGGGAGGGACGCTCGTGGCGGACCGGAGGCTCGTCGGAGGGGAATCAGGGGGGAAACTCCGCGCCGTCCAGGTAGGTCACTGGGTAAGTACTCCTCTACGGGACTCAAGAGGGGAGGCCTTGGTCATACGAACCCCATTCAGGCTGGAACCAGGTAAGTATGCGGATGCGGGGGCAAAGCGAGTCACTGGGGTTACTCCGGAGGAAGGTACTCGGAGGTGGGGGCAAGCAAGCCACTCTCTCCTTCTTCTGAGCAAGGTAAAGGCTTCCAAATAGGGCGTGTGGGGACCACCAGGCGGGGGACGCTTTGTGCGGGGCGCTCACGTCAGCGGAACACTGGGACAGACACAGCGCAGTTTCGGCGGTTCAACAGTATGTGAAGCTTTTCAACTGATATACCTCCTCTCCTTTCGAGCAGGGTCAAGGCTTCCAATAGGGGCGTGTGGAGACCGCCCGGCGGGGATGACACTTTGGACTGATGCTCCACTTCAGCTGAGCACTGGAACAGTACAGTAAGGTCTCAACGGTTCAACAGGGGGTGAGCTTTTCAACTGATATACCTTCTCTCCTTTGAACAGGACCAAGGCTTCCAATAAGGGCGTGTGGAGACCATCAGCGGGATGACACTTTGGACAGATGCTCCACTTCAGCTGGGCACTGGAACAGTACAGCAAGATCTCAACGGTTCATCAGTATGTGAGCTTTTCAACTGATATACCTTCTCTCCTTTGAACAGGACCAAGGCTTCCAATAAGGGCGTATGGAGACCATCAGGCGGGGATGACACTTTGGACAGAACGCTCCACTTCAGCTGGGCACTGGAACAGTACAGCAAGATCTCAATGGTTCATCAGTATGTGAAGCTTAACTGATATACCTTTTCTTCTTCTGAACAGGGCAAAGACTTCCAATAGGGCGTGTGGGGACCACCAGGCGGGGAGGACACTTTAAGCGGGACGCTCACTTCGGCTGAACACCGGGATAGACACAGCACAGTTTCAGCGGTTCAACAGTACACGAAGCTTGCAACTGATATACCTTTTCTTCTTCTGAACAGGGCAAAGGCTTCCAAAAGGGCGTGTGGGGACCACCAGGCGAGGAGGACACTTTGAGCGGGACGCTCACTTCGGCTGAACACTGGGATAGACACAGCACAGTTTCAGTGGTTCACCAGTACACGAAGCTTGCAACTGATATACCTTTTCTTCTTCTGAACAGGGCAAAGGCTTCCAATAGGGCGTGTGGGGACCACCAGGCGGGGAGGACACTTTAAGCGGGACGCTCACTTCGGCTGGACACTGGGATAGACACAGCACAGTTTCAGCGGCTCAACAGTACATGAAGCTTACAACTGATATACCTTTTCTTCTTCTGAACAGGGCAAAGACTTCCAATGGGGCGTGTGTGGACCACCAGGCGAGGAGGACACTTTGAGCGGGACGCTCACTTTGGCTGAACACTGGGATAGACACAGCACAGTTTCAGCGGCTCAACAGTACATGAAGCTTGCAACTGATATACCTTTTCTTCTTCTGAACAGGGCAAAGGCTTCCAATAGGGCGTGTGGGGACCACCAGGCGGGGAGGACACTTTAAGCGGGACGCTCACTTCGGCTGAACACTGGGATAGACACAGCACAGTTTCAACAGTACATGATATATAAAGCACTCAGCATTAACAAGGCCGGGTCTTTTCAAGCAAGAAGTTTGGGCGGTACTTTATCAAAGCCCTTCGCCAGAGGTAGCGGAGGCAGACTGTAGGAGAGAGTGCACGGCAGACTTCTGTTGCTTCTCCACACACAGCTTTCACTTCACAGCACAAAACGTGTAAATCTCACTTCAGACACTGCAATTCCACTCGCACACCGTGCATTCGGGCCAGCACTCACCCACGGTCTTTCCCTCCCACCAGATCGAATCTGCGTCCTCGATCAGGGCTTGACTTTGTTCGGAGAAGCAGAAGAACGATGCAGCGATCACCACATTCAGCAAGGAGAGGACAGAAGTTGGAGACAGATCATTAATTCACTCGGTGTAATAGTTCACTCATGCCAAACGTTTTCCAAACTCTCCACACCACTTCAGTGTTAGTGCATATAAACAACGGATCAAATACTCATCACTTGCGTCTTTCTCACTACGGACGATATT
Organism: Gobiocypris rarus; assembly: GCA_023029165.1. Taxonomy (NCBI): domain Eukaryota; kingdom Metazoa; phylum Chordata; class Actinopteri; order Cypriniformes; family Gobionidae; genus Gobiocypris; species Gobiocypris rarus. The sequence continues at coordinate 2,105,372 of CM040927.1, forward strand.
CCTCAAGTCTTCGCTGCCAAATACTTCACTCCTTCCTTCCTCTTCCACAGCTCCAATCTTCCCCACTCCACAGCCCAGCCTCAATAAAAAGAGCAACCCGCTGGCAAGCACAACATCATTCGGAGGAGAGCCACCCCAACATCATCCCGAGGGAGATCCCCACAGTCTGTTTTCTCTCTGTTTTAAAGCCTCATCTTCATAGGTGTCCCTCTCACAGCGTTTTCTATAATTGCCTCAAACCTGCTGTCACTCAGGCAATCAGCCCCGCTGCCATGGCAACAGATTCACAGGGCATAGACCGGAGGTTCACTGGAAAATCCTGAACACTGTATTCACCAGGATCTTAGTCTCGTTAGGTTCGTTTGTCACCCCGTGACACACCCCCCTGCCAAAACGTTCTAGTCCCTAGAGCGGGATCCGACACCCTGTCTCCATACCTGGCTGGGGTTGCCCCGGTTCTCCGTTGGGATCCCCTTGGCGGGAGTTAGGTTCCTCTGGCCTTGGCCTATATCCAGCCTCCAGGGGGCCACAGCCCATCCCACCACGGGAGGTATCCACGCTGGTTCAGTCGGAGGTCTCTCTACAGTTGGTTCGGGATAATTCGGACAAGGGCGCATCAGATTTCGGTGGAGCACCCGCTCTGGACCTTCGTACTTCTGGGCCCACGGGGCCCCCATATAAGAAAGGCATAACGGGCTGCCGAGCCACTGGCTCTTCTTCTTCTGCCATCTAGGTCCTTGATCGCTCCACTCGAGGTGGTATTCCCTGCCGACTACGCCAAGTTCTGTCACAGGTCGGGGCGGGCCAAACCCAGGCTGCACCCACCCCTGGAAACCCGGGAACCACCTCGAGGAACGTGTCAAGGACCAGACAGACAAGGGAATAAGAAAATACAGTTTATTTATTATAGTTAAAAGGTCAATAAATTGGATAAGTCCTAATTAAAATCTTCTTCTTGCCAACAGGACAGTTCAAGAGTCTACCGACCTCCCGGGGACGGAAGGGAGGGACGCTCGTGGCGGACCGGAGGTTCGTCGGAGGGGAATCAGGGGGGGAATCTCCGCGCCGTCCAGGTAGGTCACTGGGAAGTACTCCTCTACGGGACTCAAGAGGGGAGGCCTTGGTCATACGAACCCCATTCAGGCTGGAACCAGGTAAGTATGCGGATGCGGGGGCAAAGCGAGTCACTGGGGTTACTCCGGAGGAAGGTACTCGGAGGTGGGGGCAAGCAAGCCACTCTCTCCTTCTTCTGAGCAAGGTAAAGGCTTCCAAATAGGGCGTGTGGGGACCACCAGGCGGGGGACGCTTTGTGCGGGGCGCTCACGTCAGCGGAACACTGGGACAGACACAGCGCAGTTTCGGCGGTTCAACAGTATGTTTAGCTTTTCAACTGATATACCTCCTCTCCTTTCGAGCAGGGTCAAGGCTTCCAATAGGGGCGTGTGGAGACCGCCCGGCGGGGATGACACTTTGGACAGATGCTCCACTTCAGCTGAGCACTGGAACAGTACAGTAAGGTCTCAACGGTTCAACAGGGGGTGAGCTTTTCAACTGATATACCTTCTCTCCTTTGAACAGGACCAAGGCTTCCAATAAGGGCGTGTGGAGACCGCCCAGCGGGGATGACACTTTGGACAGATGCTCCACTTCAGCTGAGCACTGGAACAGTACAGTAAGGTCTCAACGGTTCAACAGGGGGTGAGCTTTTCAACTGATATACCTTCTCTCCTTTGAACAGGACCAAGGCTTCCAATAAGGGCGTATGGAGACCATCAGGCGGGGATGACACTTTGGACAGAACGCTCCACTTCAGCTGGGCACTGGAACAGTACAGCAAGATCTCAATGGTTCATCAGTATGTGAAGCTTTTAACTGATATACCTTTCCTTCTTCTGAACAGGGCAAAGACTTCCAATAGGGCGTGTGGGGACCACCAGGCGGGGAGGACACTTTAAGCGGGACGCTCACTTCGGCTGAACACCGGGATAGACACAGCACAGTTTCAGCGGTTCAACAGTACACGAAGCTTGCAACTGATATACCTTTTCTTCTTCTGAACAGGGCAAAGGCTTCCAAAAGGGCGTGTGGGGACCACCAGGCGAGGAGGACACTTTGAGCGGGACGCTCACTTCGGCTGAACACTGGGATAGACACAGCACAGTTTCAGCGGTTCACCAGTACACGAAGCTTGCAACTGATATACCTTTTCTTCTTCTGAACAGGGCAAAGGCTTCCAAAAGGGCGTGTGGGGACCACCAGGCGGGGAGGACACTTTGCCGGGGACGCTCACTTCGGCTGGACACTGGGATAGACACAGCACAGTTTCAGCGGCTCAACAGTACATGAAGCTTACAACTGATATACCTTTTCTTCTTCTGAACAGGGCAAAGACTTCCAATGGGGCGTGTGTGGACCACCAGGCGAGGAGGACACTTTGAGCGGGACGCTCACTTTGGCTGAACACTGGGATAGACACAGCACAGTTTCAGCGGCTCAACAGTACATGAAGCTTGCAACTGATATACCTTTTCTTCTTCTGAACAGGGCAAAGGCTTCCAATAGGGCGTGTGGGGACCACAAGGCGGGAGGACACTTTGCCGGACGCTCACTTCGGCTGAACACTAGGATAGACACAGCACAGTTTCAACAGTACATGATATATAAAGCACTCAGCATTAACAAGGCCGGGTCTTTTCAAGCAAGAAGTTTGGGCGGTACTTTATCAAAGCCCTTCGCCAGAGGTAGCGGGAGGCAGACTGTAGGAGGAGAGTGCACGGCAGACTTCTATTGCTTCTCCACACACAGCTTTCACTTCACAGCACAAAACGTGTAAATCTCACTTCAGACACTGCAATTCCACTCGCACACCGTGCATTCGGGCCAGCACTCACCCACCGGTCTTTCCCTCCCACCAGATCGAATCTCGTCCTCGATCAGGGCTTGACTTTGTTCCGGAGAAGCAGAAGAACGATGCAGCGATCACCACATTCAGCAAGGAGAGGACAGAAGTTGGAGACAGATCATTAATTCACTCGGTGTAATAGTTCACTCGTGCCAAACGTTTTCCAAACTCTCCACACCACTTCAGTGTTAGTGCATATAAACAACGGATCAAATACTCATCACTTGCGTCTTTCTCACTACGGACGATATTCCTCAAGTCTTCGCTGCCAAATACTTCACTCCTTCCTTCCTCTTCCACAGCTCCAATCTTCCCCACTCCACAGCCCAGCCTCAATAAAAAGAGCAACCCGCTGGCAAGCACAACATCATTCCGGAGGGAGAGCCACCCCCCCCCAACATCATCCCGAGGGAGAGCCCCCCACAGTCTGTTTTCTCTCTGTTTTTAAAGCCTCATCTTCATAGGTGTCCCTCTCACAGCGTTTTCTATAATTGCCTCAAACCTGCTGTCACTCAGGCAATCAGCCCCGCTGCCATGGCAACAGATTCACAGGGCATAGACCGGAGGTTCACTGGAAAATCCTGAACACTGTATTCACCAGGATCTTAGTCTCGTTAGGTTCGTTTGTCACCCCGTGACATATACATGAAGACATTAAATGCAACTTTTAATGATCAATATCCATAAAACTATAAGTATAAAGAAATGTCCTCACTACTAAATATTCCACGCTCAATTGTTAGTGGGATTATAACAAAGAGGAAGTGATTGGGAACAACAGCAACTCAGCCACAAAGTGAAATCCCAGAGCGGGGTCAGCGCATGCTGAGGGTCACAGTGCACAGAAGTCACCAACTTTTATGGGGGATTATGGGGTGGGGTTGTTTTTCAGGGGTTGGCCCCTTAGGTCCCGTGAAAGGAACTCTTAATACTTCACCAAGACATTTTGGACAATTTCATGCTCCCAACTTTGTGGGAACAGTTTGGGGACGGCCCCTTCCTGTCCCAACATGACTGCGCTCCAGTGCACAAAGCGTCGCTCCATAAAGACATGGATGAGCGAGTTTGGTGTGGAGGAACTGGACTGGCCTGCACAGAGTCCTGACCTCATCCCGATAGAACACCTTTGGGATGAATTAGAGCGGAGACTGCGAGCCAGGCCTTCTCGTCCAACATCAGTGCCTGAACTCACAAATGCACTTCTAGAAGAATTCCCATAAACACACTCCTAAACCTTGAGGAAAGCCTTCCCAGAAGAGCTGAAGCTGTTAGAGCTGCAAATGGTGGGCCGACTCCATATTAAACCCTACGGATTAAGAATAGGATGGCATTAAAGCTCATGTGCATGTAAAGGCAGGTGTCCCAACACTTTTAGCAATAATGTTTTGTTGTTGGATGTAAGAGTACTCCCGACATCAGAGCCGCTGAAGACGCAGAGGATTTGTTTTATTTTTGAAGGGAATGCGCATATACCTAAACTTCTTTTTGTCTGCACAAATTATTTTACACCAGACTTCTTTGTGAAAGGGGATCAATACAAAACAGTGCTAAAAAGTGGTTAGGCCTACTCAAGGACGGATCAGTAACTGTTGGTGATCCAGCTTATAGAGCGATACTGGTCACAGCAGTAATGAGAGCATGCACTTTATTACACTTCATCAGAGTTGTTTTACGGATATAAAGTTTACCCGTTTATTAAGAACCCCCTGAAAAGGCATAAGGTCTGTATATATTGGTTTAGTGTTTAGTGTAATGCACTGTGTATGCTGATGATAATGCACGGCAGAGAGTGTGTTTATGGAGAAGACTTGTGCTGTGTTTTATTGAGCTCTTACAGTGATTTACTGGAGTGAAAACGTGCTTCATCTTTTGTGTGATGTACAATAAACTTAATAAAACTCATCAGTAAAGTTTTGGCCATCATTTGGACAGGGTCCGCTACAACAGGCTTGCACTAATAGCGGATAAAAGCAATATGGCAAATAAGTTATAATGGTATTTAAACTAAACTATGCTTGTTCTGTCTCCATGCAGAAGATATTCTCTGGCTCTCTAGGCATTATTATCCGACACTAATGACCGTTTCTGGCATTTTCAGTGCGTGAGATTGTCCTGTTTTGTTGTTGCATGAGCTTTTTAAGATACGGAAGGACCAGCTAATTTGCATTTAAAGGGACACATAAAAACGGCACATTTTTGCTCACCCTCAAAAAGTGACAAATTTAACATGCTATAAAAAATATATGTGGGGTAATTTGGAGCTAAAACTTCACACACACACACACACACACACACACACACACACACACACACACACACACACATGTTTGTTTTTGTGAAATGTGGGGACATTCCATAGGCGTAATGCATTTTATACTGTACAAACCGTATTTTCTAACCCCCTACACTGCCCCTGCCCCTAAACCTACCCATCACAGGAGACTGTGCAGTTTACTTTCTGTGAAAAAAAAACTCATCCTGTGTGATTTATAAGCATTTTGAAAAGTGAGGACATGGGGAACGTCCTCTTATTTCACCCTGTTTTTGTAATACCTATGTCATACCCATGTCATTATACACATTTGTGTCCTGGTGTAGACTTGAAAATGAAGCTTTTTCCCCAATGTTGTTTAATTCACGGGACCGGACACCAGTTGTTGCCAAGAGATCTCTTTTTATTTTTTATATGTCAGACATAGGAGAGAAAGACAATTTCATAGATGTTCTTCATTCCATCTTTCTCTGTCGTCTCCGACACTCAGTTGTATTTTATAGGCTGCTTAACCAGAAAATTAATTATATTACCAGAAAAACAGGTTGTTTACACCATACCTCGTGATTGCACACAGTACAATATACCCTTAGACATATGCATCAGTGGAAACAGATACTTGTTGTTGTCCAAAATAAATGTCTTATAGAAAACTTGTGACTTCTATCATATGCTTTGGTAGGAAAACAACACCATGCTACACAATTCTTCCTTACAAAGAACTTCAGTCACATGGCATAATTAGAAACTTATGCTACATATTCCGGTGTTCAAAATTATCTTCTCTCCATGTCTCTCCATGAAACCCTCACACTTCTGTGCTCAGGCCCACTCTGACTAAATAATGATGATAATACAAAAACAATAATAATATTACAAATGGTTATGAATATTTGTAAATAATAATGATACAGATACATAATATATGTTGATTATTAATTCTAATAAAATTGTATTAGACAATAAAATTTTATCTTCAGTCCCTCCTTCTGGAACTACGTCCGTCAGTTCCACGCCATCACCCCAGGTGGCCAACCTATTGAAGTGACAGTGAAAGAAGAATAGCAGACAAAAAACAAACACAAACAAACAAACAAAGACAAGAATAGAAACAGAAAGGAACAAAACAAAGAAACAACAAAATCCCCAAACCCATGTTATGTCCCAGATTATGTGTTATTTTACTTCTATGTGTTATCATTTAATATGAACCCCAAATCTTCTAAGAAAGTAAAAGCTAATGAATCTTCACCAGTGCCTGGACTCGTTCGGTACCTGAACTCCTCCAGTTCCTGGCCAAAATAACAAACTAACATAAACATTGATGTTAATGAATTCCTATCCCTTGGGGTTGTATATCAGTAAGCAGGTGTTGATTGTTTGTGGGTTATGTTCTGTAAATTGTAGTGTAAAATGTTCTATTTCACTCTGTATTTCCTATTCTCAGTCCTATCTGTGTGGTTAGAAATAACCAATCTGACAGGTTTGGTAATTTTCCTTCTAGTAAGACATCTTATGAGTTGTATCAGCAGGAACACAAAAACTCCTACCATAATCAAAACTATCCATTCTGACCATGATAAGTTTCCTGGGATTTGTACTAATTTCCTCTCAGATAGCAATTTAGCTATTCCATTTGCTACGATAACATGACCCATTGCTTTAATTCCCTCCTCTTGAGCTGCTTTAACAGTTTCCTTAACTCTTTTAACCATTTCAAAGAGTTCTGGATTATTTTCCTCAACTAAATCATTATTCCACCACTGTGGATCTAAGTGCAACAATTGTACATGTGGAACATGAATTCCACCCAAATGAAGAGGATAGAGAATCTCAGCAAAATGGATCAGGAGGAATTGGACACAATTTCCCTCCATATATCATATTCTCACTTATTCCGTCATGTAAAATACAAAACTATGCTTCCGACACCTGCCAAGCACCTGTAGCTTGGTCTAAAGGAACAACCTCCCAAACTGCAGATCCATTAAGGGATAGACTAAACATCGTTGAACATGAGCAAATTACCCACTCGTGTTCCTCAACACAACAGTCTGTAGTAGAAATCATCAGTGTTTCACCTTCAGCCCAATATCCATTTCTCCGAAAGATAAAAAGATCCGTCAATTTCCCAGTCTCTAGTTCAGTCTCACAATATTCATTCTCATCTTCTGAATGCCATACTCTTACATAATTTCCCTTGAATCTAGTCTTTCTCGAGGCAGTATCCCTTAGGAATCCCTCACATGGCAACACTATAGGGTAAATACACCTAAAGTCAGTGAATCCCATATTGTAAGCATGTGAGTACGATTCAAAATGAAGTTCATTTCCACATTAGTAGAAGTTATGAGGTCTAACCCCACAATTTCACATTGTTCTCTCGAACAAATTTCTCATCTTTGAGTACTACTAGAATATCCTCCGTCTTTCACTGGCCAAATTACTCGGCTTTTGTAACATTGATGGTGATAGTTACATCCACCATAGATGCCTTCACGATATTTGATAAGATCTTTATCATTACTTGGCACCCAATCCCATAATCCCCATTTGGAGATAAAGGGTAGAGTAAAATGTTGACCAGATTTCAGAGTTGCATTCGAGTGATTTCTTGAACTCGAGGAGTCCATAAAGCTTGGCTTCCTTGGAAAATGCCAAGTAAAATTAAAAACAAGCATACCATCATCGTTGTGTATCGAGAATAACTTGCAACCATCTCTAATCAATGTCAATGGGAATGATCCCTGAAATGGAAGCAGAAAAATAATTAAAATCACTCCTTTGTTCCCAATCTCTAAAGCTAATGGATGAACATTGCTCAATATCAGGCCATAAGCCGTCATTATCAATTTGTTCATTCACCAAACAAGGTTTAACTTGTGACCAATGATACCATCTATCTGTCCCTACACCCTTCCCTTTAAGACAAACACTTGTATCTGTGGTTAAGAGTATTTCATATGGTCCCTCCCACCTAGGCTCTAATCCTTTCCTAGGGATTCGTTTGACCATAACAAAACTTCCTAACTCGGGAATGTGTGGAATGTCAGTAGTGGTGTGTTTTCATCCCATTGCTTCTGAGCCTCTCGCACTTTCTGATTATTGTCTCTTGTAGCTTTGTCAAGCATCGCGAGATAGCGCCGTAGCTTCTCTTGGAACAAAGTAGAATCTCCTCCTGTTCCGTGGGGCGGAGCATCAGGAGAGTAGAACCATTGCTTTTCCAGTAAAATGTCCATGCCAATGAGACTTCCTTGAGAATTCGGCCCCACCCAGAAAGATGTCCATAAGACTTCATCTTCATGTATTTGCAGAGGAACTGGTATACTTTTGCGAAATGTTGTGATTTCTCCTCCAACTCCTTCAACTTCTATAGTTTAGTGTGTTGTGGGTAAGTTCAAGTCAGTTATGGAGAGTCCTGCCCCGTGTCCAAGAGCAAATCACATGGGTGGCCCCTATTAGTGCAGAAATGAAGAGTCGGTTGTCATTTTCTTACTCACACAGGGGCCGCTGATTCCTATTTCGGACGCATGATCCTCGATTAGCTGACGAATTTGCTCTTCAGTCCATATCTTTCCTTGAGAGGTCTCAGCCTTGTTTTTCACATTGGCCTGTTTAAATGATGGACCTTTCCTTCTGCTCCTCCTCCTTTAGCCCAGCAATCTCTTCTGAGGTGTCCAGGCTTTCCACAATTCGGCAAACACTAAATTGAACTGATGCCACTCCTCTGCGATTTGGCTTGTTTACTTCATCCTTGTTTGCTTTCATAGTCATCTCAAGACGACCAGCCCATTGCATAATTTGGTCAAATGTTTCTCCTGGGTTAACTCCAAGTGATAAGGCTTGTTGGTATTTTGTGCTAAAGCCTTCCAGAAGTGTGTCAGTAAACTGTACATCATCTCTATCTGGATCTTTCTTTGCACAAAGAGCCCATCTTTCATAAGCATTCCATTTACGCAGGGCGTATTCATCAGGAGACTCATCATCTTTTTGCTTAATCAATGTCACCGATGTGAAAGGGATTTTACCACTGCCCAAAGTCTCTTGAATTTCTTTTCGGAATCCATCTAATGCTTGCCAAAAACCAAGGGGTCGTCCCTGGCCATCTACCCACAAGTTTATCCATTGGGCTGTTGTTATTGATGCTGGCAAGCGTTCCCATCGTTCTCTTGGGATTTTTGCTTTCACAATGGTGTGTACGTCTTTTAGTGTCATTTGGTGTGCTTCAACCAAAGAATCTAATTCTCGCCAAAACTCTGTGTTTGGATCCTGTCTCTTCAGAGGAGGCAAGGCTGTGAGAATGGCTTGACGTTCTCCTGGTGTGAATGGTCTCTCTTCTGTCATCATTTCAGACTGTAATTCTTCCTTTTTAGGAGCAAGTGGAGAAAATTCTGGACCAACTTTATCAATTGTGATCATGTCGTCATCTCTTGTGTCATCGCCCCAGTCAGATCCATAATTTCGAACTGGTGTACATCGCAGCATGTCTCTGTTTGGCTGGGTTGATTTAGATCTGGTAATTATTGGAGCTGCTTGTGCAGAAGCAATATACATTTTGTCAGCTGAAACTCCATTTGAGCTTGAAGCTTGATGCTGTATCAGAGGATTAGAGTAGCTTGTACATTGTTCAGGCAAAGTTGGATAAATTGGCTTGTAAGGAGGCGGTGTTACAGTTGTTGCTACTTTTGCAGATGTTTGTGAATATTTCTTTTCAGCTTCAGCTATAATCTCTGTCCAATCTGGATCAAATGAATCATCATTGATGGTGTTTTCTTTTTCTGGACATTTGATGGACATGATTTTGCTCAACTTGTTAAATGCTTCTACTTGAGGCTTCATTGCTTCAGCAAGTGGAACTGGACAACTGTCAATGCGCAACAAACTCCACCTTGTTTCACAATCCAATTAGCTGCCATTATTGGAAACACTTTTAACTTGATAGAGTCTTTTTGGGTTTCAAACCAGCTTAACTGCTCATCCATGGATGCATTAATATCAAGTCCTTTTTTAAAAAACTTAGTTTGCTTCTTATTCTTCTTTTCCAGATACCAAGCAGAAATTGTTCTGCTGTTACAACCACCTTCTGCCATTGTTGCAACTTATTGGTCACTTTGTATCTGTGTGCTCAGATCAGCAAGGCTTTGTGTGTGTGTGTAAAGGAGGGCTACCCTGCTTCTCTCTCCTCTCCTCTCTAAGTTATGTGTCTGTGTGTGTGTGTGTGTGTGTGTGTGTGTGTGTGTGTGTGTGTGTGTGTGTGTGTGTGTGTGTGTGTGTGTGTGTGTGTGTGTGTGTGTGTGTGTGTGTGTGTAAAGGAGGGGCTGTCCTGCTTCTCTCTCCCTCTTCTTTCTCTAAACACACTATAAACAACAAAAAGAAAAATTACAAGAAAATTTAGCTCTTATATTTTCCAATTGAACTCAATTTTGTCTCCTTTTTTAGTTTAATTTCTTATTCAGTTGAACTCAGATCAATTTCTCCTCCTCAAATACTGAACAGCTTCACTGTCAAAATCAGAAGGCCTGCGATTTTGGCTACTAGTGTATTTGAACGTGTTTGGATTCTTAGTACAGGACTCTAGTTAGAGTCCAGATCCGCCACTTCAAACCACTTCAGTGTGTTTAAACGTTTTTAGGATTCTTAATACAGGACTCTCATTAAAGTCCAGATCCGCCAACTTTAAACCACTTCAATCGACCCACCGCTCGACACTTCCCCGTCTGTCTAACAGCACGGATCTTCGGTGTGTGGAAATGTTTTAGGGTTGATTCTGCCACCTATTACTGCAGACCCGCCACACCCCACCACTTCACAGTCATCGAGCTAATTGCCAAACCGCCTTACGGTTAATCTCCTGAAAATTTGACTAAATGGTCTTTTTTTAAAAAGATCCACTTTACCCCAGCTTCATTCAAATATTTTTTGAAGGTCCATTGGTCTGAGACAACTTCAGAATTTCAAAATCAAATAAAATTATAATTTTTCTTTTACTATGTCTGACACACGTCCATTGACAACACAACTGGTACTTAAATAACACAGTTCTTTTCAGCAGTTCAGTCAATGTCTCTAATCATCAGGCAGACTTAAACTGTTTAGAAAGACATAAAAAAAAGTCTTACCTGATTGACTGAGACAACGGCTGAAAATGCTATCCTGTTCGTGTTGACGCCAAATTGTAGACTTGAAAATGAAGCTTTTCCCCAATGTTGTTTAATTCACGGGACCGGACACCAGTTGTTGCCAAGAGATCTCTTTTTTATTATTTTATATGTCAGACATAGGAGAGAAAGACAATTTCATAGATGTTCTTCATTCCATCTTTCTCTGTCGTCTCCGACACTCAGTTGTATTTTATAGGCTGTAACCAGAAAATTAATTATATTACCAGAAAAACAGGTTGTTTACACCATACCTCGTGATTGCACACAGTACAATATACCCTTAGACATATGCATCAGTGGAAACAGATACTTGTTGTTCGTTGTCCAAAATAAATGTCTTATAGAAAACTTGTGACTTCTATCATATGCTTTGGTAGGAAAACAACACCATGCTACACAATTCTTCCTTACAAAGAACTTCAGTCACATGGCATAATTAGAAACTTATGCTACATATTCCGGTGTTCAAAATTATCTTCTCTCCATGTCTCTCCATGAAACCCTCACACTTCTGTGCTCAGGCCCACTCTGACTAAATAATGATGATAATACAAAAACAATAATAATATTACAAATGGTTATGAATATTTAGTAAATAATAATACAGATACATAATATATGTTGATTATTAATTCTAATAAAATTGTATTAGACAATAAAATTTTATCTTCACTGGTATTTCACAAAAACATGCCCACACACACACACACACACACACACATATGTTGTGTTTCCATGTTTTATGGGGACATTCCATAGGCGTAATGGTTTTTATACCGTACAAACCGTATTTTCTATCCCCTACACTGCCCCTGCCCCTAAACCTACCCATCACAGGGGACATTCTGCATTTTCACATTTTCAAAAAACATCACTTAATGTGATTTATAAGATGTTTTCCTCATGGGGACCAAAAAATGTCCCCACAAGGACAAGGATTTCAGATATTGCCATCTTTGTAGGGACATTTTGTCCCCATACCGTAGGGATTACCAGTCACACACACACACACACACACACACACACACACACACACACATACACTGGGGACATCAGACTTATTTTACATCTTGTAAAAATGGGCATAATAGGACCCCTTTGAATTATGCTGGCGAGATGCATTCTGGGATACTCGCCTGTCTCAAGTCTGCACAAGTCACCTCTCGACAAGTGGTGCTCACGATGCATCATCAATAAAAGGGGTGGATAAACAGCACACTGAATTGGAACAGCAACTGACAATGTTTCACAAGAACACAAGTACAGAGAAGAACGCATAGTGAGAAACCACTTAAGTTTAGCATAAGCTGACGCCACTACTTTTCACTCCCATGAGCCTGACCTTCCTTCTTCTGGAAGATTCGCATCACTTGCTCTGATCTGTCCATTGATTCCCATGCCTGCTGAAACAGGATTTACAACCCTCTGACCTTTCTGTTTTCAAACCACAGACTCCAGCTATAGGTCAGTGTTATCAGGTAGATCTCTCCACTTTACACGCAGAGACTCTCTGGATTAAGCTAGACCTAGATATTGACTAAAAGCAACTGGGAATTACTTCCCAACGGCAGACATGTCAGTGACAGTGGTCCATTTGTGTTAGTGGAATACTTCAATGTTTCGTGGCAATACTGTTTGACTGTCTTCTCTTAAAAAACAAAAACTCTTTGCGTATACTGCTCGCTGACAAGGCAGAATCTCAAGGCCTTTGGCAGTGGTGTATCGACTGTAGAACATTTATATATAATACAATAGTGGAATTAACATCAAAATCAACGTCTAACTTTAAAATGATTTTATCCTTCACACGTGTAATACTTTGGTCAGTTAATAAGAATAATTCATGTAGTTTTATATTATTTATTTGAATGAATTAAAAGAGGCGTATCATGTCTACCCTTGAATCACTGAACTAGTCCAGGTTGATAAAGGATTTGGAAAGTAATTAGTAATTAAATGCTTTTAGGAGGGAGTAATATAATTACACTATTGAAGATTTAATAATTAGTAACTAGTAATTAATTACTTTTTTAGAGTAACTTACCCAACACTGGCCTTTGGGAACTGACACTTTTAAACATGGTTATTAGGCAATGCAATCATTTAAAAATGCCCAAATATCAACCAATTTAATCATTACCGAGCTAACAGGGAATGTTCTCAGAACGTTCTCTCAACGTTATGAACAAACGTTCTCCCAGTAACGTTAACACAAGATTCACTCAGTGTTATCTGACTTCACAGTGACTTTACAGTCAATTAAAATACAGTATATTCCTGTTAATAATCATTTATTAAACTGTGGGGAAAAAAAACGATAAATTACGTCAAATTAAATTGAAAACACCTAACTTTCAAGTTAATCTCTTATTTTATAAACCTGCTTTGTCCATCTAAAGTAATTTCCTTTTAAAATATTTTCCATGTGCAATAACTAAGAAATTAAATGCAATAAGCACATAAATTCAAAAACAAATGTTTGAATATTTACAGTATTAATCTTTATTTTTACAGAACCACTAACAACGTCAATCAATCTCTAAATGAAAGGGGTACTTCAGCACTGGACAGATGCATGTGTATTTAAACTGGGTCATTTATGTTGTAGAATTGTGAAATTATTTTTGAAGTTGGTGCCTTCTAGACTGAGAAAGGACAGAAAATGTATTTTTGTCTCATGGGGATCAAAGACAACAACTCCCAGAATGCACTGCTTCACTGCCCAATGAGGTCACTCCCAAAGCCACGCCTACTGGTTATCACTTGCCCACCATGACACCGCCGTCACCATCGTCGTTTTGATTTTCATAGTAATACAATAATTTCGTTCAGTTAGAGAATAGACAATACAAATAAAACCTGAACGTGTCTTTTCTATATAATGTGAGTGAGCCGAACGAAAGTCAGGGCACAAACGCAGCAGGAGGAAGATCTCATTCATCACGAGAGCGAAGAGCTGAGCAGAGCTGAGGTAAGCGCGGGCACTGAAGTCATTCACGGTGAGTGTCCAGTCTGTCACGTTTTCAGATCATGCCTATGGAAGCTTAACTTTCATAGGAATTTATTGAAAAGTTGAAACACTCACTTTGCACTGCCCCGCTCCGCTCTGTTATGAATGCCTGAGCCGCATGCACATTCTGTGAGTGAGATCCCACCCCCATGGGCGGGTTGATAACATGCAGAACTAGCTCCCTCTACTGGCTGTAGTCTTTGGCCTCTGACCAAAAAATCCTCCAAAGATGCAAAATGACAATATTTGCATCATCAGAGGCTTTTTTCCAGGAATAAAATGCATAATTCTCTCGTCTCAGGGCCAGGGGGTATGAGGGGGGATAGTATGATTTGAATATGCTACCAGGTTTATACTGATATAAAGCTTAATGCCAATCGCTGAAGTAACCCTTTAAGTACTTATACATTAAAAATAGCAACCTTTACCGCCAATTAAATTAATAAAACATAGCACAGAATATGTTATATGGTCTTTAATAATGTTCTCAAACATTAGCACAAAAATTGTATTTAATGCATCAGTCATGGAATGAATTTTATGAACCATTTATGTTTATTAAATGTTACTAATTACTTTTTTTTAGACGGTTCAAAGAACGTTCAAAAGTAATAGCAATAGTGATAGTAATAATGATAACAGTCCCTTGATGTTTTCTCTAGCATTCAGATACCCAAGGAAGAAAACAGTTTGGTAACTGTGTTACTACATGTACATACTATAGTAATAACAGTAAATTATGCATAATTACAAGTAACTAAGACTTAACCAGACCCTAACCCTATAGTAAGTTACTCAGTACTTATTTGAGCAGTACAATGTAACTACGTCTGCCTTAAATATAGGGTTACACTTTATTTTAAGGTGTCATTATTACAGTGTAATTATATATTTAAGTACTGAGTAATAATAACGAACCACATGTACTTACTATAGGGTTAGGGTTTAGATTATGGTCTGGTGTAGGGTTAGTTGCATGTAATTATGCTCAATGTATAGTCATTGCTACTATACGTGTAAGAAGGGCACTGTTAAATAAAGTGTTACCTAACGTAATGGTAACATTATCAAAGCGTTCTCAGAACATACACTCACCTAAAGGATTATTAGGAACACTTGTTCAATTTCTCATTAATGCAATTATCTAATCAACCAATCACATGGCAGTTGCTTCAGTGCATTTAGGGGTGTGGTCCTGGTCAAGACGATCTCCTGAACTCCAAACTGAATGTCAGAATGGGAAAGAAAGGGGATTTAAGCAATTTTGAGCGTGGCATGGTTTTTGATGCCAGACGGGCCGGTCTGAGTATTTCACAATCTGCTCAGTTACTGGGATTTTCACACACAACCATTTCTAGAGTTTACAAAGAATGGTGTGAAAAGGGAAAAACATCCAGTATGCGGCAGTCCTGTGGGAGAAAATGCCTTGTTGATGCTAGAGGTCAGAGGACAACGACTGATTCAAGCTGATAGAAGAGCAACTTTGACTGAAATAACCACTCGTTACAACCGAGGTATGCAGCAAAGCATTTGTGAAGCCACAACACACACAACCTTGAGGCGGATGGGCTACAACAGCAGAAGACCCCACCGGGTACCACTCATCTCCACTACAAATAGGAAAAAGAGGCTACAATTTGCACAAGCTCACCAAAATTGAACAGTTGAAGACTGGAAAAATGTTGCCTGGTCTGATGAGTCCCGATTTCTGTTGAGACATTCAGATGGTAGAGTCAGAATTTGGTGTAAACAGAATGAGAACATGGATCCATCATGCCTTGTTACCACTGTGCAGGCTGGTGGTGGTGGTGTAATGGTGTGGGGGATGTTTTCACTGTGCAGGCTGGTGGTGGTGGTGTAATGGTGTGGGGGATGTTTTCTTGGCACACTTTAGGCCCCTTAGTGCCAATTGGGCATGGTTTAAATGCCACGGCCTACCTGAGCATTGTTTCTGACCATGTCCATCCCTTTATGACCACCATGTGCCCATCCTCTGATGGCTACTTCCAGCAGGATAATGCACCGTCACAAAGCTCCAATCATTTCAAATTGGTTTCTTGAACATGACAATGAGTTCACTGTACTAAAATGGCCCCACAGTCACCAGATCTCAACCCAATAGAGCATCTTTGGGATGTGGTGGAACGGGAGCCGTGCACTGCATCCCACAAATCTCCATCAACTGCAAGATGCTATCCTATCAATATGGGCCAACATTTCTAAAGAATGCTTTCAGCACCTTGTTGAATCAATGCCACGAAGAATTAAGGCAGTTCTGAAGGCGAAAGGGTGTCAAACACAGTATTAGTGTGTGTTCCTAATAATCCTTTAGGTGAGTGTATTTGTGTATTTTTCTGGGTAGTAGTCACTATAGTGTGTAAACACACAAGCCCCTTTGGTAAGAAAGTATGCATGATGAGACAAGAAAATGTCGACTCCAGACTCAGGGATTTGCTTAAGCGTTTTCCCAGCTCACAGCCCATCAAAGCCTCAGATATCAGAGTCCGGTGAATAGCATATTTACATCAGGCCGACTGTAATGGATTCTGATGAGATTCAGATTGATTTTCCTTGTGAGCTCCTCAGTTGTGGCCGATGGAGGCTGAAGGAGCGCAGCTGCTGCCCTCATTTTCACAAACACACACACACACACACACACACACACAGAGGTCTCGCCGTCACAACGGACCCCCGTATCCATGGAAACCCTCCAATGCTGATGCTGGCCGACTGGCGATCGACTTTGGGCTGAAGGAGATGTGGCGTGCTGTGATGGGATATTGGCCAGATCAACTCAGATGCATGGACAGACAGAAAGTGAAAAGGGTACGGCTCTCATTTCAGAGAAATCGAGGTGATGCGTTACAAGAAATGATGCGTTTGCAACACACATCGAGCATGTTTGACATTCTGGCGGCAGCAGTTCTGTCATGTTACGACTGTATGAAATGATGCCTTTCCGCACAAGTGCTCCTGAAAAGCC
The DNA here is from genome assembly GCA_023029165.1 of Gobiocypris rarus. Taxonomy (NCBI): domain Eukaryota; kingdom Metazoa; phylum Chordata; class Actinopteri; order Cypriniformes; family Gobionidae; genus Gobiocypris; species Gobiocypris rarus. Next base: position 2,122,700 of record CM040927.1, read on the forward strand.
TCATGTGGGATTCTGAGGGGTTGTGTTCTCATGTAGACACTAACCACTGGATACTAAAGATGATAGCGCCCTCTAGAGGCCGAATACGAGAACAAAACAACATTTACATTCAAATCAGGGTCCAGTTCTCACTATGAACTAGTCACTTATTATCATGCATATTACTAGGATATTGTCTGTTTATTAGCACTTATAAAGCACATATTAATGCATTATTCTGCATGATCATATTCTACATCCCTTCATCCACCTAAACTCAGGGTTGAGGAGGTGACTTTTAAAATGCATTTCACTACAGATTACAAAATACATGCTTTAAATACTTTAGAATACTTTGTAATACTAATAAGGTATGAATCACCAAACAACATTTTAAACAACATCAGTATTCCACAATATTTATTGAAGTAAAAAAAGAAATAAAAATAAGACTGACGCTGATGAAGGAAACACGGTGCATTCAGATCTGGGGGGCGGTCAACTTTTTAAAGGATGAACAGGGTGAACTGTCTACATGGGAAACATGTAGTTATTCTCTTCTGAAGGACAGCACTAAATGAAAACAATATGAGCTTTAAACAAAATAAGAAACATTTACACATCCTCCTATTCAAAGGTGTTCACCCCCTGCTCTGAATGCACTGAGTTTCATAGAAGCTTGTTTACAACACTAAAAATAAAAATAATAGTGCTGGGCAATGAATTAATCACAAGCAAAATAAAAGTTTGTGTGTACTGTGTATAATTATTATGAACTGTATATATAAATACACACTCCTTCATGTATATATTTAAGAAATATTTGCATATATACAGTATATATATTTATATAATTTGCCTTATACTGTGTATAAATATAAAAAAATGTCTTAAATATATACATGCAAGTGTGTGTATTTATATACAAACTGCATACAAAATCCACCAGATTACTGATACTGATACTTCTACTACTACTACTGCCTCTACCTCTACCTCTACTACTACCACTGCCTCTACTACTACTACTCTACTACTACTACTGCCCCACCCCACTACTACAACCGCCCCACCCCACTACTACTACTCACTACTACACTGCCCCACCCCACCTCTACTACTATAACTGCCCCACCCCACTACTACTACTATTACTGCCTCTACCTCTTCTACTACTACTACTGCCCCACCCCATCTTTACTACTACCACACTGCCCATACCCATACCACTACCACTGCTGCCCCACTCTACTACTACTACTACTACTACTACTACTGCCCCACCCCACTACTACCACTGCTGCCCCACCCCACCTCCACCACTACCACTGCCCCACCCCACCACTCTACCACCACTGCCCCACTCTACCTACTAATCCCACCACTACTACTGCCCCACCCCACTCACTACTACTACTACTACTACTACTGCCTCTACCTCTACCACTACTACTACTACTGCCCCACCCCACTCCACCACTACTACTACTGCCTCCCTCTACTACTCTACCACCACTGACTCCCACCTCTACTACTAATCCCACTACTACTACTGCCTCCACCTCCACCCCTACTACTACTGCCCCACCCCTACTACTAATGCTGCCTACTGCCTCTACCACTACTACCACCTGCCCCACCCTACACCTCTACCACTACTACTGCCCCACCTCTACCACTAACACTACTACTGCCCCTCTACCCCACTCTGCCACTGACCACTACTGCCTCACCCCATCTGTAGTACTACTACCACTACTGCCCCACCCCACTCACTACCACTGCTACCACCACTACCACTACTGCCCATACCCATACCACTACCACTACTACCACTACTGCTGCCCCACCCCACCCCACCCCACTACCACCATAACTGCCTCCACCCCACCCCACTACTACCACTACTACTATTACTGCCCCACCTCACTACTACTACTACTGCCCCACCCCACCACCACTACTGCCCATACCCATACCACTACCACTACTGCTTGCCCACCCCGACCACCACTACCACCCCACCCTCACTACTACCACTACTACTACTGCTACCACTGCCCCACCCCACCCCACTACTACCATTACCACTACTACTGCCCCACCCCACCCCACTACCATTACTGCCCTTTACTCTACTACCACAACCACTACTACTGCCTCTAACTCACTAATACTACTACCACTACCATTACCACTGCCCCACCCCACCTCTGCCTCCACTACTACTTCACTGCCTCCACCCCACCCCACTACTACTACTACTACTGCCTCCCCACCCCACTACTACCTACTAATACTACTACTACTTCTACTACTACTGCCCCACTACTACTAACCTTCCTCTACTACTACTACTACCACTACCACTGCCCCACCTCAAACTCCACCTTTACCACCACTACTACTACTACTGCCCCACCCCACTGCCTCTCACCACTACCACCACTACCACTGCCCCACTACTACCACCCCACTACCACTACTGCCCCACCCCACTACCATTACTACTACCACTGCATCCACCCCACTACTCACTACTGCTACTACAACCATTGATGCTACCACTACTGCCCCACTAATCACATCTACCACTGCATTACTACTACTACTCTGCTACCACTGCTACTGCACTACCACTGCTAATACATCTACCACTATTGCCTCCCACAACCACTGCTACTACCACTACCACCACCTCTGCTAATGCTTCCACTCTACTGCTACCACTTACTACTACTGCTACCACTAGTAGTACCACCTCCACTAACACATCCACTACTATTACTACCACTACTACTACCACCACCCCACTACTACCTATTAACTACTGCTACTCTACCACTACTAGTAGTGCTTCCACCACCCCACTTCACTCTTCCACCACTACCACCACTACTAATGCTCACTCATCCACTTTACTCACTACTATTTATATTACTACTCTACCACTACCACTACTACCACTACTATTACCACCCCTACTACTACTACCATTTCTACAACTACTAATACAACTTCTACTTCTATTACTACCTCTTCTACTACTACTACTACTACTACTACTACTACCTCTACTGCCACTGATACTATTATTACTACTAATTATATTACTAGTAGTAGTAGTAGTAGTAGTAGTAGTAGTAGTAGTAGTATCGGTAATCTAGTGCATTTTGTAAGCAGGTTAAGAATGGATATAGATTTTAAAATGTACTATAAAGTAATTTTTAATAATAGCATAAATATTTAAATGCTGCATTTCACAGGTAGTATAAACCTGGATTTAGATTTTTAAAAATGTACTGTAAGGGAATAGTATTTTTATGTTTTAACAATTTCAATAATGAAAATATGACATGTTTTTGGTAAGTTTATAATGTAATACAATTCTCATAATGTAAAAATGATTACATTATGAGCGCAAGATTTTATTACATTTTGAGAAAATTATTAATTATAAACATTTTATTACAATAATAATGCAATACCTATTATATTATGTGCAGTTTTTAGATTATGAGTTGCTACATCCCTCATAATTCTACATTATAACTCATAATTGAGTGCATATCTCACAATTCTGAGTTCTTTTCTGAGAATTGTTAGATATAAACTCGCAATTGCGAGTTAGAATGTAATATAAAGTCACAATAACCTAAACAAACTTAACATGAACCATGAAAACAGTCGTGGATCATCAGAGAACGACACACACAGTCATGGATCACCAGGGAACGCCTGTCCTGTCCTGTCTTGTGTGCACATGTGGGTTTTGTCATGTTGAGCATGTGCTCCTGTCATTGTCTGATCCCTCCTTGTTATCTGATTATTGGTTTCATTTGCCCCACCTGTGTTCCCTGATTCCCTGCTTGATTTGATCCCTTTATGTACTCCTTGTGTTTGTCACGTCTCACGGTTCCCTGTGTTGGTATGTTTTAGTTTTATGTATTTCTAGTTTATGGGTTTTCCCCTTGTGGGTTTTGTTTTGTGTTTATGTTTCTTTTGTTTAATAAATGTATTTCTTACTGTTTATCCCTGCACTTGAGTCCTCACCTTTTTTCACCATCCCGTAACGTGACATAACGATCCGACCAAAATGAGGACTCTCACCAAAACTTTGGTGGTTCCAAACCCAGAGACCATATCAGAGGTGATTGCCTTACCATGGTTGGTCAGTGCATCGAGTCCAAATGGTACCGGTTCCGTGGTCCCAGTTCCTGTGGATCGTGTTCTGATGGTCCCAGTTCCGTGGATCGTGTTCCAGTGGTCCCAGTTCCGGTGGATCGTGTTCCAGTGGTCCCAGTTCCGTGGATCGTGTTCCGGTGGTCCCAGTTCCGTGGATCGTGTTCCAGTGGTCCCAGTTCCGTGGATCGTGTTCCGTGGTCTCAGTTCCGATGTATCGAGTTCGGTGATCCCAATTCCGGTGGACCGTGATCCGTGGTCCGAGTTCCGGTGGATCGTGTTCCAGTGGTCCCACTTCCGGTGGATTGTGTGCTGGTGGTCCCAGTTCCGATGGTCCCAGTTCCGGTGGATCGTGTTCAGGTGGTCCCTGTTCCGTGGATCGTGTTCCGGTAGATCGTGTGCGGTGGTCCCAGTGCCGGTGGATCAAGTTCCGGTGGTCCCAGTGCCGGTGGTTCCTATTTCGTGGATCGTGTTCGGTGGTCCCAGTTCCGTGGATCGTGTTCGGTAATCCCAGTTCCAGTGGATCGTGTTCCAGTGATTCCAGTTCCGTGGATTGTGTTCCGGTGGTCCCAGTTCGGTGGTCCCAGTTCCGGTGGATTGTGTTCCGGTGGATCGAGTTCCGGTGGTCCCAATTCCGTGGGTCGTGTTCGGTGGATCGTGTTCTGGTGGATTGTGTTCCGGTGGTCCCTGTTCTGGTGGTCCCGAGTCCAGACATGGTCTGGAGGGCTGTGATGGGATGCTTCATGGTGGCAGCCCTGCATGCTTGGGAAAAGCACAGGGCCTTACCCAAAATCCCGGAGGCAGTTCCGGTGGATCGTGTTCGTGGATCGTGTGCCGGTGGTCCCAGTGCCGGTGGATCGTGTTCCGTGGTCCCAGTGCCAGTTTGATCGAGTTCGGTGGTCCCTGTGCCGATGAACTCTGTGCCGATGAACTCTGTGCCGGTGGACTCTGTGCCGGTGGTCCCAGTGCCGGTGGTCCCTGTGCCGATGAACTCTGTGCCGGTGGTCCCTGTGCGGTGGACTCTGCCGGCTGAACTCTGCTGGCCGCCTGAACTTTTTGTTTTCCACGTCCCTCTCTTGTTTCCCCCTTCCTTGTCTGTTCCTCCCTGGTCTGTCCTTCCCGCCCCGCCCTGGTCTGGTCTGTCCCGCCCGGGCCATTTTGTCTTGTGGAGTATGTAAACATCTATTAGCCTATGTGAAATATCTTATTCAGGACAGAACTAAATAAAAGTAACATGCAATTTTTATAATCCCAGGTCCCTCTTATATTGTTAAAATTATAAAAAATTTGCATATTCTGCAAGGGTTATGAAACGTATCAGAACTGTCTCTGAGGAGAGTCTGAGAATCACCAATCACTGTTCACATGAATCACCCATTACAGTTTACATTAAAATGTTACATCAAAATAATCACTTTGGTCATCTAAAATACTTTTCAGATGTTACTGTCATTTGAATACGACCATTTAAAATTTGTCTGTAATGAAATCCACTTACTCAGATTTTCTATTTTAAAAACATTTACATGTATTCAGTTACTCCTAAACCCTGCCTAAACGTAACAACTACCTTACTAATTAATAATGAGCAGTAATTAGGAGTTTGGTAACACATTACATGTAGTAATAACTGTACGTTATGCATAAGTACATGCAACAAACCCTTAACCAAACCCTATTCCTAACCCTATAGTAAGTACATGTAGTTCATTAACATTACTCAGTACTTAAATACATAATAACAGTGTAACACGGTAACATTAAAATAAAGTGTAACCAGAGTTTATTGAGGGAAAGGTGGTAGTTAATTGTGAGAATTGGACCCTAAACTGAAGTGTGACTGAAACTACTTACACATATAAGTTCAGGGTTTATAATATTCAGTCAGATTAATAATGTGTTTAAGAGAATTGTGGCATCTCAAGGTCAACCAAAAGTGCATTTTAATGTGTTGGAATAAAATTGTGTTTGCATTTTAATTTGACATTATAAACCCAAAGTTTTTGGCTACTAGAAAGAGAGTTGAATGCTGATATTTGTGCAGTCTTTCATTTTGAGTTATTGTTTACTATACAGTATCAGAAAATGAAACAAATAACTTTCAATAAATCACAGTTATTGGCCATTACTGTGTGTGGTGAGTTTGTGAATAGAATTTAAATAGACAAAAAAAAAAAGACTAGAAAAATCACAAAGTTGAACAATTAAATATAATACAAGGGTTGATAAGTCTTTTTAGTGATGCATTAAGCCAAACTACAGAGAATACCGAAAATATTTTAGGTTTTATATAGATTTTATTTGCTTATATATAATAAAATTAATATAAAAATGAATATTAATATAAAATGCCTTGATGTGTTTAGAACATTATGGCATGTTTCATAGACTGAGTCTGACCCAAAGTTTTAATATTTTAAGCAAGGTGATGCACATCTGGTGGTCTAATTTAGTAAACAGAACAAGGTGGAGGACTTTCAAAATCAGACAAGAATCAAAGAACAAGCCAGTTAATAACTTTCATAAATATGACTTCAGATTTACACAGATCTGAATGATACGCGAGGGAAATGAAGATGATGGGGAATATGATGATGATGATGCACACGGTCTCTGATGAAGCAGGAGATGTCGTGTATAAACCAGCCCTGAGGACAGACGGTGTGTGTTCATTTCTGCTCTGTGTGAAAGCAGGGCTTGTGACTCAGACACACGTATCACCTAAAAGCTTTTGCTTTACACACGTCACCATGTTTACTCCTCTCACGCAGCGTCTAGATGTATTTTCAGTCACATATGATGAAAAGTAGCCTTTATTTGCCAGATGGGGACCAGATAATAAGATTTGATTATCAGTTTCACCTGGTTCTTTTCATTATGAACACAATTACGGTATATCAACCTTATACAACAGGGCCGTTGAATGCTTGAATCTGATTCTAAGGTGTGCAGTTAATTCCAGGGAAATGCATTACAGCTCCATATCACTCCGCCAAATGATTTCTGTGATTTCAGCGGTGCTTACAGCCGACAAAAGCAAAAGAGCCAACACACACATCTACACTCACCGGGAGAATGAATATAGCAAACATAAGGATAAAAAAACACAAATGATTTCCATGTTTTTTGATGCAGAATTATGCTCTATTATGTACGGACAGCACATACTATTTTTCTCACACTCAAACACACACACAAACACACACTAAATAGACACACTCATCTGATGATTTTATCAGTAAATTGTTTAACAACTTAAAACCTACATAACATTACTCTGTAACGAGGGAATAATGGCGCTGTTCTTGAAGCAGATAAACCTACAGATTCATTATTAGTCGAGACGCTGCTGCTGAACACTGAGAGACACACAGACTGAGGTAATTCACACACACTTCACTTCAGGAGCGTTTTAAGGACAAAACCTGACAAATATCTTAAAATAAATCATTTGTCAAACGCTCAAAACAGCTTGTTTTTTTCTGCTTGATATTGCAAACACTGTAAAAAAAGTATACATCATATGTTTTTACATTGCTTTAACTCATAAAAATAAGTTAAGCAATTTTCAGCTTTTTTCATACGTTATTCAAGATTCAAAACATTTTTTTAAAGATTTAACAATCATTTGAGAACAGTCACAAACAACTCACTTTGAGTTTGTTCTAATTCCTCGTGAGCTGAACCCACTCGTGCAAATGCTAACTACTATCCCTCAGGTGAGAACAAAGATGTAAAAGCTTCGTCTCCTGAATGCATCACAATGAGCACATTCACATACTGTAGTAAGTCATTGTTGAGCATATGGCAAACATACAGTACCATATAAGAGTGAGTCAATCATAGACATTTTACCAAGATACTTATAGTGTTTCAAATAGTTGTAAAACATTTACTACCTATGTGCCTAAAATACAGACGAAGGAAATAATGCAATTTAAAAATCAAAGGAATTTCAAACATTTGTTTGAAATTACTTTCAAAAGTAATGATTTACAATCAGCTTGCGTCCTTTTATCTTTTTCAGACCTCAAAAGCAGAAATTTTGAAAAACGTCCTTCCTATAATGGCAGTGAATGGTGGCCAGGCTAAAACTTTACGAAAAGGATACAAAAGTATCACACAACGATAGCGTGAGCTTTATATTGGAAGTGTTCAGAGGCATACTATAAGTTTTTTTTTGCGAGAAAGAAAGTGTATTATTCAGTCAAAAACACTGAGCTCGGCCATTACTCCGTGCACGTTCCTGTGATCAGTGCTTACTATAACTCGCACTGTTGTCATGGCACCCAGGATAAGCACCAGTGTTGTGCAAGTTACTTCCAAACTGTAATACATTATAAATTACTTGTTTAGTGAACTAGTGAAGGCTCAAGACAATGCAAGAAAGGATGACAGACAGAATCACAAACTATCCAAGTCTGTTAAGTATGGTAGAAGTAAAGTCTATTATCTGGGAATAGCTTGGGTCTATTAATATTAGACACTACAGAGCTGTATGTAAACTCTAATGCCATGACAAGATACACATTTGTTCTTTTCTTATTGTTGTCATTATTTTATTCTCTTTGAATTCAAGAGTTTCACAACACAAAACCGTCATGCACAAAGTGCAAGAGATGTTTTTTTTTTTTAATTGCTGGTGCTATTTCGCGATGTCTATAGTTATTTAGATTCTAGACAAAAGTTGCATTTGACTATAACATTCTTCTTGTCCTTATCTCTGACAAACTGGAAGTAAAGCGCATACGTCCATCTCTCGAATGTACAGTCTCCTTCTGCCATCTTCACCCATTAAGCATCGTCCGTTTGGGGAGGTGTTTATACTTTTAAGCCTTCTTTAGTCACTTTTCCGCTGGCCAGCACGAGCACACACAGAGGCCGAAATCATGCCTCACGGCACTCCTGTAAACCTGCCCTGAACACGCCTTCACTGGACTATGTCACACAATATAAAGGTAGACCTGCAAGAGGGAGATGAATTCAATAAATCGCTATACAAATATATCAGAAGCTGTAGTCTTTATTTACAAACTTGGACACCACACGCGGCTATTGACTGACCACGAACAGGTAACTTACTTTCATTCACTTTTTCATTCGTTAATGTCACACAATCTTTTCTTTTTTTTTACAATTACATTTTGGGCTTAAAGTGTGCTGTAACGCAAGCGTTATTGAAAATGTACAGAGTAAAATATTACTAAAAATGTATTAGTAATGCCTTACACTACTGCGTTACAGCAAAAAGTGATAACTAATTAATAACATTACTCCCAACACTGCTAAGCACACACACGCACCATTTTGAGAAATCAGTCTCAATAGAAACAAACGTGTCTCTTCTATAAGGTAAATAATAATACAATAATACTAATAATAAGGTAAACCTCCTGAAGTGAATGTGAAATTTGTTGACCGGTTGATTGCGTGAGCGGCTGCTGATGGCTCACACTAGAGTAGTGTGAGCCCGCACGAGATCATTTAACCCGACCCGACCATTACATTTAAACGTTAAGCCCAAACCCGACCCGAACCCAAGGTCCGTTTCTCACAGCAAATAATGTTACCATTTTTGCAACATGTTTGTAGCGGAGGGGGCGTGGTTGCCTTTTTTGCAGCAGACACACTACTGAAGAGAGAGAGAGTCGGGAGAGTAAGCAGCCTAAGTCAAGTGCAAATGATAAACACCTCTGTCTGATTGCAATAATTGGCGCGGAGAGACTGAATAAAAGCCACAAGAGAACGAGGACTGATGGAGAGAGAAGCTGAGGATTCGTGTGTTCGCTGGATGCTCTGGAGAGCCTTGGGGAAACTGTGTGGATAGTATCAGTTTATTATAACGCTATGAGCGCGACTGTATGCTTTGAAGTAGAAGAAACAAAATAAAACACGAGTCTAAGCAGTCTTCCTCCTTATTTACGAAAATTGTTACAATGTTGTATTTAAATATTGCTTTTAACAGTAAACAAATAGGCTACATGTAAAAACGCAGTGGTCGAACAGGTGTAACGGTTCTCTGAAACTCAAACTTTAAACTTCAAAAGTTCACGCAGTGTTGCTAAACTATGTCGTATGCGTTTCCCCAGTGAGCCTTCTCGCACAGACTCTGTGCAAGATCAGGAGGACGAGAGCAGGTCTTGTTAGTTGCGCCTACTGGCCCAACCGACCTGGTTCCCAGAACTCTCACTCCTCGAGACAGCCCCTCCTGGCCGATCCCCTGAGGAAGGACCTTCTCACCTGCGTCCCAGACCTCTGGAAACTCCATGTCTGGTCCCTGGACGGGACTCGGAGGTTCTAGGTGGCCTACCACAAGCAGTGGTAGACACCATCGCTTCAGCTAGAATGGGCGATGGCCCTCTACGAGGTGCCTCTACTTTCTGAAGTGGAACCTGTTCGTCGACTGGTGCTCTTCTCCCGGGAAGACCCCGAAAGTGTTCGGTTAATGTTGTGCTTTCCTTCCTGCAGTGTGGGTTGGATCAAGGCTGTCTCCCTCCACCCTCAAAGTATAAGTCGCAGCAATAGCGGCGTATCACGATGCAGTTGATGGTAAATCCCTAGGTAAGCACGACTTAATCGTCAGGTTCCTCAGAGGTGCGAGGAGACTAAATCCTCCTCGTTCTACGTCGATACCCTCTTGGGATTTAGCCCTGGTGCTCAGAGCACTTCAGGGTCCTCCATTCGAGCCTTTGCAGTCCGTTGAGCTAAAAATTCTGTCCATGAAGACAGTTCTCCTGATTGCATTGGCTTCAATCAAGAGGGTAGGGGACCTGCATGCACTTTCGGTCGACGATCGTGCCTAGAATTCGGGCCGCCAACTCTCACGTTGTCTGAGACCCGGCCCGGATACGTGCCCAAGGTTCTTACCACTCCCTTCGGGACCAGGTGGTGAACCTGCAAGCGCTGCCTTCGGAGGAGGCAGACCCAGCCCTAGCTTTGTTATGTCGCGTCCGCGCTCTTCGCGCACGTTGACCGGACACAGAGCTTCAGATCCTCACAGCAGCTCTTCATCTGTTACGGAGGCCAGCAGAAGGGAGAGGCTGTCTCCAAGCAGAGGTTAGCCCACTGGATAGTGGATGCCATTGTCTTGGCTTACCAGTCCCAAGACGTGCCTTGCCCGCTTGGGTTGCGAGCTCACTCAACAAGGAGTGTTGCTTCTTCTTGGGCGTTGGCTCAAGGCGCCGCTGACAGATATATGTAGAGCTGCGGGCTGGGCGACACCTAACACGCTCGCTAGATTCTATAGCCTCCGTAGAGCCGGTATCTTCCCGCAATCTCGCCCCCAGTGGCCATCAGCGCTAAGTGCCCGTTCTAGTGTCGGCTTGCATACGCCACTCCCGCCCTCTGGGCCGGATACGCGCGTCTATTCTGCTCTAGTTGTGTTCCCCGAAACGGCTAACCCTGTGAGCTCCTCCGCTACCCTCGGGTCAGACGAGCGGACGCCTGACGCCAGGCCTGCACCCGTATGCTTGTGGAATGTGTGTGTAGGCTGGGTTCCATATGTTGCGGTCCCCTCACGGCTACCCCATATGTGTATTCTCCATGGTACCAGCTACCCTAATTGGCTAGCCCCGTGTCTTTCCCTCAACAGAGCTCCTCTGTCGTTCCTGGGTGTGTTCTCCCCTGGAACCAGGTTGGAGTCCACCCCAGGACTGCCATATGTTGCACTCCCCTGCTAGGTTAGTCCGTATGTGTATTCACCACCTCTCCTTCCATTGAAGGACGTGGCCGAGATCTTCCGAGACAGGCATGCTTTCCCAGCGTTATCCAATAGTCACATGCTGAGTGGGTCTTGCAGGAACAGCAGTGACTGTCCTTCCCTGCCGGGAACCCTGACTCCCACTCCAACATAGGAGTGGTCCAGCGAGCTCAGGCAGGGCGCTGGAAGGGCCAGCGTCCTGGCATGTTGGTAGGGATCCCAATTGTCCGGTCAGTTCGGCGCACGCCGAACGTGACTGACTGAAAGGGAACGCCTCGCTTACTTATGTAACACTCGTTCCCTGAAGGAGGGCACGGAGACGCATCCCGCCGCCAGGTGCTGTGCTTCAGCTAATGGCCCGAGCCACTTATCTCGGCTCCTCAGTTAAAAACGGTATGCGGCATTTCCACTTCCTTTTATACCCGTGACGCGGGCGGTGCGTGGAACGCTGCGTGATCGCATGCCAATGTTCATTGGCTCGCTTTAATTACTCGAGTAGGTCGGTCTCTGAAAACAGATCCCAATTCGTCGGTCAGTTCCGACGTATGTCTCCGTTCCTCCTTCAGGGAACGAGGGTTACATACGAATCGAGACATTTCTCTTGAAGCCGGTACAGAAGTGCCTTAAACTGCAGTTCCTCGACTGGCCACTAGAGACCGGCTCCAGAAGAGCAGAATCTCATTGAGCTCATGTTAAAATCCCCAACTTTACAGCAAAATAAAACATATAGCCTGGGACAAAGTGTGGTTTTGGTCTAAACGGCTAATTTTACCCTTCATGTCGACTGTGAGGGGGTGAATGTTTTTATAACTCATTCGTTTACATTATATAAAGCCTTAAAGTTCCGTGATAATTAAGGGCGGCCACTTTGAGTGACAGCTTGATAGCGGTTTGTCTGCTGTCTGTTAGCCATCACCTCAGCTCCGCCCACGCCCCGCCTCTTTGCCCATTGTCTGTTATCCGGGAATGACGCGCGATGACGCTCTGACAAGATGGCAACGCCAGCTCGACCCTACTCTACGCTTCAGAAACGCTCTTCAGAATCCTATGGGTGACGCCACAGACACGCCCATATTTGTATACAGTTTATGGCAGGGTTGAGCATGAGCAAATGACAGCTTAAAATGTTATCTGATATAAAAAAAATACCCAAGACAAACTAAAATATTTTGTCAATAAAATACAATTATTAACATTTTGAAATAAAATATTTTTTTATCATTAAAAATACACACATTTTTTATTTTGACAGCAAACACATCTCTAAATACAGCTGTACAGCATAGTTCAAAACATCATAATAAGAAGCATTTCTGAACATTGACTCTCAGTCATTATTCACCCTTTTCTCATGGTTTCTCAAAATAATTAATAAAAGTATAGAATATAATAGTGTATTTCTAATAGGGGCTGATTGTAACGCAGTGTTTTAACACACACCACACCTGCTCCACTGGGATTAACCCGGCTCGTGTCTTCTGCTGTTAGATCAGCATTAAAGAATATCTCAACTGTTCAATAACAGATATAAGATCACAATAATATCAGATTTGTCATTTTAATAAACACAAAAACAGAGATGAAAAATAAACTTAAGTAAGAAATGTACTTTTGCTTTGGTAAAATAAATGTTCAGTGATATCTTCCAAAGATTTTTAATTTCGTGCTATTTTTCTCTATATAGTGTTGATATGGCAACTATTAAATACACAAAGTTTCGTCACCCTGGCATGTGTTAAACCATGCGTGTTACACAACTGACCCGGCGTTAGGTTGTGCCCTGTGCTCCCCTAGGCGTTGATTTTCTTCTGCAGAGGCGGTGTTTCACCACACGATGACGTCAAAGTGTGGCATATTCTGAAATCAATCGTTTTCTGGGCCAGCTGTCAATAAAAGCTTTTCTTTGACTAACAAGGAAGTTTTCAGTTCTGAAACTTACAGGATATTCTTATATTAACATGATCGTTTAATATATCAAAAGCTCAAGGGTAAGTTGATTTCTCAATTTCATCACCCCTTTAAACCAGACGCTAATGGGTCAATTGTGGTGGTCATTATGGAAATGATCCGGCTGCATCTGTTGCTTTAATTTGTGTGTCGTCAGTAAATCACACGCTAAACTTTACACTCCCATCTGTGTTTTTATGGGATTATAGCACTCTCAAACTAATTTGCACTGTTTAGTAAATCTGACCCTTAATATATCAGTAATTTCCAGAGGTGTAAAGAGTTCCCAAAAACATATTTGAGTAAAAGTACAGATTCCTCACAGTGAAAAGGACTCCATTACAAGTTACAAGTCACCAATTCCAATACAACTTGAGTAAAAGTCTTAAAGTGTGAATTGAACAGTACTTTAGTATTTTCCTCATATGGCTCAACGATGCACTAGTGCTCCACCTGAGAGACACGCCAGTGAAAATAAGAAACTATTGATTTGTGATGAGAAATCATGTTTAATATCTAAAATAAAAATAAAACTGAACCTCTGAATATTGCAATAAATCAAGGTCGACACAACAGCATCATCTACAAACACTCCAGTCTCAGTTTAAGCTCAAGTGCACAAAAAGGCCATGAGGAAACCAATATCCTTCAAAAGCCTTCTTGCGCTGGATGTGCTGGTTTCATCAGGCTGCAGTCATGAACTCATCTCATAAATCAAACCCCTGTGATTCATCAACTCACTGCTAATGCACTCACATTCATGTAAAGTAGCCTTAATAACAAGTTTGGGTGAGTAAAGGCAAAACGCACAAGATATAGTAAAAGTAAAAGCACATTTACTTGTTCAAAAATGCAGTCAAGTACAGAGTAAAAGTTGCTATTATCTTTGATAGTCAGAACAACTACAAAACTAGCCAAAAAGATACTTAAGTCAGTAACTAATTACATTTACTCAAACACTTGACACCACTGATAATTTCATAATGTTTAACTTCAAACACTTTTGAGTGAATTATTTGGATCCCTGATGGATCAGCATCTGTTCTGATTTTCCATTGTATATTTTCAGATTTGTTGCATTTATTATTAAAGTTCAATTAATGAATGGGCAGCAGATGACGTAAAGCCCCCTTGTTTTGTTCTGGTCTTCTCAGCTTTCTTCAGATCCTCCAGGTTCTTCATCCAGTCCTCTTTTCCTCCTCCTTCCATCTGGAAATCAGGAAATCCAGATGTTGAAGAGTGAAAGCGCTGTCTGCTTTTAATGCGATCTTGGACAGAATCATGATGCTGATATAAGCTTCAGCAAGCAGTTTGGACTTTTCATTTTTAATCTTCTCCAGATCGCCGATCAGTTTTTCTTCTATTTTTGATTTATTCTCAGACTCTTTCATGTTGCGTTCATGTGCCTTTTTAGTATCTTCATATTCTTTTTGTTAAAGCTGGTTGCAGGTAGCTCACCAGTGCGTTCAAACCCCTGTTTAAGAGCATTGAATGTTCTAATGGCTTTATAAGTCTTAAACACATATTTTTGTTCTCTCTGACATGTTGGGTGTAATGACACCTCCTGGACACACAGTGCAGTGGTTGTTTTTCATGACCGAACACCGTGAAACATCATTCACCCACCAACAGCTCCATTCATGACAGTTTTCCTGGCAGACGGAGCAGCAGGTTGCGCTACTGTTCCACCACCATTCATTTACAATGGGGACTTTTTCTTTATAACTCTCTGTCGACTGTAAACTGAACGTTTTCACATTTCTGAATCTCATTTCTGATCTGTCTGACGGCTTCCTGAATCTGATTCAGTTCTTGAGTTTTAACTGCTTCTCATTGATTCGCTGCTTCAGATTAGAAACACAGACATCAAGTCGTCTTCGCTCTCAGAACATCCAATGTCATCTGAACACTTTTTCTGTTCTTTTCTTCTAGGAGTGTCAAGAACTCATTCATGCTTTCATCTCCCATTTCCCAAGACGATCGGTCCAGATGCTTGCACCGCTTGTCCCGCTTCAATTTCTGTCGGCTGTTGAATAAGAAGTAAACAGGTTCATTGTCTTCATCTCTTCTGCAGGGTATTTCTACTGTGTTAATTGCATTGAGAGCATCTTTTGGACGTCCTCCATCTGAATGTGTGAGTAGAAACACTATGTTGTTCTCTATATCTCTACCAACAGAGATAGAACTGAGTGAAAGATGTATTGCTCTTTTGCAGAGAAGCGATTCTGAGCCGCCTTCATCACAAAACACACAGCATCAATATAATGGATCCCTTCCTCATCTGAAAATAATCTGGCCAGACATTCAGAAATCTCTCTGTCTTTCTTGTATCCAGTAGCGTTTGCATATCCGGGAGTGTCAATGATGGTCAAAGATGTGGAGTGTTCTTCAACAAACACCTCATAAACTGTGATCTCAGATGTCTGAATATGTTCTTCATCTGTGATTTGATAAAACTCTTGATCCTCAAACTTCACTCCCAGTAAGTAGTTAATGATAGTGTCGATGATGGTGGTTTTCCCAGTGCGGTTTCTCCCACCAGAAGAATGACATTGTTTTGCTTATTATTGTCTTTTTGTCCGTATGTCCATCGTCTGATCTTTTCTCAATTTCATCAATCTGTTTTCTTTCAGTGTTCAGTTGATAGAATGCAGGAGGACCTGGATTCATTAGTGTAGCATCATGATGTGATCTACAAAGAGAATTGATTGAGAATCAACATGAGATCATTTCAGTCAGTGTCTGTTAATGGGAGATGAGTTACAGCGGTGTGATGGTGGTCGATGACTGTTAATGGGATTTCAGTTGTTTGAACAAATCTTTTATGGTAACATATTATTATTATTAATTTCCATATTGTGGTCCGAAAGCCTCTTTGTCAGAGAGACGATTCTGAGTCGCCTTCATCACAAAACACACTGCATCAATATAACAAATCCCATTCTGAAAAACATCATTGAGCATATATGGGTAGGACGAAAGAGGAAGCATGGAAGACGAAACCAAGGAATATTGATGAACTCTGGGAGGCATGCAAGACTGCTGTCTTTGCTATTCCTGAACCGCATGGATGCAGTCCTTCAAGCTCATGGAAGTCATACAAGATATTACATTTGGATCTCACAGCACCACTACTTAATTTGCTGACATATTTTTGTATTTGCAGTAAATTCGTTCAATTTCTGTATAGGCGACAAAACTTTTGTCTTGGCAAAATTTTACCTTTCTGTCTTGATTAAATGATAAATCTTTTTCAGTGAAACTAATTTATTTCAGTGCATTAAACATCATTTGGGAGGGTTTTAGCTTTTCATATGAGCTATTTCTGTAACACCAATTGATGAATTAAAAATCAGGTTAATAGCAGGTGTTTCTACAAAATAGATAAGCGACACGACTTTTGTCAGGGACATGTCTTTCTTTCTTCAGTGGAAAAGAAATGAAGTTTTTTGAGGAAAACATTCCAGGATTTTTCTCCACATAACGGATAGAAACCAACGTTTGAAGGTCCAAATCACTGCAGTTTCAGAGGAAGGGCTTCAGAGGCTCTGCACGATCCCAGAGGAATAGGGTCTGATCCAGACAAACCATCGGACATTTTCTAAAAACAAAAATTTATATGCTTTTTAACTTCAATTGCTCATCTTGCGCTGCTCTGCAACGCCACGGATTGTGTAATCACATCATAAAGTTCACCAATCGAACGTACAAGGAATAATACAAACGGCCTTAACCAAAAAACACTCCATCTCTAACTTCAAAATCATCCAACATCGTTGTTAAACCTTGTTTTGCTAAAGGATGTTTGTATTAGTCTTTGCACGTTCACTGTGTAAACACGGGCGCACTTCTGCCAACGTCTAGCGTGACCTTTCTGACGGGATTACGCAATCCGTGGCGCAGCGCAAGATGAGCAATTTAAGTTACAAAGTATATATATAAATATATATATATATATATTTTTTTTTAAATGGCGATAGTTTAGCTGGAATGCTTTCCTCAAAAACTTGATTTCTCTTCGACTGAAGAAAGAAAGACAAGAACATCTTGGATGAGATGGGGGTGAGAAAATTTTCATTTTGAAGTGAACTAATCCTTTAACTTTCGATTGGTAGCGATCACATCTTTATCTACATAGTGCAGCTGATTGGCTGCTGTGGCATCAGCAGCCAATGAGCTCGCTCCTCAACATTTAAAGACTTGGCATTGTTTCAGAAACCCTTCTCCTTCCCCAGCGCCACATGTATGGATCTGCTACTGGGTTATTTCTGGGATACTGTCGGTGGTCATGTTATGCCTGATCAGTGTATATATATATATATATATATATATATATATATATATATATATATATATATACACACTGATCAGGCATAACATTATGACAGACAGTTGAAGTGAATAACACTGATGATCTCTTATCTCTTATGATGTCCCATTTTGTAGTTTTTTCCAGCCATTGAACTATAATGTTTGTTCGTTAGTATTTGAAGGCAGAAAAAGTCATTTTCAAGCTCCTCAAGGAATTCAGAGAACATATATATATATATATATATAGTTCAATGGCTGGAAAAAACTACAAAATGGGACATCATTCAATTAAGTTGGCATGACAGTAAATTTAATTCAACAAGGAGAGATAAAGGTAAGAGGAATTAGCTTGTGTATGTAAATATCACTTAATTACTGACCATATACACTAAAATTATGTTAGGATGATATTAACATTTATTATATATTCAGCTAAATATTGTTGTCTTTTAAATAGCTGTCAAGGCCAGCAGTTAAAAAAAGTTGAGGACTTAAAAGTTTAAGGTTGTCCTTATATATAAAATAAGGACTTTGTATCTGAATGCATACTGAAGAGAAATTACTTTAGGACCCAGCGGAGCAGCTCATTTGCTCCATATAGAGCTATAACGCCATCTAGAGTCATGAAATATCATGTTAAATAAATTAAGGAAGAGATTGCACAATATGCTTTATTGATTAGACATGCGACTAACCTGTTGAAATGTGCAAGTTGCTTCTCATTCTGGTCAGACTCTGCATTGCCCTTCCGTTATTGCTCAACATTGTAGCATATGAATCTGAAAGATGTGATAACATTTTCACATTAGTGCTTCAAAAGGAAGTAAATATGGCTTGAACAAACCACTGAGTACACAAACCACAAAGTAGCAAAATAGCCAATCAATCTATTTTACTTTTCAAGTTCCAGTAAATTCTAATTCCTTATTATTTAAGGTTTGTGCAGCATATTCTTGAAGCCACGTCTAGCAAATAACTAATTTAATCAGCATCACCAGATTAAAATTATAATAATAGTAATAAAATGATTAATTTACTTAAAGGTGAAGAATGTAATTTTGTCCTCGGCATATAAACTTAATAAAGCCAGAACTTTCGTTTTCAGTCCATTGGTCATATTTTGATTTGGACATTTCCAGTGTGTGTCTGTGTGAGGTAATCTGACCTGAGCTCTTGAAGCTCCGCCCTCTTCTAGAATGAGCAGCAGCTCATTTGCATTTAAAGGACACACACAAAACGGAGCGTTTTGCTCAGCCTCAAAAGTGCCAATTTTAACATGCTAGATAAATGATCTGTTGAGCTAAACTTCACATACACACTCTGGGGACATCAGAAACTTATTTTACATTTTGTAAAAATGGCATTATAGGACCCCTTTAATTTTCTCTATAGGACCCCTTTTTAATTTTTAAAGGTCTCAAGCAGGTTCGGATCTACGATGTCGTGTCTGGGTACCCAAGATCGCTCTTCTGGGCGTAACCTTCCCAGTCCACGAGATATTGGAGCTGACCACCACGACGACGTGAGTCCAAGATCTCTTGGACCTGGTATGCCGTCCTCTAGCATATGCAGAGGAGGGGTTCGGGTAACGCCAGGCTCTGGGGAAACAGAAACAGATGCGTGGTGAGACTTCAACAATGACACGTGGAAAGTGGGGTGAATCCGGTGCTGTGGAGGTAGTTGAAGTTTGTAAGTAACTGGATTGATCTGCTGCAAGATGGTGAAAGGGCCAACGAATCTGGGACTCAACTTCCTGCATGGCAGACGCAGTCTGATGTCCCGGGTTGACAGCGTACCTTCTATCCTACTTCAACGTGGGGGCCTCTTAGTGGCGAATGTCGGCTGTCATCCTGCGTCTGCGGAGAGCCCTCTGAAGTTGGTGTGTGCAGAGTCCCAGACCCTCTCACTCTGCCGGAACCAGTAATCAACTGCAGGGACATCGGAGGGTTCCCTGACCAGGGAAAGAGTGGGGTTGATAGCCGAGCACGCACTGAAATGGGGTGAGACCGGTGGTAGGCTGGCGAAGGAGTTTTGTGCGTACTCTCGGCCCATCCTAAGAACTGGATCCAGGAGTCCTGGTGGCCATGACAGAAGGTACGGAGGAAGCGGCCAATCTCCTGAATCTTGCCCTCCGTCTGCCCATTCGTTTTGGGATGGTATCCTGATGACAGGCTGACAGTCACACCTAGGAGGAAAGAAGACTTTCCAAACCTCGGAGATGAACTGTGGACCCCTGCCAGATACAATGTCTTCCGGGATGCCATAATATCGGAAGATGTGGTTTAACATTAGTTCCGCTGTTTCCAGGGCCGTGGGTAGACCTCATAGTGGGATTAGGCGGCAGGACTTAAAGAAACGGTCTACCACTACCAGTACACAGGTGCAGTTCTCTGAGACTGGGAGATCCGTGATAAAATCCACTTCTAGGTGTGACCATGGGCAGTTGGCAACGGGCAGAGGATGGAGTTTCCCAGATGGTAGGTGGTGTGGACTCTTGGCCATGGCACATTCCCTGCATGTACCTTCTGACATCTGATGACATCTAGGGCCACCAGAAGCATTGGCGTAGCAGTGAGAGGGTTTCATTGACCATTGAGAGTGATCAGTGCCCAGAGAAGTGTGTGTGGAGTGGATTAGTGTAATGCGACGTGGTCTGGTGATGAATTGCCGATCTGGAGGACATCCCGGCGAACGTGGGTGGAGGCATTGGTAGAGGGCAGGGTCTCTTCTGACCAGGTAATCGGGGTGACGAAGAGTTGCGCAGGAATGATGGGCTCCGTCTCCTCTGGATTCTCTTCAGGACTATGGATGCGGGAAAGGGCGTCCGCCTTGATGTTCTTGGCGCCAGGTCGATAGGAGATGTTGAAGTGGAACTGTGTGAAGAATAATGCCCAACGGGCCTGGCGGGGATTTAGGCGTTTTGCCTCTCTGAGATAACTCAGGTTTTGTGGTCTGTGAGTACCAGGAATGGATGCTTTGTGCCCTCTAACCAGTGCCTCCACTCCTCCAAGGCCAGTTTGATGGCGAGGAGTTCACGATTCCCGATGTCGTAGTTGACTTCCGCCGGGTTGAGCTTGTGGGAGAAGGCACATGGATGGAGGCGACTGGGATTCCCCTGCTGCTGAGAAAGGACCGCTCCCACTCCTGTGGTGGAGGCGTCCACCTCCACGACGAAAGGGAGATCCGGGTCGGGATGGACGAGGAGGGTAGCGGTGGTGAAGGCGTCCTTCAGGATCTGGAAGGCTTCAGTGGCAGCTGGGGTCCAGGACAGAGACTTTGGCTTGTTACGGAGGAGACTGGTGAGGGGCCTGGAGATGGTGCTGTACTGGTGGATGAATCGTTGATAGAAATTGGCGAAGCCAAGAAATCGTTGGAGCTCTTTGACAGTGGAGGCTGGCCAGGAATGGATGGCTTCCACCTTCCCCTCGTCCATCCGGATGCCACTGTGGTCGATGTTATACCCGAGGAACTGCACTGAGGGCTGATGGAATAAGCATTTCTCGGCTTTCAGGTAGAGGTGGAAGCTCCTCAGGATTTGGAGGACCTCCGCAACGTGTCGGCAATGTTCGGCAAGGCTCCGGGAGTAGATCAGGATATCATCGATGTAGACCAGCACGAACTTGTTAAGAAACTCCCAGAGCACCTCATGGATAAAATCCTGGAATATGCAGGGGGCGTTTGCGAGTCCATACGGCATGACCAGGTATTCATAGTGACCGGTGGGCTTGACAAAGGCGGTCTTCCAATCGTCCCCCTCACGTATCTAGATGAGGTTATGCGCTGCGGAGGTCCAACTTCGTGAACACAGTGGCACAACGGAGATGTTCCAGGGCAGCTGAGACAAGAGGAAGGGGGTACCTGAACTTGACGGTGATGTTGTTGAGTGCCCGGTAATCAATACAAGGCCGCAAGCCTCCGTCCTTTTGCAACAAAGAAGAAACTTCGAAGCAGCAGGGGAAGTGGATGGACGGATGTAGCCTTGCTCCAGCGCCTCCTTGATGTATTCCTCTATGGCCTTCTCCTCTGGTAGTGATAGAGGATAGATCTTACCTTTGGGCACAGGTTCACAGGGCAGCAGATCAATGGCACAGTCCCATGGCCGATGTAATGCCCAGGAGACCACAGTACAGATAAAGACCCTGGGTCAGCCTCCTCTGCCGCTCAGCCGCTGTCAGCCTTGAATTGTCCAATTGCATGGCCTCGTTGGCTGGTTCTGGAGAGCTGACACCATCTGGTCGGCGGAGGAATGGAGAAAATGACGGCTGGCCCTGGTGTTCTTGATACGACTGCATACAGTGGCGGCGGATGGAGAGTTGAATGAACCGTTCTAGCCCGATGGTATCCTCGTATGCAGCGAGATGCAGCCGCACTCGAGGATCCAGACCCTGTCGGTAGGTCGTTATCAGGGATTGTTCATTCCAGCCACTGGCAGCCGCGAGGGTTCGGAACTGCAGAGCATACTCATTGACAGACTGAGAACCTTGTTTTAGGTGATAAAGTTGCTCACCGATCGACAAATCCCAGGACGGTTTCCCAAAGACCTCCTTGAAATGCGTGATGAAACCGGATAGGGTCTGGATCACAGGACTGTCGTTGGACCACAAGGATTCCGCCCATCGGAGCCCTCTACCAGCTAGCTGGGAAGTGATGAACGCCACCTTGGCGCGATCATGTGGGTACAAGTGCGGCTGCATCTCCAGGACCAGCGTGCATTGAAGCAGAGACCTGTTGCAATCCTCCGCCTAACCAGAGTAGGGCGCCAGTTTTGCCATGGGACTGGCGAACTCCGTCGAAGAAGAAGCCGTGTTGTTTCGGAAGTGCTCGCTGGTGAAGGTGCGCTGGTGGGGAGAGCTCGGCGAACAGAGTCGACAAGCTCTTGGAATGGATCCGGGTGCTCATCCTGGTGTGTGCGGTGTTAGTCCGGTCTTCTGTTACAAACAGAGATGACACAGAAAACTGGAGACAGTGAAACACAGAGTTTATTGACACAACCAGGTTATGGAGCGGAAGAGGTGAGTGATTGCAAGTCGAATCCAAGGAGATAGACACAAGGGTGATACTGTACGTCTCTGTTGTAGGAGTTTGGCTGATCGGAGTGCTTGAGCGATGGAGCGATGGAGACAGGGAACCAGGAGACAAGACAAGGAGACACTGGGAGACAAGGAGACACAGGTAAATATTCAGGTGAGTCCGTAGAAGCAAGCATAAGCGTGAGCATGTGCAAAGCGAGACCGGACAGTGACTGAAAGAATGCGTAGGATTAAGTGCAGGAGGTGATTGCTGTGATGAGGGCGTGCAGGTGCGTGCAATCAGTACTCTGGGGACCGTGATGGTTGTGGCTGGGAGAGGGTGGAGCCTGGCGTGCTTGTAACAATTAGATTGCAATTGGAAGTTATTTCACACACTCGCTGGTGTCTGAAAGTGAGTTTTGAGCTGAAAATGGTTTAAAATGTCTTTAATGTTTAGCTGTTAGCTTGATATAATAACATGTGAAATGAGCAGCTTTGTTGACTGCCTCTGTTCGTAACGCTTTGGACCTAGGTATTCGGCGGTCCAAAACCCTGGCCGTTGGCCCAGAGGAAGCCCGATCAAGTCCCGGAAGTGAAAGTGGAAACGCGCGTCTGGCCCTGGCACACACAAAGCACGCTCGACAGTGGAAACACAGCTATTGTAGCCCAAATGTCCTCATGATGTAAGTTTATTCAAGCTTCAGGCCACACCCTCTGCATTATGAGGACTTTCAGCTGTCCCCACATTTCAAATCACTAAATAAACTTAGCCTTTTTGTTGTTGTTGTTGTTTTATAAAAATGTTTTTATGTTTAGGGGTTAGGTTAGGTTTACGGAATAGATAATATCATTAGATCAGTATAAAAACCATACCCCTATACCAAATGTCCTCAATGGCTGGTGTACTGAAATGTGTTTGAGTGAGTATGCCTATTTTTCACTTTTGATATTTTACAATTTAGTCATTTTTCCTGTATCATGGCTGATTTGTAGATTGTAATTGAATTGACTGCTTTACACTTTGTGTAGTGATACCTTCACAAACACGAAGACTGAGAAAGAAAAAGATTCATTTAAATCAAAAGTATATCCCCTCAAAATGATGTCAAAAGAAGTAATGTAAAACTGTGTTTGCACAAATAAAGTATGTTTTGAGAAAAAGCTAATATTAATATTAATATTAGTATGCAGAATATAAATAGATACTTATTGTCTACTTGAGTTACAGGTTACACTTATTAACTTTCATTATTAAATCATTAAACATTAAATAATGCTTAACAGACCATTGGTTAATATTCCAATATTAGAAATTAGAAATATGAGATAATATGCTAGTTGATGTTTACTCATTAAACATTACATGATGATTTACAGATCGTTATTTAATGTAAATTAAAATGCTTACAAATGTAATTAAACTTTCACTTCATTTGATCATGCACTTGTTGAATCTACAGATGATTTGGACAGACGGTTTACAATGATTAAAGGCTTCATATATAATGATTGATGGATCATTAGTTAATAAATATTCAAATACAAATCTCATTCAACTTCGATTCATTACCTAATGTTTTACATTTACAAATTGTGAAAATAAATAGTTCCATTAGTCATTTTAATCACTTCACACACTATTAACATATTATTTATTAACTACAGTCTGTGAAGTTCACACATCTGGTCTTCGTTTGTTGTGGTGTAATTTTTATTAATCGTTTATTTTATTATTATAATTATCTGTTCATGTTTTTGCAGTACCCAAAACAAAGTTGAAACTATTTATTTTTCCAAGTATTTATAAATGTTTACTAATCATTTAGTACATTTACGGGCATTGGACTTTTAGCTAACATTTGTGTCAAGGTGGTTAGTTAAGTTAAGTTAGCTAAATTATTGCGACAGACAACACCACGTAATTGCAATTTGGGTGCAAAATATGTTTTTACTGCCTCAACACTATTCTATATCCTTAAACATGATATTCCTTGAATCATACATCATCAGGAGAGAACAAATACATTGTTTCATGAAAATACTTAACCAACGTATCTACCTCATTAGCAGCAAAACAGGGTGTTTTTGTACCATTATTATGACCAGTCATTCTTATATTGTTCAATTTTCAGTTGAACATCCGATCACTCGTAGCAAACACCTTTTTGCAGTTGTACTTTTGTAAATGTAAAGTGCATTAGGTAATATATGAACTGAAGTTCAACAACATTTGTAAGCATTTGAGTTTACATCAAATAATGATCTGTTAATCAATCAACATGTAATGTTTAATAAGCACATTATCTCATATTTGATATATGAATATAAATTAACTAATGATCCGTTAAGCATTATATAATGTTTGTTACATAGCATGATAATAGACAATACTATTGTCTAAATTTCTAAGAGTGCACTCTTGTTATGAAACAAAGTTAAACCATTTTTACCATGTTCCAAATATGTGATTGTTCTAATAGCATTTTACATATTATACAAATGACAGAATATTTTGCTCACCTTTAAAAGGGTTTTTGCTTGTAGTTCTTATTATGAATCATAGAAGATCATTTAAAGTGGCACACTCATGTCCATTATATATCCTGCTGTCATTCAAGGGGTGGAGGCATGTGGAAAGCTTTATACATGGACATTTATTTGTGATTTCACTTTTGATTTGTACATTGTGTTGGCACATGTTTAAGCCACTCCTATAATAGCGGTTCAAATTAATGTGCAGCTCAATCTGTACATTATATAAGACGATAATTATTAGGTAATTATTCCCTCACCAATAAATCTCTCAATGAGTAAAACTGGCTGTGTCTATATTATGAAAGACTACACAACAGTATGATGTTATTTTCTAATTATTTTTAAGTTATAAATGATTGTTTATTTGTGTCAGGTGAGGGGGTGACTTTAGGTTTAAGTGAAGAGGGCTCTACTCTAGAATTTCAAACAAAACTATTTGGGGTGATATTTGATGCTCATTTAACATTTGTTCCTTCATGTTCAGAACAGAAGTTGATGTCTTTTCGGTGGCTAAAAAGTAAATTTACATCTTCTGTCAGCTTTTGGGTCTGCTGTTCCTTAGTTCTCCTACTAGATGTCATCTCACTCACCTGTTGTCTCTCGTTTATGTAATCATCTTCACCTGCACCTTGTTTCCCCTGTGTATTTAAGCTCTGTTTTGTTCTCCCTTGTTACTTGGTCTTTGCATGAGATGTCTGCCTGGCACTCTGAGTTCCTAAGGATTTTTTTGAGACCTTGTGAGATTGTAAGTTTTTGTTTAAGCTATTTAAAGAAGTTCTCTTGCATCTGTCTATTTTTCTCCCTCGTGGAGTGTTTGTTTCCTTCCTTTGGTTTTTATGCCTTCTTTTTGAGAAGAACTTTTGTTGGAGTTTTTGTCATCTTTTGTTCATTAAACCACCTTACCTGAGACCTCGTTTTCTGACCTGTGTTTCAATTGGATCCTACCCTGCTTGCTGGTGGCACAGTATTACCACCTAGCTCTTACACCAGAGTCCTGAATTCTAGGCCGGGTCCTGACATCTTCTCACAATGATTATCGAATGGGCAAGGGATCACATCACCAGATTCCTTGTTGACAAGGTTTTGCATGGTTTGGCAGCTCATTATCTCTCTGAGCTTTTAACCCCTACACACCTGCGCGTGATCTCCGCTCCTAGATAACTGGCCTTGTTTAAAATCCATGGGTGATAGGGCTTTTCTTCAATTGCTAAAAAGGCCGTAACATAACGAAATGTGGAATAAGTGAAGAGCTGTGAATACTTTCCGGATGCACTGTACATTTGATCACTTTATTCCTTGTGAGTCAAACCCTAATTGAACTCTGTTTGAGCTCCCTGCATTGCACATTTTGTGCATCTCGTTCAATTTCGATGTCAGATCGAAAGCAGTTTGTTGCTATGGGTGGTTGCAGGTACTGGTGTGGTGCTATCTGGTGTTTCTCAAGGTTCAATCTTGGGCCCTTTACTTTTTAGCATTTACACTCAAAAATGATTTTATGATGCTGTTCACTTTATTTAAGCAATTCATCTTGATTTAACACAATCAGGTTTCTGGTTCAAATGTAATTGATTCAACTGACTTAAAATCTTTCAAATAATTTGATGTTTTAATTTTGAACATGTTTCAATCTAGCAACCCAATCAAACAGGACTTTCACTTCCCATCATGCTTTGCAAAGGTGCTGAATTCGGAGAGTAAATGTTTAAATAAAGTGCTATTTGATGCATTTTTAACCAGATGAGAAAATGGAGAGACTTTTTAATGCTTAATGTTTTATGTTGGTATTTAAAAGTTTGTGTTATGTTAGTGTTTTTGGAGGTTACCATTGTGGTGAAGTGTAGAGCATGTGATTGGACTGAGGACCTGCTAGTAACTATTATAGATGTTTTAATAATATAAAAACAACTATTTTGCGCATGCCATGGATGTAAGACAACCATCTTCTGACTAGCCAATAAGATCTTGTAAAAGGTTTTGAAATGTTGGATAACACAGTATTAAACTAAAATAAAATATAAAATCCTAAATAAACTGGATTACTAGTTTATATATATATATATATATATATATATATATATATATATATATATATATATACACATTTTAGAATAATTAAACTTAATAGTTTTGGACAAAATTAAGAATGTTAACCTGATTTAACTAAATGGCATTGAATTAACATTACATAAAATGGTGTTTACTGAAATGTTAATTAAATTCAACATAACCCAATTACGTGGAACCTGTTGACATAAAAAAATCCAATACATCATGTTTTTGAGTGTACATTTATAATAGGACTTTAACAACCTTAGTGCAACTACTTCTAAACAAGTAAGTAAAATTGATTGATCATGTAGAGATCAATTAGAATCAAAATAGGAAGACCGCCAGAATCAGAAACTCAACAAACTTCTGCCAAATCTGTAAGATTTTAAAGCATTGCATAGTGTAATTCCATTGCAGTGTAAGCTAAGTAATTCCCTCTCACAATTGAGTCAAATGTGACTTTTACACTGTGCAATGTTGTTTGGTCTAAGTTGGTGCAGAAGTAAAGTCCTGTTACTATCCTGCACATCTGATATTTGAAGATTTTTCTATAATATTTAGTGAAAGTTTGAAGTTTTGTATAAATGTTATATAACAAGATGCACACAAAATACACCAGACAGCATCACAATGAGTGACTACATGCAAAAACATTAAATCCGTTGTAACTCCAAACAAAATGTGACAACTTTCAGAAAGAGTACCGCATTTATCATATAAAGCATTCATTTGTTTGTTTATGAAATTAGTAAATGTAACAAATAAAAAGGTACTTGTACTTACCCTTTAACTACATGAAACAAGAGGGAACAAGAGCCACTTTAATTTACACCCGCAGATTCACACTTACCCTGTAGCTACAGGTCCTTCTAAAAAATTAGCATATTGTGATAAAAGTTCATTATTTTCCATAATGTAATGATAAAATTAAAATTTCATATATTCTAGATTCATTGCACCAACTGAAATATTTCAGGTCTTTTATTGTTTTAATACTGATGATTTTGGCATACAGCTCATGAAAACGCTTAAAATAAATCTCAAAAAATTAGCATATCATGAAAAGGTTCTCTAAACGAGCTATTAACCTAATCATCTGAATCAACTAATTAACTCTAAAGACCTGCAAAAGATTCCTGAGGCTTTTAAAAACTCCCAGTCTGGTTCATTACTCAAACCGCAATCATGGGTAAGACTGCTGACCTGACTGCTGTCCAGAAGGCCATCATTGACACCCTCAAGCGAGAGGGTAAGACACAGAAAGACATTTCTGAACCAATAGGCTGTTCCCAGAGTGCTGTATCAAGGCACCTCAGTGGGAAGTCTGTGGGAAGGAAAAAGTGTGGCAAAAACGCTGCACAACGAGAAGAGGTGACCGGACCCTGAGGAAGATTGTGGAGAAGGACCGATTCCTGACCTCGGGGACCTGGAAGCAGTGGACTGAGTCTGGAGTAGAAACATCCAGAGCCACCGTGCACAGGCGTGTGCAGGAAATGGGCTACAGGTGCCGCATTCCCAGGTCAAGCCACTTTTGAACCAGAAACAGCGACAGAAGCGCCTGAAATATTTCAGTTGGTGTGCAATGAATCTAAAATATATGAAAGTAAATTTTTATCTTTACATTATGGAAAATAATTAACTTTTATCACAATATGCACATTTTAGAAGGACCTGTACATGAAACAAGAGGAACAAGAAGCACTTTAATTTACAGTCGCAGATTCACACTTACCCTGTAACTACATGAAACAAGAGGGGAACAAGAGCCGCTTTAATTTACAGTCCGCAGATTCATACTTACCCTGTAACTACGAAACTGTCACGTCAACACAAAAGACAAACTGGTGCGAAAACTCAAGTGCAGAATAATGAAGATTTATTACTAAAATAAAACATAAACACAAAACAAAACACACAAGGGGGAAAGACATAAACTAGAAAATACATAAACTCAAACAAACCAACAGAGATCACAGGAACTGGGAGATGTAGACAATACAACGATCCGACAAGGACTGACAAACACAAGGACTATATTAAGGGAGAAATCAAACTGGGAATGAGGGAACACAGGTGGGGCAAATGAAACCAATAATGAGATAACAAGGGGAGGGATCAAACAATGACAGGAGCACATGCCCACAATAACAAAACCCACATGTGCACACAAGACAGGACAGGCATGTGACATTACCCCTCCTTAAGGAGCGGCTACCAGACGCTCCACTAGGGACGGGAGGGACAGACCAGGGTGGGACAGACAAGGAAGGACCAGACAAGGAAGGGAAAACAAGAGAGGGACGGGGCAAACAAAAGCTTAGGAGCCCATGGCGGCCAGCAGAGTTCAGCCGGCACAGAGTCCACAAGCTCAGAGTCCGCCAGCACAGGAACCACCGGAACTGGGACCACCGGCACAGAGTCCACCGGCACAGAGTCCACCGGCACAGAGTCCACCGGCACAGAGTCCACTGCTCAGAGTCCACTGCACAGAGTCCACTGGCTCAGAGTCCACTGCACAGAGTC
Organism: Gobiocypris rarus; assembly: GCA_023029165.1. Classification (NCBI taxonomy): domain Eukaryota; kingdom Metazoa; phylum Chordata; class Actinopteri; order Cypriniformes; family Gobionidae; genus Gobiocypris; species Gobiocypris rarus. The sequence goes on from CM040927.1 coordinate 2,152,934, forward strand.
CACTGCTCAGAGTCCACCGGCACAGAGTCCACGGCACAGAGTCCACCGGCTCAGAGTCCACCGGCACAGAGTCCACCAGCTCAGAGTCCACCGGCACAGAGTCCACCGCCTCAGAGTCCACCGGCACAGAGTCACCGGCACAGAGTCCACCGCCTCAGAGTCCACCGGCACAGAGTCCACCGACACAGAGTCCATCGGCTCAGAGTCCACCGGCACAGAGTCCACCAGCTCAGAGTCCACGGCACAGAGTCCACCGGCACAGAGTCCACCGCCTCAGAGTCCACCGGCACAGAGTCCACCGGCACAGAGTCCACCGCCTCAGAGTCCACGGCACAGAGTCCACCGACACAGAGTCCATCGGCACAGAGTCCACCGGCACAGAGTCCACGGCACTGGGACCACCGGCTCAGAGTCCACCGGCACAGAGTCCACCGACACAGAGTCCATCGGCACTGAGTCCAGGGAATACGATCCACCGGCACAGGGACCACGGAACTGGGACCACCGGAACACGATCCACTGAAACTGGGACCACCGAACACGATCCACCGGAACTGGGACCACCGAACACGATCCACGGAACATGATCCACGGAACTGGGACCACCGGAACCAATAATGAGATAACAAGGGGAGGGATCAAACAATGACAGGAGCACATGCCCACAATAACAAAACCCACATGTGCACACGAGACAGGACAGGCATGTGACATTACCCCCTCCTTATCGGATCGTGTTCCGGTGGTCCCTGTGCCGGTGGATCGTATTCCGTTGGACTCAGTGCCAGTGGACTCTGTGTAGTGGACTCTGTGTGGTGGACTCTGTGTGGTGCGACTCTGCCGGTGGACTCTCTGCCCGGTGGACTCTGAGCCGGTGGACTCTGTGCCGGTGGACTCTGAGCCGGTGGACTCTGTGCCGTGGACTCTGAGCCGGTGGACTCTGAGCCGGTGGACTCTGTGCCGGTGGACTCTGTGCCCGGTGGTCCCAGTGCCGGTGGACTCTGAGCCGGTGGACTCTGTGCCGGTGGACTCTGTGCCGTGGACTCTGTGCCGGTGGACTCTGTGCCGTGACTCTGTGCCGTGGACTCTGTGCCGGTGGTCCCAGTGCCGGTGGACTCTGAGCCGGTGGACTCTGTGCCGGTGGACTTTGTGCCGGTGGACTCTGTGCCCGGTGACTCTGAGCCGGTGGACTCTGTGCCGGTGGACTCTGTGCCGGTGGACTCTTGCCGGTGGTCCCAGTTCGGAGGACTCTCTATGCCTTCAGGGTAAGTTTACACGTTTTGCATGCAGGTGATAAGATCATCAAGATATCCCGGTTTAATCCCTTATCCTAGTTTTGTGCAATAGGCCCCAGGAAGTGCAATGGCAAAACAAAACATGACTGAAATAAACTTGACAAGACATGAAATGTGAACAAAACCCCAAACACACCGTGACAAACACGCAATTTGCCCATTGCGTGTTTTCAGAGCCTGCTTTGTTTTATAATCAAAATAGGTCAGATAAGATATATATTATATATTTTCACCTGAAATCATAAACAGAATAAAAATAGTGATAAGGATTTGTATACTGCCTTCAAAACACTGTTCAATTCCATTCATACAGGGTCCAAAGTTTAATGAAACGAAAGTAAAAATGGTTTTAGAAAGATTTGCTAAAGAAAAGTCACCTCATGTTTCATTGTTTGGGTCATGGTTGAAAGCACTGCAGAAACCCAAAGTTTGCAAATTGTGGGACTGAAGTTGTACGGCAGTTGTTGTTTTTTTTACAATATTACATGATGTACTGTATATATGTTCTAGTACAAACACGTTATACTCGTTAAACTAATTCATTTATATGCATTTTACTGTCCAATGATATAAACACATGATCAATTATTAAATAAAGTGCAAAATTGCATTTGTTTTTTTTTAAGGCTCCTTGTGTGTTCTTTGGCAGGACTCATTTTTTCAGTATTATTATCTTTTTAGGTCAGATAAGATAATATAAAAGATCATTCTGCTATATAATCATAAACAGATTAAAAAAAACAATATCAAATGTTCAAAGGTAGCCTGGACGGACAAGTAGCCTGATTAAAACATAACCAGGGAATCACTGAAACTTCAGCCATCAAAAATGTTTGAATTTATATTACATGTTACATGAATTTACAAATTCATGTAATATGAATGTTTCTAATTTATTACATTCAGTGTAAATGGTGATTGATAATGGCTCATGGGTAACACTTTATAATAACTTTCATTAATAAATCATTAACAAACATTATATAATGCTTAACGGATAATTAGTTAATATACTATTCAAATAGCTAGAACTAGGAGATATGCTTGTTAATGTTTACTAAAGAACTTATTAATCATTATTTAATGTAAATTAAAATGCTTATTTGAACATGCACTTCTTGAAAATCTACAAATGTCAGTAAACTTCAGGTCATATATAACCTCATGAACTTACAAATGTACAAATGCAAAAGGTGTTTGCTATGAGTGATGCATGTGTGTTATTGTTAGCATTATCTGCAAGACGTTTGAGTTCAATTGATGTTTTGAACTCATTTAAGTTCATTTTATTTTAAGAAACATTCTTCTCTTAGTGTACTCAGATGTAAGAACTATAGTTGATGATTTACAGTAGGCCCTACTCTTGTTAATTTAAAGGCTTGCTATAGCAAACCAAAATTCCTGTTAAGTTTTTACAGTGAACTTGCTTATAAAGTGCTGTAATGTGATCTAATATTGGATATGTGGATCGTTTTCCATATCATTGAGGTAAATAGGGACAGATACTGTAAAGCAAAAATGCACCATAAATGAACGTTCTTATAATCTACACGACTCATGCGCCTGAGGCTCTTAGATCAAATAAGGCGCCATTAGACGTGTCGTTGATGTCAGTAACATGAGGGTGAGTAAATGATGGCAGAATTTCCATTTTTGCTCAAACAACTTTAACAGTACTTTAAAAACAGAGCTCGTTTTGGTCTTTCACTGCATCTTTATCTCTGTTCCTTCTGCTACGGACAAATTATATTCCACATACAATCATGAAATAAGGTTGTGGTTCCCTACACAGCAGTACGTAATTGAAAGGCTTGACACTGGAAAACAAAAGCGCCATTCAAGACTGCAAATTGAATTTGGTAATATCCATTAATGTCACTACAGAGAGAGAGAGAGAGAGAGAGAGAGAGAGAGAGAGAGAGTGCTCTTCAAGGTAATTACCTTCAATTTTCTGCTATTAAACTCCATCAGAATGGACAGAGCACATTGCAGAGATTAATACATACACACACACACACACACACACACACACACACACACACACGCCGTTGCCCTCTGCTGTATCTAAATATAACACGGGTCGTTCCAGGAAAACCTTTATTTATACAGATTTATTGAATGCGGACTGCTGACATCTGAACTAATGAACTAGTGAACAACTAGGAGTATATAGGGATGTACAATATTAAGGATAGACATGTCCCAAATATGAAACTAAAAGGGATATTTTTATATATTGGGTAGAATCCCACATGAAAAAATACTATAGTATATTATAGTATATTAAAGTAAAATTACAATAAAATTACTCTAGTAAATACTATAGTGGTTTTGAACCATACTATAGTAAATTAACAAAGTTTAGTACTACAATATACTACAATTTACTGTAGTATCTTTACGATAGTATGGTTCAAAAACACTATAGTATTTACTAGAGTAATTTTACTGTAATTTTACTATAATATACTATAGTATTTTTTTATGTGGGATTAGGTTAAAGTCACGTTGAAATCAAAGTTCTTGAATCAGAATAACTTCCCTCCCTCTTGCAGAGACATCTCTTCTCTTCTCTGATGATGAGGGCGGGGCCACCTGTCACTCAGATGAGATCCGCCAATAGCAAACCACAACCATCCAATCAATTCCCCACAGACACAATCAAGCCCCGCCCTACATCTGTTCTTGTTTGAGAAGCGCTTCACTCGGTTATACGGCACAATAGGGAAGAAGTGATCAGTGCAACTAAATGGGCTTTACGTAAGTGATCCCAGACACACAGGGAGTTTTCATGCATCTTGTTTACTGTGGCAAGAGGTTGTGTATATACTCAGAAGGTACATAATAGCATTGAAAAACTTTATAGGTGCTCATTAATAATCTGCTCAAAAATATCAAATACTTTCTGGTTATTTAAAAACAGGCACAACTCATTCATTCTCAATAGTCTACCGAATTTCAAGGACAGAGAATTAAAGATCGACTATGAAAAGGCAACATTTTGATAATATGTAAAGGAAATCTTATTTAAAGCAAAGAACAGCATAGGTCAGTGGTTCACTGGGGCCACTAGGGGGCCTCGGCAAACTTACAAGCCCCAAAATGACTTTAAATGATTTTAAATAAGGCAAAATACAATAATGCCATTTAAATGAGCTAAAACAACTAGATTTTAATTCTCCCCTTCAACAGTTTTTTTTTTTATTTTTTTTATTTGGAGAATAGAAATAGAATAGTGTGTAAAGTATCTATTTGTGCATTCACAACACGGAAATCATAATTAACTATGCAGGTAATGCAGGGCTAATGAGTAGTTCTACATTAACACTTCAGCTACTACTATTAACTAATATAGAAACAAGCTGAACTAATCAGTAAGTAATATCAAATTTAGAAGATAGTTCCTTTTTAGACAATACATAATTACTGAATGAGATTAGCCTCATTAATAACTATTAACTGATAAATTAGTACGTTAATCTAACTGAGTCTGAGATGTAATCAATCATCTTTTTTACTCTGAATAAAGTCATAAAATGCATCACTAATCACAACTATGCGTTCATGAGCTCAAGGCTAGATTATTGTAATGCTCTACTGGGTGGTTGCCCTGCTCGCTTAATAAACAAACTCCAGCTGGTCCAAAACGCAGCAGCTCGAGTTCTTACTAGAACCAGGAAGTATGAACACATTTGCCTGGTTCTGTCAACACTGCACTGGCTCCCTATTATACATTTTAAAATCTTGCTTATTACTTACAAAGCACTAAATGGTTTATCTCCCCAGTACTTGAGCGAGCTCTTAACACATTATACTCCATCACGTCTACTGCGCTCTCTAAACTCTCCTCTAGGCCTCATCGACACTGATCCTCACAAACCCGTCTCCTGCGTGATGACTCCGATCTTCAACCAGATGGAACTGGACAGATATTCTGAAAGTTCTGATCTAATCTGACTTCTACATTTTTAATGTTGCCTCAATCGTAATCATACACTGTTCGTCAGCCAGAGGAGAACTGAGTGACTGAGCCTTATTTCTCCCAAGGTTTTTTTCTCCATTTTGTCTCCTTGGAGTCTAAGTTTCTTGCCACTAAGAAACCATTATTTTAAAGTAAAAAAGATGTTTTGCACTCCTGCAGAGTGACTAGGTAACACTTGAGTAATTAGTGATGCATTTTATGACCACGTTGAGAGTAAAAAAAGACAATTGCTCATATCTCAGACACGTTAATGTTGTGATTAGTAATTCTTTATCATTTGTCATAGTTACCTATTAGTTCTTAGTGATGCCAAACTGCTTCGGTAATTATTGATTACCTAATAAGAAACTATCTTACTTCTTTATTCGATACTCTTGATTAGTTAAGCTTGCTTATATACTATAAAAATAAGATTTGAATACAACACTAGAGATAGAGGGCCTTGAAATATTGTGGTGGACAACAGGGGTCAAAAAGGAGAACCACATGCATCTTTACGCACAGAAGAAGTCCATGTCCTACAAAGAGAGAGAGAATATAATGCATTATAATGTCAACTTTTTTCAAGATCAGTGCATTATATCATACTTACCGTTGTTGGGATCTCAACAGTTTTCTTCTCAAAGACGTGTGTCTCATTAACATAGTTACTGGGGAAGTATCCCATGACACCCATCTGGTCTACATAGCGGTCCCCGTAAACCTGCAAAAGCAAAGCTGCCGTGATTTATGGTGTTGCACAGATCAGCTGAGACAAATGTCAAATGCAGAGTAAATGTCAGAGACGCACACTTCCAGACCAGAAGACTCCAGCGCCCTCTACAGGCTTGAGTTTAGAAAACACATAGATCAACTGGCCTCTCCTCAGGTTTATGTATCTGCAGTCTGTGGCCACGGAGTCTTCAAGAGCTTGAGCCATTGATATAACATCTGTTAGGCAGAAACATATGACATTTATAATATTTCCACCATTATTGACCATATACACATAACGTTATTACGAACTTGCCCAATAATTGAATTAATTCTGCAATGAGTCTGTCCAACAGTTATACTGTTTTCAAGGTCTAACCACATCATTATTGCAAGGTGTATGATTCTGATTGGCTCAGAGAAAATGCACAATCATGGTAAATTGGTAAACTAGGCAGACTAGTTGTCGCCCCATGACTAGATTTATATCATTGTTGACCTCGGAGGTTGCAGAGCGTCTTCACGTCTGGTGTTGTGTGCAGAAAATGTCCATCTTCAGTATTGGGCCTGCACAGATCATGCAACACACACACACAACATCTCCCAAGCATCACAGCTCTCCCAAGGTTGGAGAGTCTTATCAACAAAGCACTTCACCAAAACATACTGATAGCATGTGCTTTCTCTCAGTGAGAGGTACAGACAATAGTACAGGCGATATTCATCTTCATTCTTTAGTGTTTCAGTAAAAGGAAATATAAAATGAATAAAATATAATAAAAATGAAAGACAAATCCATTTTATTTAATCTATGGATGCCGGGCTAAGTGAGCAAACACTGTTACTGCACTCCCAGCATGTTAGGGGCTGTGTTACACATAGGCTCAAAGACCAAATACAAACTTTAGAAAACATAAAAGAAGAACAAACAATCAGTAGTTCTATTGAGCAAAATCAACTGGAATTAATCATTAGAAATAGGAGGATAAATATTAATTAAGGCTTTGATTATGAATCTGATTAAGATATTTACAGGTATATTGAAGCAACAGGGGATTTCAGAATCCCCCCCCTTCATAGTCATGCCTAACATTAATTTAGTTATTTATTCAATTGAATTTTGTGTGAAAAAAAAGCATTCAACACACTGTAAATGAAAGGTTTATTGTTCGCATTAGTGCAGAATTTGCGTTGTTGTTTTTCATGAGACTTTGTGAGACTTCATACTTAAACGTAGATACTTTCCAATGTTTAATATTTATTCAGGAGCGAAAAATGTGGAAAAAAAATATTACAGAAAAAGCCTAATATGCCGCCATCTACTGGTTATAGTGGTAATAAAGTATTTTTTATTATTTTATTATTACTAACCCTAATCCTGTTTTCTATCAAATTTCCTACATCTTGAAAAGTTTGGCATTATAAATGGGGACAATCGCAGACATCTCAGACACAATCTCATCACATTAAAAATATTAAAAATTGCTGGAAAAATGTTGCATGTTTGTCCAATTACAGACACCGCTTTTCTTATTCCAACGTTCCCATTAGCTTCAAGTCTTTATTGCAATCAATAAAACTGGTTTCTTGGCTAATTAATTAAGTGTGATAGCATTAAAATATATATATTCAACATTAAAGTCAACCATTCATGAACACCAAGTCCTGAAAAGTGAAGCCAAAGTGTCTCTATCGCCCCCCAGGTGGCTGAATGTAGTATAGCTCATGAGCCCCGCCCTCTCCATGTAATCTAATTGGACTTGAGACAAACTAAATAATCAAATGACACTTCAAATAATTGTTTCTGCCATTTTAGGTAGTTTTTAACACGCTGTGTGAGTTGAGGTGTTTGTTTTTTTAAATACGTTTTTTAAAATAAGGATTTAATTAGCTTTTTGCTGCTATAAAAACAAAGGGGATGGGGTGTGTGATTTCATGATTGACAGCTGAGATTGTCAGCTTCTCTGAGTGAAGTATTTAATGAGGCACCAAATTACTTTATTTCATGATTTTTTTAAAGAAAAATGTCTACTTTCCATAGCTGTTTATTTCACACCAACATAATGAGCTGTTCTGCAGTAAACTGTACTAACCGATTTTGCGGGAGTGTGGGCGGGGCCTTGATACCACAGCTCCATGTCACACTCATTACTGCACAGACTCTGGAACCAGAAGCCATGGAATCAACAGTCCCAGGATATTACTAAGTGCACATTTGTATTAAAGACTCATGCACAGCCACAGGATATCCATCCACTTTATCGGTCCTCGTTTACTGTAATTTTTATTAAAGTAAGTCCATTTTTCCAGTAGTTCACTACTGCGCAGATTCAGGTTCCGAGTTCACTACTGCTCAGACTCGGGTTCCGAGATCACTACTGCTCAGACTCGGGTTCCGAGATCACTACTGCGCAGACTCGGGTTCCGAGATCACTACTGCGCAGACTCGGGTTCCGAGATCACTACTGCGCAGACTCGGGTTCCGAGATCACTACTGCGCAGACTCGGGTTCGAGTTCACTACTGCTCAGACTCGGGTTCCGAGATCACTACTGCGCAGACTCGGGTTCGAGTTCACTACTGCTCAGACTCGGGTTCCGAGATCACTACTGCTCAGACTCGGGTTCCGAGATCACTACTGCTCAGACTCGGGTTCCGAGATCACTACTGCTCAGACTCGGGTTCGAGATCACTACTGCTCAGACTGGGTTTCGAGTTCACTACTGCTCAGAGATTCGGGTTCCGAGATCACTACCGCGCAGACTCGGGTTCCGAGATCACTACTGCGCAGACTCGGGTTTGAGTTCACTACTGCGCAGATTCAGGTTCCGAGTTCACTACTGCTCAGACTCGGGTTCCGAGATCACTACTGCTCAGACTCGGGTTCCGAGATCACTACTGCGCAGACTCGGGTTCGAGTTCACTACTGCTCAGACTTGGGTTCCGAGTTCACTACTGCGCAGACTCGGGTTCCGAGATCACTACTGCGCAGACTCGGGTTCTGAGATCACTACTGCAGACTCGGGTTCGAGATCACTACTGCGCAGACTCGGGTTCCGAGATCACTACTGCTCAGACTCGGGTTCCGAGATCACTACTGCGCAGACTCGGGTTTCAAGATCACTACTACGCAGACTCAGGTTCGAGTTCACTACTGCTCAGACTCGGGTTCCGAGATCACTACTGCTCAGACTCGGGTTCCGAGATCACTACTGCGCAGACTCGGGTTCCGAGATCACTACTGCGCAGACTCGGGTTCCGAGATCACTACTGCTCAGACTCGGGTTCCGAGATCACTACCGCGCAGACTCGGTTCCGAGATCACTACTGCTCAGACTCGGTTCCGAGGTCACTACTGCGCAGACTCGGGTTCCGAGATCACTACTGCTCAGACTTGGGTTCCGAGATCACTACTGCGCAGACTCGGGTTCCGAGATCACTACTGCTCAGATTCAGGTTCCGAGTTCACTACTGCTCAGACTCGGGTTCCGAGATCATTACTGCTCAGATTCAGGTTCCGAGTTCACTACTGCTCAGACTTGGGTTCCGAGATCACTACTGCTCAGACTAGGGTTCCGAGTTCACTACTGTGCAGACTCGGATTCGAGATCACTACTGATCAGACTCGGGTTCGAGTTCACTACTGCGCAGACTCGGGTTCCGAGATCACTACTGCTCAGACTCGGGTTCCGAGGTCACTACTGTGCAGACTCGGATTCCGAGTTCACTACTGCTCAGACTCGGGTTCCGAATTCACTACTGCGCAGACTCGGGTTCGAGTTCACTACTGCTCAGACTCTGGTTCCGAGTTCACCTACTGCAGACTGGATTCGAGATCACTACTGCGTGCACTCGGATTCCGAGTTCACTACTGCTCAGACTCGGGTTCGAGTTCACTACTGCGCAGACTCGGGTTCCGAGTTCACTACTGCTCAGACTCGGGTTCCGAATTCACTACTGCGCAGACTCGGGTTCGAGTTCACTACTGCTCAGACTCTGGTTCGAGTTCACTACTGCTCAGACTCGATTCGAGATCACTACTGCGCAGACTCGGGTTCCGAGTTCACTACTGCTCAGACTCGGGTTCCGAGTTCACTACTGCTCAGACTCGGGTTCCGAGATCACTACTGCTCAGACTCGGGTTCCGAGTTCACTACTGCGCAGACTCGGGTTCCGAGATCACTACTGCTCAGACTCGGGTTCCGAGTTCACTACTGCGCAGACTCGGGTTCCGAGTTCACTACTGCTCAGACTCGGGTTCGAGTTCACTACTGCGCAGACTCGGGTTCCGAGATCACTACTGCTCAGACTCGGGTTCCGAGTTCACTACTGCGCAGACTCGGATTCGAGATCACTACTGCTCAGATCGGGTTCCGAGTTCACTACTGCTCAGACTCGGGTTCGAGATCACTACTGCGCAGACTATGGTTCGAGTTCACTACTGCGCAGACTCGGATTCTGAGTTCACTACTGCTCAGACTCGGATTCTGAGTTCACTACTGCGCAGACTCGGATTCTGAGTTCACTACTGCTCAGACTTGGGTTCCAAGATCACTACTGCGCAGACTCGGGTTCCGAGATCACTACTGCGCAGACTCAGGTTCCGAGATCACTACTGCTCAGACTCGGGTTCCGAGTTCACTACTGCGCAGACTCGGGTTCGAAGTTCACTACTGCGCAGACTGGGTTCCGAGTTCACTACTGCTCAGACTCGGGTTCGAGTTCACTACTGCTCAGACTCGGGTTCGAGTTCACTACTGCGCAGACTCGGGTTCGAGTTCACTACTGCGCAGACTCGGGTTCCGAGTTCACTACTGCTCAGACTCGGGTTCGAGTTCACTACTGCTCAGACTCGGGTTCGAGTTCACTACTGCGCAGACTGGGTTTGAGTTCACTACTGCGCAGACTGGGTTCGAGATCACTACTGCTCAGACTCGGGTTCCGAGTTCACTACTGCGCAGACTCGGGTTCCACGTTTCACTACTGCGCATTTTTGTTAAACTTTTAAAAAAAATTTGTTAAATAGTATTTCATAGACATGCTTTTAAAACAAAAGTCCAAAAACATTAAAATGGAAAAAAATGGAATCTAGAAAAATGAAAACGGAATTTGGGAAAGAATTTAATGGTTTTCATTGGGCTGTACCTCATTTTTTTATTAAACTTACCAACATTCAAGTTTTGATGAAGAAAGAATGCATGAAGCTAGAAGGAACTGGGTTTTAAAAGCAGAGGGTCTGTTTTCATATATTGCATGTTCAGATATTCATACAACTAAATATTATGGGTTCCATGAAATGATCAAAAATCCTTGTGGTGGCTGGCAACTTAAAAAAATAAAAATATATATTAAAAAAACACTGGCAGGGAAAGAGTTAAAATGTTCTTCACACTAAGAAAAACTTTTTTTTTAGGAACTGTTCACTTCAACTGTTTCTTGGTGGGAAAAAAATGACTATTCACTGGCATGACTGTGAACAAAAACAAACAAACAACAACAAAAAAACTTTATTTCTAAACGTTTTGCCCAGGAGATACAGTGTGTTGAAAACATGCTGACCAAACATTAAAACTTGTCACATTAAAACCTGCAATGCAATACAAAATTCAGTGAATACTGATTTTAAGTACAAAATACTGAATTGTAAACACATTTCTTCTGTCATAAACATGTAAACTCACATGAACAGTCCTTGTCTGCACAGATCTTGATGTCTGCCAGTTTCTCCATGAGAGCAGCACGTGTCATGTGACACCCGATGAAAAGGATGAAAAGGAGCATCAGACCGTGTGGTTTGTCCATCTTCAGATACTAGTGCAGGAGGAATCTCTTCTGACTGCCACATTCCCCAGTCAACAGCAGAACTGAGAGTCCCTGTAGAAGCTCAGCCAATCAGAAGAGAGTTCAGCCACACATTCCAGCTCCAGGGAAAAACAGGGCCGCTTCCAGAGTCGCACTCTCCAGCTGAATGCTCTCTTCATGCCACTGACTCGCAACTTTAAACTTTGAAGTTGGCTTGAAAAAGCCTTGTCTGAAAGTGTGAATTGGAGTTTGGGACAGCAAGGGAACAGACGTGTTTCTAGCATGTTTACCATATTGGTTGCATGTTTTAGCATGATTTAACATGAGTTAGCATGTTTGATTACATGTTTTTTTTCTCTCTCTCATGTTGCTTACATAATTTATCATTAATTAGCAGGATCCTAGCATGCCCACATGAAAAAATACTATAGTATATTATAGTAAAATTATAGTAAAATTAATTTAGTAAATACTATAGTGTTTTTGAACCATACTATAGTAAAGATACTACAGTAAATTGTAGTATATTGTAGTATATTATAGTATAATTTTACTGTAATATTCTATAGTATTTTAACATTAATTAGCAGGATCCTAGCATGTTTAAACATGTTAACATGAATTAGCATGTTGCTAGCATTATTTAACATTTTGCTCAAATTTTTTAACATGAATTAACATGTTGCTAGCATGTTTTAACATGTTAACATGAATTAGCATGCTGCTGGCATGTTTTACTGTGAATTAACATGTTACTAGCATTATTTGGCATGTTGCTAAGGTGTTTTAGCACGTTGGTAACATGATTTTGCATTTTGTTAGCATGTTTTAACATGTTAACATAAATTAGCATGCTGCTAGCATTTTTTACCATGAATTAACATGTTACTATCATTATTTGACATGTTGCTAACTTGTTTTATGCGTGTATTTTGCATGTTGTTAGCATGTTATCATTAATTAACATGTTTTAACATGTTGTTAACATTATTTAACACGTTTTAACATTAAATAGCATATTTTGCTAACATGATTTGATATTATTGCTATCATGTTTTATCATGAATGTTACTAGCATGATTTGACGTGTTATGTTTGATTGTGCATGTTGGTAGCGTGTTTTATCATTTTGTTAACGTGATTTAGCATTTTGCTAGCATGAATTAACATGTTGCTAGCATGTTTTAACATGTTAACATGAATTAGCATGCTGCTAGCATGTTTTACAGTGAATTAACATTACTAGCATTATTTGACATGTTGCTAACGTGTTTTAGCATGTTGGTAACATGATTTTGCATGTGGCTAGCATGTTGTAGGCATTAAGTAACATGTTTTAACACACTGCTAGCATTTCCTAAGCTAGTTGCTAGGCTTTGCCAGTGATCTATTCATAGTGGATGAAGCTTAAATACTCTATTAGAGTTATGGTATAAAAGTTTTAAAAAGTCAATGGAACTTTTAAGATTTTTACTTCTCATTATTATTTTTTTAAATCCTCATAATCAGAAAAGACTGTAAAAGTCACAGACAGAACATGAAATAAGGTTTTGGTTGCCTAGACACAGGACTAAGACTTGATATTGAAACAAAAGTAAAGACTGTCGCTCTAAAAGTCTAACTCAACACTAGGTATTATAACTTTTACATACCAGTAATAATGCTTCAGATACCAATATTGCAGTTTACAATGTACATTCACAATACATTACACATGAAAAAATACTATAGTATATTATAGTAAAAATACTCTGGTAAATATGCCTATAGTGTTTTTGAATCATACTATAGTAAATATATACAGTAAATTAACAAAGTGAAGTAAATACTATAATATACTACAATTTACTGTAGTATCTTTACTATAGTATGGTTCAATAACACTATAGTATTTACTGGAGTAATTTTACTGTAATATTTTTTCATGTATGTGCATTTAACTCATAAATACGATCTTTACAACATGATTTGAACGCACCAAAATATGTCATAATATATTAAATCGAGGCCAAACAACCACAAAAATATAATATAATATAATATAATATAATATAATATAATATAATATAATATAATGTAATATAATATAATATAATATAATATAATATAATATAATATAATATAATATAATATAATATAATATAATATAATATATAATATAATATAATATAAAGACTATTGGAACTTGCTTGTTCCTCTTAACTCCGAAGGGTGGCGCTGTTTCTCTAATCAGTTCTTTTAATTCACAAAGTTTTTGAACACATTTAAACAGTTTAAGGAATTATCCTACAAAACAAATATATAAAGAAATTGTATCAAAATATCTTCCATCTTCAAAGTAAACTGAAAGGCAATATCACTGGAAAAAAGTTTATTATTTTTTACTATTATTGATAATTGTGTTTTAAATAACAACACTGACGCAACAGCAGCGCAATGAATGTTTGTTGTGTGTGACACAATGCAAACGGTGTTCATGTAAAGTTACACAGTGATTGCAACATGCCTAAATAATGAATATTCATCAGTTATTATAATAATAACAATACTTCCTTCTTCTTCGGAGTGACTTAAGGTGTTTTCGCGGGATCTATTCTATTCAACTTGATTCTATACACTACTTTAGAGTTAAAGATAACTGTATTTCCATTCAATACGAAACAAAATAATACTAAAAAAAAAAAAAGTATATTGTATTCCCCTTCGCTTTGCGTTCTTGACGCACTTCCGCGAACTTACACCGGAAGTTGTGTTGTTTTTGTTTAGAGTGTGGGGGGTTGAGCCCTGCCGGCTCGCGCTCATATACGATGTTTCTGTCGCTCTCTCTCTGTGTCTCTATCTATCCGACCGGGCGAATGGCGTAGGGCAGACCCGGTAGTTGATCGGTTTGTGTCGGGGTTTTGAACAGGAATGGATTCGCGGGTGTCGGAGCTTTTCGGGAGCGCGGCGAATGCGGCGGCCAGCAGGAAAACCGCCAAAAATGGCAGCAAAAAGTGCAAAAACCGCTCAGCCCGGTACCCAAAAGCGAGCAATAATCCGCCGTATCTACCTCCAGAGGTGAGCCGACACATTAAACACATCTGTCTGATCCAAACCAAGTTCTTCTGCTTCTGTCATATTCCTCCAATTCAAATTATTTATATATTAAAGGCACCATACGTGAGATTTTAGGATTAAAACACCCCAAAAAACACTCTAGTTATATATGTTGTTGACTTATATCAAACAAATCTGTCTGACTGAACTTCGATTTTAATCTAATGACTCTCAGTAAGGTTTTATTGTGACTTTACTGATCATTTATTGATGTTTACAAAAAGTGTCACGTGATGAAATGCTGACGACATACACGCAGTATGTGGAACCATACACGTCATTACATCATGACCAACCTACTCGAGATATTCAAATATTACTGTAAAATATAATAATAACAACAAGCCACTTGATTAAAATGAGCCTCTCCAGGAAAATCAGGGAGTCTGAGAACATCATAAACTGAATATGAAATGTAACAAAAAAATATGCTTTTAAGGCACACTATGTAAGATTTTTGGATTTAAATATCCACTAGAGAAGTGTTATATATCTTGTGTTGACTTGTGTACTTACATTGTCCCAAATGTTTACAACAATGTTAAAATCCAGAGAAATCATTGATTTTAACGCCTATCAGTGACATCATACCCGCGCTGTGTTATTGTGCAGTTACCATGGCAACACTAGCGGCGCTTTAATATCTGCTGTGTTTATGAGACACTGTTTGGATCATTGATGGACAGAAACTCATCATTGTTCTCCAGCTCAACACAGTTAGTCTGATTGTGTAAATCTGCTGTTCTTGATTTACCGCACAGAGTGCCATGTTTTACCGCCCAATATGATCTCGCTCACTGCAGTGTGAACAAGCGTCTCATAGTAGCATTATAACATCACTTTAACACACGCACATGTGTGTGATATGATCAAACAGCGCTGCGTTACCACACACACACACACACACGAGCGGAAGAACAGAAGCGTGTGGAATATAAGCTCCGCCCACTCAAGAGTCAAGCCACGCCTCTGTTCTGAACAAGAGACATAAAATTACATATTGTGCCTTTAAGTGAAATATAAACGATAGAAACTTTCCCCATAAATATTAACATAATTTACTTATATTATTTAGTATTTTACAGTAAAAATGTACAATGTTTAATTTTTAAAGTACATTTATTTGTAGTTTGTACACTTGTATAATAGTTGCATCAAAACATTTAATGGGAATTCAGGTTTTTCTCTTTCATTGTTTGGAAAGAAGACGAGTTTCTGTAGAAAGAAAGAAACACAACTATCATTAAAGAAGAAGCAGTGTTTGTATTGCGTACAGTGAACTGGCTCAGCTGCGTTTGTAAATATGAGAAATAAAGGCGGGAGAAGATGATTCAGTGTCTCTTTCACAGCAGATGGTTAATATAATCATGAGCTGGGCTTGTCCAACAGGATTCCTGCACTTTTAATGGAGTGAAAGGAGCACAACACTTTTGTCGATTGTGACGTTTGCATTAGCATTATCTGACATACTTCACATCTTTTAGATTCACCACAGAACAAAAGCAGCAAGACGTGTATAGGAAGAGAAATGCATGTCAAATGCTTTGAGTGTGTTCGTCAGCGCAGCTCGTTTCTCTTCTTCTTTGTGCTTTTGAAAACTGAACTGTGTGACTTTTTGAGCTCCATTCAGCGTTAACTCTCCTGTCTTTTGTTTCAGGCTGAAGAGGGAAACATTGAGTACAAGGTAAACTCTCTAAGCTGACATCTCTGTATTGCTTGTATCATAACTAGCAGGTGTAAACGCTCGGGAAAGTGGGCGGCAGTAGATTAGCAGGGCTTTTATCATAACTAGCAGGTGTAAACGCTCGGGAAAGTGGGCGGCAGTAGATTAGCAGGGCTTTTTATAAACTACAGCTGTTTGTTTAAATGTCTGCATTTCATCACACGGACACTCCCACCATTACCTTTGTGCTCCTGATCTCGACTAAACTCAGCCTGACTTTAGTGTGTGTGTGTGTGTGTGTGTGTGTGTGTGTGTGTGTGTGTGTGTGTGTGTGTGTGTGTGTGTGTGTGTGTGTGTGTGTGTGTGTGTGTGTGTGTGTGTGTGTGTGTGTGTGTGTGTGTGTGTGTGTGTGTGTGTGTGTGTGTGCGTGCGTTTCGCGTGTGTGCGCGTGCGTGTGTGTGCGTGTGTAATGGGTAGGTTTAGGGGCAGTGTGTGTGTGTGTGCGTGTGTGATGGGTAGGTTTAGGGGCAGGGGCAGTGTGTGTGTGCGTGTTTGTGCGTGTGCGTGTGTGTGTGTGATGGGTAGGCTTAGGGGCAGTGTGTGTGTGCGTGTGTGCGCGTGCGTGTGTGCGTGTGCGTGCGTGCGTGTGTGCGTGCGTGTGTGTGCGTGTGTGCGTGCGTGTGTGTGCGTGCGTCTGCGGACATTTTAGTCCCCATGAGGAAAACATCTTATAAATCACACTAAGTGATGTTTTTGAAAAGTAAAAATGCAGCATGTCTCCTGTGATGGGTAGGTTTAGGGGCAGGGGCAGTGTGTGTGTGTGTGTGTGTGTGTGTGTGTGTGTGTGTGTGTGTGTGTGTGTGTGTGTGTGTGTGTGTGTGTGTGTGTGTGTGTGTGTGTGTGTGTGTGTGTGTGATGGGTAGGTTTAGGGGCAGGGGCAGTGTAGGGGGATAGAAAATATGGTTTGTACAGTATAAAATGCATTACGCCTATGGAATTTCCTACAAAACATGGAAACACAACGTGTGTGTGTGTGTGTGTGTGTGTGTGTGTGTGTGTTGTAGCTGAAGCTGGTGAGCCCCACTCAGTACCGCTTCGAGCACCTGGCCACGCAGATGAAGTGGAGGCTGCAGGAGGGCCGAGGCGAGGCCGTGTATCAGATCGGCGTGGAGGATAACGGCCTGCTGGTGGGCCTGTCGGAGGAAGACATGAAAGCCTCTCTCAAAACACTCCGCAGGATGGCTGAGAAGTGCGAGCAGAAACACACCACACACACACACACACACACACTGTCATAACACGTTTAGTTCATCATGCATGAGCTCTTGTATTTGGGTGAATCTCAGAAACGTGCATAGGTCATATTTTACTCCAACACAAAGGTTTTTCTTTCTGTCTGTACCATACATGATAATATAATAAAAATATTGCTGCAAGCAGCCATTATCAGGGCCAAGCGCATCAGAAGCAAACATGGAAGCTAGCAGCAGACCAGCTGCAAAAATGAGTAAAGATATTTGGAGACAATTAAAACAAAAAAAACTGAAATCTCACATGAATACATTGAGTTGTAGAGAGCCAATTTCATGTTTTGTTTAATTATAGTGCCACCAAGAGGCACAATCCTACCAATTTTTTATGTGTCATTGGAGCGAGCCCATGGATGTGTATGTCAATTTTGATGAAAATGTCTCATTTTGTTTTGGAGTTATAGACATTGATATGAAAAAACACATAAAAAATGACCTGACTTTGAGGTTTTACTACCCCTTACAATCAATATTTTGACATTTGGTCATTAATGTGTAGATATCGACCTGTTTCCGAACTTCTGATGCTGGTTTCGTCTCAATCTGACTAGCGGAGTTTCGAAGATATCAGCTAATGTTTTATAAGCGCTTAATTACAACGCCGCACAAACCATACGCCGAAACCTGGCAAGTCTGGTATCGTTAGACTCAGCAAGGATTCAAGAGCCACAAAAAGTTAAAATAAGTCAACCACACCCAAAGTTATAAGCGTTTGGGGGAAAATCTCCACTAGGTGGCGCTGTTTCAAAACTTCTCAGGCTACTTCAGGGCAACGTGGTGATGACCCATACCGAGTTTCGTAACAATCCAAACATGCGTTCATAAAATACAGCATTTTAGCACATAATTCAAAATGGCCGACATGGTAAAATTGGATATCAGTCGACTCGGCATGATGCCCCGAATCTAACGAGACCCCTTTTGTAATTGGACAAACGGTTCAGAAGTTATATGCAAAATTAGCATTTTTTTGTATCTGCGGACCAGTAGGTGGCGCTGCGCCCAAAAAACTGCATGTAGCCTCAGGTCATGCTTGTGAGGATATGTACCAAGTTTGGATTGAATGTGATAAAGTGTTGCGGAGATACAGTCTTTTTGTTGGCACCGCCTGAAGATGATCTGGTTAAATTTTCATGCAAATTGGAGGAACGGCCTAGTTTGAAAAAGTAGGTTTTTCGGACCATTCAAAATGACTGGAAAATTAGCATAACAGAAATGACGTCATAGATCGGATCGGCTTGAACAATGGAATCAAAGGGAAAACATGGAATCAATTTTTGTTTTCAGTCATTATGCTTCAAAAGTTATTAGCATAAATATGAGTGAAACTTTGGACAGTTGGTGGCGCTAGAGGGAATGATTTAGAGACTCCAAATTTGGTGTGGTTACTATCGGTACTGTCTTCTATCAGTGTACCAAATTTCACAACTTTCCCGCAAACGGTTCTATTCGGCAAGACTCAAATTACGGAATAATGATAAAAAATCTAATAATGATTTCAACAGGTGTCTTAGGCTTAGCCCCTAATAAAAGGCCATTTAAAGGGATAGTACACCCTAAAATGAAAATCAAGTCATCATTTAATCACCCCGGTGTTGCCCTTTATTTTATGGACACTAGGGATGGGTATCGAGAAACGGTGATTCGATAAGAAACGTGCATTTCGATTACGCTTAACGGTTACTGTGTGCGTGTTGTGATTTTTAATAATTTTACACCCCGGGACAATTATCGCGCGTGCTTATCGCCAGCATTTTTCGGCTTTGTGTTCACACCCAAGTAGGGATGGCTCGAATGATACCATAATTTTGGCTCCAGTACAGAACCACAATCTAATACCCAAGGACTGATATTAAATCGATACCACAATCTGCATGCTCCGATTCATCATTTTCACGTTCATTTTGGGACAGCTGACGGAAATCACATACCCATGTATTTTTAAACCTTTTTAAAAAGGTATTTACTGAGTATTCACATAAACACAACACCGTCGGTTGTGTCTTACGCGAATATAAATAGTACAATGGTATGCGTGCAGATATTATGACATCATAACGTCACACCCACCCACAGGTCCAAGAACTGGAGACGTGCAAATTCAGTAGATGGTGCTGCCGGTACACATGGTGGTGCTACGCCACTTTACGCTTCAGACACTCACTTGTCACACAGAAGAAGAAGATTCACACACTTTTTGCTAACTGTGTGCTCGGCAAGACCGTTTGTGCTTGAGCGCCACCGAGTTTGGGAACACTTTTTGTTTATTTATGGAAAATAAATGAGGCGTCACATGATAGTATTAGCCTATACATTAAATCTATTTTATTCATATTATAAAATTATTGAATTACCATTGGTGAGAATAAGACGTTACCTCTCAAACATCATTCATCCTTATTTTTGTAATCTTTTCTTTTTTACAATCTAATAAAACTGCTAACGGCACCCGTTTCTGAATATCGCTTAATCAAGCATGCATCTGAACCATCTTTAAACTATATTTTAGTTCGCCATCACTGCTTGACAATACATTCAACAGTAACTTTAACCATGTTTAGCAACAATAGAAGGGATCTTATAAAGATAAGCCTAAGTGGGTCATTGCATTTGATTTAAATTGCAATTAACATGCAATGTCTGAAAACATACATTCAGTTGTCACTTAAAGTATAATATTACTGTATTAAGTACTCGTTGATGTATGATATGCTTTGTGACGATTGTAATGTGTTCAGGGTGGGCGCAGACATCACAGTTCTCAGAGAGAGGGAGGTCGATTATGACTCTGACGAGACGCACCGGATAGCTGAGGTCCTGGTCAGGAAAGTGCCGGATGATCAGCAGGTTCGTGTGATCCGTGTCATGCACATCTGATGTGTTTGCTTGTCTGAAGCGTATGCTGATGGCATTATGTCTCCAGTTCTTGGACCTGCGGGTGGCTGTGCTGGGGAATGTGGACTCGGGGAAGTCCACTCTGCTCGGTGTACTCACACAGGGAGAGCTGGACAATGGGCGAGGGAGAGCGCGACTCAACCTCTTCAGACACCTTCACGAGATCCAGACGGGACGGACCTCCAGCATCAGCATCGAGATCCTGGGCTTCGACAGCAAAGGCGTGGTGAGTTTAGGAACAATGGTTTCCTGTGACCTGTGAAATCTATGTTAGTGTGTTAAGTTGTGATGTTGCTTGGCAAGTGTACACAACTCAACTCTGAGTGCCTAATAATACTCCATAGTAGCAAGTTCTGTCTTGCCTGGACTAATTTGGGACGTGTCCCGATTTGCAGTAGTCTCTCATAAATGGTTTACGCTACACATCGCCCAGCCATAACTTCACCTGTAAGGCGTATTATGGATTATCATCAGCACAGAACATGAACTTAAAGGATTAGTTTGCAACAATCAGCCTATCGGTTGAGTTACATGAGATTAAACTGTGTGAGGTTGGGAGTGTTTTAAACAGGGTCTTAAAAACAAAGTCTTAATTTGACCTTCCTCAATTTAAGGCCTTAAAATTTTCTTAAATTGGAGCAGGCTTAAATCAATATCATGGCGTTAAATTAGGACCCTATGAAGTCCAGAAAAATTAAAACAGTAAACTATAAAACAAAATATAAATGACTTCATAAGGTCCTGAATTAAATTGCATGCACTGCAAAAAAGTGATATTCTTCCTCAGGATTTGTTTTCCACTACAAATATCTAAACATCCTGAAATCAAGATACATTTAAAAGATGGAAATGGCAGTCTTGTTTTTTGAGAAATTGAACAAAAATAAGTGACTTTATGCTTAAAACAAGTCATTGGGTATGACAATTACTTGCCATTGACAGATATTCTTTATTTTAATCATAAAATCCCTTTCACAAGATTTCTTATAACTTCAAGCTATTTTTTTTTTTTTTGTAAAATTAATGAAAAAGTTAAGGATATCTGTTGGAAATTGTCACTAATATAACACATTGTGTGTGTAGACATTTACAGGTTGTTTCCTTCAATTTATTCCTAACATTTTCTTTAATTGGGCTTAAATTTACCTTTATTAAACCTGCAGAAGCCCTGTTAATAAAACGAGACAAACAGTAATAAAGTGAATGCATAAAGAGAGTTTACAATATTCACACCTTCCATTTGCACCATGGTGTACTTCCTGTTTCCTGTCATGTGATCAGTATCATTTAAAGACATACACACATTAAAACAGATAAGGGGAATAAAATAGCAAAGACAACATGTACATCTATTAAAACTCCAACTTAAAACTATTATATTGGGTATGGTAAAACATGTCATATGTGACAGTGTCACATGTTCACCCAAAAATCTTCACCCCCCAAAAAAAGGTTTCTGTCTTTCCATTGATGTCCAGTTAACTTAAAATATCTAAAAAGTGATTCTGAACTGAAACGAGAAGTCAGTAATTCAGTCTCACTTCCTGCTGAATCTACATAGGTTTGTTACTGATTTGCATAATGCCGTTTGTTCTCTTGATTGGCTGAACAGCATCTCTTTGCCCCGCCCTGACACACTGTAGTTGTAACACATTTGCATAATGCCCGCCTCTGCTCTTGATTGGCTGAACAGCGTCTCTTTGCCCCGCCCTCACACACTGTAGTTGTAACACATTTGCATAATACCCACCTCTGCTCTTGATTGGCTGAACAGCGTCTCTTTGCCCCGCCCTCACACACTGTAGTTGTAATACATTTGCATAATGCCCGCCTCTGCTCTTGATTGGCTGAACAGCATCTCTTTGCCCCGCCCTCACACACTGTAGTTGTAATACATTTGCATAATACCCACCTCTGCTCTTGATTGGCTGAACAGCGTCTCTTTGCCCCGCCCTCACACACTGTAGTTGTAATACATTTGCATAATGCCCGCCTCTGCTCTTGATTGGCTGAACAGCATCTCTTTGCCCCGCCCTCACACACTGTAGATGTAACACATTTGCATAATGCCCGCCTCTGCTCTTGATTGGCTGAACAGCATCTCTTTGCCCCGCCCTCACACACTGTAGTTGTAACACATTTGCATAATACCCACCTCTGCTCTTGATTGGCTGAACAGCATCTCTTTGCCCGCCCTCACACACTGTAGTTATAACACATTTGCATAATGCCCGCCTCTGCTCTTGATTGGCTGAACAGTATCTCTTTGCCCCGCCCTCACACACTGTAGTTGTAACAAATTTGCATAATACCCACCTCTGCTCTTGATTGGCTGAACAGCATCTCTGCCCCGCCCTCACACACTGTAGATGTAACACATTTGCATAATACCCGCCTCTGCTCTTGATTGGTTGAACAGCGTCTCTTTGCCCGCCCTCACACACTGTAGATGTAATACATTTGCATAATACCCACCTCTGCTCTTGATTGGCTGAACAGCATCTCTTTGCCCGCCCTCACACACTGTAGATGTAACACATTTGCATAATGCCCGCCTCTGCTCTTGATTGGCTGAACAGCATCTCTTTGCCCCGCCCTCACACACTGTAGTTGTAATACATTTGCATAATACCCACCTCTGCTCTTGATTGGCTGAACAGCATCTCTTTGCCCCGCCTCACACACTGTAGATGTAATACATTTGCATAATACCCACATCTGCTCTTGATTGGCTGAACAGCATCTCTTTGCCTCGCCCTCACACACTGTAGATGTAACACATTTGCATAATGCCCGCCTCTGCTCTTGATTGGCTGAACACCATCTCTTTGCCCCGCCTCACACACTGTAGTTATAACATTTGCATAATGCCCGCCTCTGCTCTTGATTGGCTGAACAGCATCTCTTTGCCCCGCCCTCACACACTGTAGTTATAACATTTGCATAATACCCACTCTGCTCTTGATTGGCTGAACAGCATCTCTTTGCCCCGCCCTCACACACTGTAGTTATAACACATTTGCATAATGCCCGCCTCTGCTCTTGATTGCTGAACAGCATCTCTTTGCCCCGCCCTCACACACTGTAGTTGTAACTAATTTGCATAATGCCAGCCTCTGCTCTTGATTGGCTGAACAGCATCTCTTTGCCCGCCCTCACACACTGTAGTTGTAACACATTTGCATAATACCCACCTCTGCTCTTGATTGGCTGAACAGCGTCTCTTTACCCGCCCTCACACACTGTAGTTGTAATACATTTGCATAATACCCACCTCTGCTCTTGATTGGCTGAACAGCATCTCTTTGCCCCCTCACACACTATAGTTGTAACACATTTGCATAATACCCACCTCTGCTCTTGATTGGCTGAACAGCGTCTCTTTTCCCGCCCTCACACACTGTAGTTGTAACACATTTGCATAATACCCACCTCTGCTCTTGATTGGCTGAACAGCGTCTCTTTGCCCCGCCCTCACACACTGTAGTTGTAACTAATTTGCATAATGCCCACCTCTGCTCTTGATTGGCTGAACAGCATCTCTGCCCCGCCCTCACACACTGTAGGTTGTAATACATTTGCATAATACCCACCTCTGCTCTTGATTGGCTGAACAGTGTCTCTTTGCCCCGCCCTCACACACTGTAGTTGTAACACATTTGCATAATGCCCGCCTCTGCTCTTGATTGGCTGAACAGCGTCTCTTTGCCCCGCCACACACTGTAGTTGTAACACATTTGCATAATGCCAGCCTCTACTCTTGATTGGCTGAACAGCGTCTCTTTGCCCGCCCTCACACACTGTAGTTGTAACTAATTTGCATAATGCCCGCCTGCTCTTGATTGGCTGAACAGTGTCTCTTTGCCCGCCCTCACACACTGTAGTTGTAACACATTTGCATAATGCCCGCCTCTGCTCTTGATTGGCTGAACAGCGTCTCTTTGCCCCGCCCTCACACACTGTAGTTGTAACACATTTGCATAATGCCCGCCTCTGGTCCTGATTGGCTGAACAGCGTCTCTTAGCCCCGCCCTCACACACTGTAGTTGTAACTAATTTGCATAATGCCAGACTCTGGTCTTGATTGGCTGAACAGCGTCTCTTAGCCCCGCCCTCACACACTGTAGTTGTAACTAATTTGCATAATGCCAGCCTCTGCTCTTGATTGGCTGAACAGCATCTCTTTGCCCCGCCCTCACACACTGTAGCTGTATCTAATTTGCATAATGCCAGCCTCTACTCTTGATTGGCTGAACAGTATCTCTTAGCCCCGCCCTCACACACTGTAGTTGTAACTAATTTGCATAATGCCAGCATCTGCTCTTGATTGGCTGAACAGCATCTCTTTGCCCCGCCCTCACACACTGTAGTTGTAACTAATTTGCATAATGCCAGCCTCTATTTTTGATTGGCTGAACAGCGTCTCTTGCCCCGCCCTCACACACTGTAGTTGTATCTCATTTACATAAGGCCCTCCTCTGGTCCTGATTGGCTGAACAGCGTCTCTTAGCCCCGCCCTCACACACTGTAGTCGTCTCTGAGACTGGAAGAGTTTGGTTGGTGTTGTTCATGTGGAGGAGACGCTGTTTTCTGCTGAGATTGAGAGTCAAACCTCGCCATCGTTACTGATCCTATCACTGTGTGTCAAGAGCTGAGATTCAGATATGATAATGAGCGTTTGCTTTCTCACCAATCAGAGCAGAGCAGCTCTCAGAGAGGCGGGGTTTAGAGAGACTGAATCCTTGATGGAAGTGTTTCAGACACTGAGAGAACAGAGCTGATGTGCAGTGGAGATTATGAGGGAAATACAGAGTTTTTGACCTTGGATGCATGTTAACCTGTTGAATGAGACAAAACAACATTATGAACCTTTAAAATGGCATAATAGAAGAATTTTTGGTTTGTTTTGGTTATAAGGACTACGAATTGAGGGACATAAACCTCTCAGGTTTATTAATTAATATCTTAATTTGTCTTTTGAAGATGAACTTAAGTCTTACGACAGAGTTTTCATTGAAAGGTTTTGGTGTGGTTACTAGCCTTTGGTGTCTTTTATCTAGGTGGTGAACTACAGCGAGTCCCGAACAGCTGAGGAAATTTGTGAGAGTGCCTCAAAAATGATCACCTTCATAGATCTGGCAGGCCACCACAAATATCTGAAGACCACCATCTTTGGCTTAACCAGCTACTGTCCAGACTTTGCCATGCTTGTCGTCAGTGCCAACACGGGCATCGGTAAGCATTCACAGCACGCTTGCATTGCATAACGGTTTATGCAGTTGGACTGCCGTTATTTATCTTAGATTAGGCCGAAGCAGGCTCTGATAAATGTCAAATCACGCAGGGGCGAGTGACACAAACAGACCTCGTAATGTTGGGACACGTCAGTCCTCCTTTGCCAGTAAATCAGCCGTTCTCCTGACTACATGATAATCCGACCGTATGATCTTATGTAATGAGGAGCACTCTTAAGTGTCGCCCCCATTCCTTCTGTCTTCCACACCCCAAAATACCCCAGTGCCGCTCTGATCCAGGACCAGTGGGGGTCTTGAATGAAAGGATGGAGAAACCTGAGACGGGTCTATCGAGTTGTGCAGGCCAGTTGTCATTTAACTGTAAAATATAAGCCATGTCTAACCCAAGGTGTGTTTCAAATGTGAGGTTGAGATCACAGAAAGTCGAGGTTCCTATAAGATTTTAAGCCACCTGGTGACGAACACACTCCATTGAAATAGTTTTCAAATTACATTTCTGTCACACAAAAGAGTGGCAACCTTGAGTCCCAGACTTTGTTTTTGCAAGTTTAGAGAAAGATTTGATTGAAAAATAGTGCAGTAAACTTTGTCATATTTGAAACAAGACACCGCCCACTAAAAGGTTTATAGGTGCAGTTTTCATCCAATTTTAAACCATACATTTTGAGTGTCGAATTATACCTTATATGCAATAAGGGGAAAAGGCAATAGAATAAGTGCTCCAAATGTCTCGAGTGGCTTCTAACTGACAGTACACCGGTTAAAATAATGTCTGATTATAGTTTCACCAACAGTAATTCTGGATTGCCTCCACCAAACAGTAAATATGAGCTAGTAAATCAAAACACTGAGCGCTAATGAGCACGGGTGAACCGCTAGTGTTTCTTCTGGCTGCGCATCTTTTAATGTCTGTGGTATCTGCCACTGCAACAGTTCTCCCCGAGACCAGAGTTTGGCGCTACGCCTTCCCGTCTTACTGGCAACGTTTTGGTAAGATCACTGCAGGTTAGGTATTGTTGGTTTATAATGTTATACAAGGTTTTTCCTGCATAGAGAATAACGAGACGGCCGCCTCTGTCTGTCGACAAAACTCAGATTCAGCCTGTCGTGATAATCAGAAATATCAGAAATATCGGTGTTGGTTACCTCTCTCTTTTTTGATCATACATGTGTTTGCATCCCTGGATATTACACAATTTAATTTAAAGATAGTAAAAACACATGCAAAACAATTGCCTACAACGTGTTGAATCCTTCACTCCTGCTAAACGCTTACTCTTTGAACTCTTGCACCGGGAACAATACAAGCCGACCGCATTATGACTAAAAGTTTCCTAAGAAGTGTTTCCTACTAAAGCAAGATGGCTGACAAGCGTATCCTAGCGGAATACAATACCAAACTTAAATACCCATTATGCACTGGGCACGTTACCGTGGACGCATTGCATTATGGGTATTGAAGTTTTCCTATTTGGCAGAAGGGAAGCCATTTTTCTCAGTTTTCTCATTCACATTTCCATTGTATAGGCAGCTGAGTTTTATTGAAGTACCCCTTTAAATGTGTGAAAGGCTCTGTAGTGCCTCAAAATATTGCGTTGTTTGAGCATTTTTACCATCTGATACATCAACACTGGCTCAACTGTATTTTTGTTTGGCAGAACATTGGCATATGGGTTCAAGAAAAAGGTTTGAAAACGGGTAACTTTGGCAATGCTAGTGCACAGAAATGCAACCTTTAAATATTAGAGTTAAAATCAAGGTGAATGGTCTAGTAAAACTGCAGTCAGGAAAACAGAATACAAATATACTCTACAGTATGTTCACATAGAGGAACAGGAACATTGCAGAATCTGTCCTAACAGCCACGCCAGGACGGTGTGTCCATCATTTGGTTTCCATTTCTGCTGTGTAAATCAATTCACGCTAAAATCATATATAATAAATAAAACACTGAATATGTTCTGATTGGCTGTGATTGAGTCACATCATGGAGCATTCTCATGTGCAAATGATAACCATGTTTTCAAAGCAGACCAATTTAGTTTTTAAGAGTGCACTTTTCATGCAAATTTATTTGCCTATGCTGTGGTCCGGGAATATATTGCTATGTTGTTTTGTTTGGGGAAAATAGTGTGCCAGAAATAGGAGAAGTTATTTGGCCTAGTGGGTCATGCACGTCTTTCAGGAGAACACGACGCCCTGTCTGCAACGCGACACTAACGCATATAAATTATGCAACGGCACACAGACGGCGGTGTCCTGTATCCTCTACACCTCCCCGAGTTGGACTTTTCCATAAGCAAATCCATGCAAACAGAGACGCGGCTGGTTCTCCAATCATTAACTTCAGACGACGGGTGAACTTTGGACAGATTTCCCTGCCTGTGTTTGTGTGGACGTGACCCGAACTGTGTGTGTGAATCAGCTGATGTGTGCACGTCAAAGCAACCCTTGGCTGTCAGATGACCTCAAAGCTTATCACACACCCCTACATTAGTAACCCTGGGTCACATTCTGATGAGTGTTGCATTGGCCTGAACCGTCTGCTGAAAGGTGAAGTGTGTCGGTTCTGCACAGTAGAGCTAAAATAACCACTTATTATTTTGGAAAACCAAGAGTGGTGCAACTCCCGCCCCAAACTTACGCCATTGGTTAAGCCGATATGTCCTGTCAGGCTGTTCAGACAAACATTGACACTTCACCATTATTTATAGATCTAATCTAAAGTGTTTCACTTTAGTGTATAGCTAATATTTTTCATGCATGGACTTCCCACCAGATGATGACGTGGTGTCACTTCCACCTTGACCTGGTCATACTGTCTCATTCAGGAACATCTATTTATGTATCATAATGTACACCAGCCTTGACCTCCATCTTTGTTTACATGTTACCGTTGTGCCTGCATAACATGCAGTGCTGGATGAGCTCTCTCTGTCAGTGCCTACACACTCGCTCACTGATATCCACACACACTCGCTCACTGATATCCACACACACTCGCTCACACTCGCTCACTGATATCCACACACACTCGCTCACTGATATCCACACACACTCGCTCACTGATATCCTCACACACTCGCTCACTGATATCCACACACACTCGCTCACTGATATCCACACACACTCGCTCACTGATATCCGCACACACTCGCTCACTGATATCCACACACACTCGCTCACACTCGCATATCCACACACTCGCTCACTGATATCCACACACACTCGCTCACTGATATCCACACACACTCGCTCGCTGATATCCACACACACTCGCTCACTGATATCCACAGACTCGCTCACTGATATCCTCCACTCGCTCACTGATATCCACACACACTCGCTCACTGATATCCACACACTCGCTCACTGATATCCTCACACACTCGCTCACTGATATCCACACACACTCGCTCACTGATATCCTCACACTCGCTCACTGATATCCACACACACTCTCTTACTGATATCCACACACTCGCTCACTGATATCCACACACACTCGCTCACTGATATCCACACACACTCGCTCACTGATATCCACACACACTCGCTCACTGATATCCACACACACTCGCTCACACTCGCTCACTGATATCCACACACACTCGCTCACACTCGCTCACTGATATCCACACACACTCACTCACTGATATCCACACACACTCTCTCACTGATATCCTCATACACTCACACACACTCGCTCACGGATATCCACACACACTCGCTCACTGATATCCTCACACACTCGCTCACTGATATCACACACACTCGCTCACTGATATCCTCATACACTCGCTCACTGATATCCACACACACTCACTCACTGATATCCACACACTCGCTCACTGATATCCACACACACTCGCTCACTGATATCCTCATACACTCGCTCACTGATATCCACACACTCGCTCACGGATATCCACACTCGCTCACTGATATCCTCACACACTCGCTCACTGATATCCACACACACTCGCTCACTGATATCCTCACACACTGCTCACTGATATCCACACACTCGCTCACTGATATCCACACACACTCGCTCACTGATATCCACACACACTCGCTCACTGATATCCACACACACTCGCTCACTGATATCCACACACACTCGCTCACTGATATCCCCACACACTCGCTCACTGATATCCACACACTCGCTCACTGATATCCTCACACACTCGCTCACTGATATCCACACACACTCGCCACTGATATCCACACACACTCGCTCACTGATATCCTCATACACTCGCTCACTGATATCCTCACACACTCGCTCACTGATATCCACACACTCGCTCACTGATATCCTCATACACTCGCTCACTGATATCCACACACACTCGCCACTCACTGATATCACACACTCGCTCACTGATATCCTCATACACTCGCTCACTGATATCCACACACACTCGCTCACTGATATCCACACACACTCGCTCACTGATATCCACACACACTCGCTCACTGATATCCACACACACTCGCTCACTGATATCCTCATACACTCGCTCACTGATATCCACACACTCGCTCACGGATATCCACACACACTCGCTCACTGATATCCTCACACACTCGCTCACTGATATCCACACACTCGCTCACGGATATCCACACACACTCGCTCACTGATATCCTCACACACTCGCTCACTGATATCCACACACACTCGCTCACTGATATCCACACACACTCGCTCACTGATATCCACACACACTCGCTCACTGATATCCACACACACTCGCTCACTGATATCCTCATACACGCTCACTGATATCCACTCACACTCGCTCACTGATATCCACACACACTCGCTCACTGATATCCACACACACTCGCTCACTGATATCCACACACACTCGCTCACACTCGCTCACTGATATCCACACACTCTCTCACTGATATCCACACACACTCGCTCACTGATATCCACACACACTCGCTCACTGATATCCACACACACTCTCTTACTGATATCCACACACACTCGCTCACTGATATCCACACACACTCGCTCACTGATATCCACACACACTCGCTCACTGATATCCACACACACTCGCTCACTGATATCCGCACACACTCGCTCACTGATATCCACACACACTCGCTCACTGATATCCACACACACTCGCTCACTGATATCCACACACACTCGCTCACTGATATCCACACACACTCGCTCACTGATATCCACACACACTCGCTCACACTCGCTCACTGATATCCACACACTCTCTCACTGATATCCACACACTCGCTCACTGATATCCTCACACTCGCTCACTGATATCCACACACACTCGCTCACTGATATCCACACACACTCGCTCACTGATATCCACACACACTCGCTCACTGATATCCACACACTCTCTCACTGATATCCTCACACACTCGCTCACTGATATCCTCACACACTCGCTCACTGATATCCTCACACTCGCTCACTGATATCCTCACACACTCGCTCACACTCGCTCACTCGCTCACTGATATCCTCACACACTCGCTCACTGATATCCACACACACTCGCTCACACTCGCTCACTGATATCCACACACACTCTCTCACTGATATCCACACACACTCGCTCACTGATATCCACACACACTCTCTCACTGATATCCACACACACTCACTCACTGATATCCACACACACTCGCTCACTGATATCCTGACACACTCGCCCGTCACAGTAATAAACAGGAAAATAAAATGTTTTTAATGATACAAACTTCATCAATTTCTGTGTCAAAAACACACACAGTTCACATAAACACAGTCGGTTATGTGTGTGAGCGTAAAGAAATCACGTGTGTGTGTATTAGATCTGTGTGTTAAAGTGACAGCAGTGTAATATACAGTATCTACTGCTATATCTGCTGTTAATATCAATCAAACAACAGGAAATCACTCACTGCTCTCGACTGAATGACTTTAGGAGCTTTAATAAGAACACATTTCTGACTTCACTTCTGCTCTGGAGAGGAGATAAAGAGGGCGGACTGTGGACAGCTCACGGAGGGGTGGGGCTGTGCTAAAGGGCGGAGTCCGTCAGCAGTCATGGGCGTGTCTATGCTAATAGGGCGGAGTCAGTCAGCGGTCATGGGCGTGTCTATGCTAATAGGGCGGAGTCAGTCAGCAGTCATGGGCGTGTCTATGCTAATATGGTGTTGTGGGTGGGTCTATGCTAATAGGGCGGAGTCTGTCAGCTGTCATGGGCGGGGTCAATGCTAATAGGGCGGAGTCTGTCAGCAGTCATGGGCGGGTTCTATACTACTAGGGCGGAGTCAGTCAGCAGTCATGGGCGTGTCTATGCTAATAGGGCGGAGTCAGTCAGCAGTCATGGGCGTGTCTATGCTAATATGGTGTTGTGGGTGGGGTCTATGCTAATAGGGCGGAGTCAGTCAGCAGTCATGGGCAGGGTCTGTGCTAATAGGGCGTCGTGGGTGGGGTCTATACTAATAGGGCGGAGTCTGTCAGCAGTCATGGGCGGGTTCTATACTACTAGGGCGGAGTCAGTCAGCAGTCATGGCGGGCTGTATTAATAGGGCGGAGTCAGTCAGCAGTCATGGGCGTGTCTATGCTAATAGGCCAGAGTCAGCCAGCAGTCATGGGCGGGGACTGTATTAATAGGGTGGAGTCTGTCAGCAGTTATGGGCGGGTTCTATACTACTAGGGCGGAGTCAGCCAGCAGTCATGGGCGGGGACTGTATTAATAGGGTGGAGTCTGTCAGCAGTTATGGGCGTGTCTATGCCAATAGGGCGGAGTCCGTCAGCAGTCGTGGGCAGGTCCTAAACCGTTGTGACGTCACATTGGATAGAATCGGCAAACGGCTTGTTCTGAGACACTGCTTATGATTTATGGGATTAAAAAAAGAGGAGTGGGTGGATTTTTAGAATTATAAGGTGGTCAACACACGTTTAAGTTCAAATTTTGCATATTAAGTGCGAATTACGGACAACTTGTTTCAGGCAGTTAAGAATCAAGTCTTTCTTTTAGGAAAAAATTACTCATTTATCTGCACTTTTATCTTTGAAACTTTGCAGAGCTTTTACATTCACGAACAGCTGCTGTATTACACACTATATGAAAGGAAATATCAGAAAAAGCATAAATAGCGGTAATTTAAAGTCCCCAATCATCTTTGATCGCCAAAATGACACATTTAAATTATTTCTTCTTCATGCCTTAGCTTGAATGTAACTTTACACCCTTGCCTCATTTAGTATACATGGATTCATGATTATGCAAATTAGCCCCGCCTCCACTCACTCACACGCGCTCAGACCCACTCAATCAACTTTACTGCAGTAAACACTACTCTATGATATCGTCAGACACATAACGCTAATGTTACACAAACCATGTTCCAGTTCGTTCGCCATCTCAGTTTGCCTTCTAAAAATCAGCATCTTTAGAAACACTTTAGAACAACATCATAACACCATAATATACATCATATCCATAATTCACCCACTATATTACTAAATGTACATGATATTTCATATCAACAGAAAACTATCCCAGGATAACCTGCTTCTCTTGAGACTCCCTGCTTCAGAGAATAGTTAATGATATGCTAAAGCTCCGCCCCCCTCGTGACGTGATTGGTTACAAGGTAGTTTGTGATGTCAGAAACCCCAGCGATTTCAAACCATGTTTTTGAGACTGTCTTAGATTTAAAGAGAAAATACTCAGCAATGGTGTTGACTTGTGTATTTGCACATGGTTTGTCTTGAAGCATATTAAAAAGACACATAAACCACTTGACTTTCACCACAGGAGGTCTTTAAGAGTCTGAAAATCTGTGACTTGGTGAACCTTTTGTGTTTTCCACGCAAACTGTTTGCTACTGTCTGAGGTTTTGCGCTCTCTCTGTTCTCCCAGCGGGTACGACGCGTGAGCACTTGGGTCTGGCCATGGCGTTGAAGGTGCCCATCTTCATTGTCGTGAGTAAGGTGGACCTGTGTGCCAAGGGCACCGTGGAGCGTACGGTCCGACAGCTGGAGCGAATCCTCAAGCAGCCTGGCTGCAACAAAGTGCCCATGCTGGTGTCCTCAACAGATGACGCTGTCACTGCCGCACAGAAGTTTGCACAGTCCCCAAGGTACAGCTAAACCCCTAACAAAACTTTTATCCTCACACACATTTCAATCTCAAAAGATGAAAGAAGAGCACTGCTTGATCAAAGTCCGTTGTCTTTCTGGTCACATGTTCTCCTGCAGCATCACTCCCATCTTCACCCTGTCCAGCGTGTCGGGCGAGAGTCTTGATTTGCTGAAGGTCTTCTTTAATATTCTACCTCCCCTCAGCAACAGCAAGGAGCAAGAGGAGCTCATGCAACAGCTCACGGAGTTTCAGGTGCGGTTTTACACTTAAAGGCACAATATGTGAGATTTTTGGATTAAAACATCCTCTAGAACAGTGTTATATATTTTGTTGACATTTGTACTGCCATAATCTTCCAACAATGTTTAAATCCAGAGAAATCATCAATTTTACCCAGGACACGGCCGGTGTGTGCGTCGCCTATCAGTGACATCATACCCTCCGGTGTTATTGGGCCCTATTTTAACGATCTGAAACGCAAGTGTCAAAGCGCGAAGCGCAAGTAACTTTTCTGGGCGGGTCTCGGCGCTGTTGCTATTTTCCCGGCGGGATAAATGGCTCTTGCACCCGGCGCAAATCTAAAATGGGTTGGTCTGAAGTAGCTTCATTATTCATAGGTGTGGTTTGGGCGCAACGTGAATAAACCAATCAGAGCGTCATCCAACATTCCCTTTAAAAGCAGGTGCGCAAGTTCCATTATGGATTGCTATTATTATGGCGTATTTACCAGGAGCGGTTCACAGCCGGAGGAGACTGATGTTCTTGTAAGCCTGAATAATTTGTAAGCTAGATTTATGCCTATTTTTTCACATCTTCGTGGCACACCACAATGATTTCATCTCATGTGTTAATATTTTTTTAGTGTAACAATTTATGATTTGCAAAAATAACTGTTGCATCTGTGTAGATTACATGAGCAAAGTGTATGCGCGATGTGCACGCTATACATTATGGTCAAGCATGCGCCCTTAAAATAGCATAATGAACAACGCGCAACTGACTTTAGACTAGGTTTTTTCTGGTCAGTGGCGTAATTGTTTAATGGAACAGCAAAATAGCACCAGGGATTGTTTGCGCCGGAACACGCCTTTTTTTGCGCTGAACCGCCCAGGGAGCGCAAGTTCATTCACTAGTTTAGCGATGTGCTTCTGTGGAGGGAAAAGCGCGCTTTGCGCGGGTGCACAATAGGAATGACACATGCGTCGGTGTACAAAGTCAATTGCGCTGGGTGCAAGATAGGGCCCATTGTGTAGTAACCATGGCAACACTAGCGGCGCTTTAATATCTGCTGTGTTTATGAGACACTGTTTGGATCATTGATGGACAGAAACTCATAATTGTTCTCCAGCTCAACACAGTTAGTCTGATTGTGTAAATCTGCTGTTCTTGATTTACTGCACAGAGTGCCATGTTTTACCGCCCAATATGATCTCGCTCACTGCAGTGTGAACAAGTGTCTCATAGTAGCATTATAACATCACTTTAACACACTCACATGTGTGTGATATGATCAAACAGCACTGCGTTACCACACACACACACACACACACACACGAGCAGAATAACAGAAGCGCTCACGGCAGAATATAAGCTCCACCCACTCAAGAGTCAAGCCACGCCTTTGTTCTGAATAAGAGGCTGGTAGCGGTGGTAATGTCCTCTTAACCCTTAAACAGGTACGACTGGAAAAATTATCAGCAAAAAATAATTTCATGTCACTTCTTATTTCATCTGGACACAAAGGGTTAGTTCACCCAAAAATGAAATTTATGTCATTAATGACTCCCCCTAATGTCGTTCCACACCCGTAAGACCTCCGTTCATCTCCAGAACACAGTTTAAGATATTTTAGATTTAGTCCAAGAGCTTTCTGGTCCTCCATTGAATGTATGCACAGTATACTGTCATAAAAACATCATCAGTAGTCCATATGTGACATCAGTGGGTTAGTTAGACTCTTCTGAAGCATCGACAATACATTTGGGTCCAAAAATAACAAAAACTACGACTTTATTCAGCATTGTCTTCTCTTCCGTGTTTGTTTACAAATCCGCAAACAAAGATTCGAACGGTTATGATTCAGTGAATCGATTCATGATTCGGATCGCCAATGTCACGTGATTTCAGCAGTTTTTTTTTCACGCGATACGAATCATGAATCTATACGCTGATTCATAACCGTTCGAATCTTTGTTTTCGGATTGATACTGGGCTCCCTGTATTGGTCATTGCATTATTGCGAATTTTGTGGTGACGAGTGAGGGGTCGGTTGTGAGTGATGGGAGGGCCATTAGAAATCTCGTTTCAGGACCGGGGCCCTTAGGGAAGACCCTTATAGGCCCTCTGGGCCCACGGTACACAGTCCCGCTTCTCAATCTGTGTAGTTTTGAGTAATTTTGAGTTTAAATAAATGTGCAAATGTTAATATTCACTTGTAAACTGATATTATTACTTTTTGTTGACTGCATCTTTGCATTTTTAACTACTTGCAGAGAATATAATATTAGCAGTTGTTTTTGTTGTTTTGTTTGTTTTAAAAAAAGTAAGATTAATATATATTTACTAATCACAAAATCTGAATGTCCTGCACCAATAGCGCCCATGTTGGGTTTAGGACAGGCTGACTAATTGATCACAGAAAACTTGAAACTAATCATGTGACCAGCATACTCAAGACAGACCAGGCTAAGATAAATGATAAGAATATGATGAAAACATCTTTCTTATGCCCCAAACAAGACACTAAAGAGTGTGTAACTTGTGGGTTACGTTTCCTGTTTTAGGGTTAAAATGTGTGAGCATTCCACACCTGTGTTACTGACTTTTTGATATATAAATGTTTAAGTGGTGACTATAGTAACTTATTTATTCAGACTGTCAGGGGTTAAGAGTTTAGACCCAGAGACCAATAGTGAAGAATGGAGAGTCAGGAGTGCAATTAATTAAAGAAACCTTTACTGAAGAATAGTTTGCAGTTTCATCAGCAGAAGCTTCAGGCAATTGTCCCAACTGTTATACTGGTTTCAAGGACTAGCCACATCATTATTGCAAGGTGGATGATTCTGATTGGCTCAGAGAAAATGAACAGTCATGGTAAATTTCCACACATTGTCAGTTAATCAGATGCACGTCTTACTTGTTGATGCTTTCACCCTGGAATTAGACCCATAGTGACCTTCCAGGTCCGGAGCAGGCGCCAGCTTGCCCAGAACAACAAGTCCACCAGTCTCTTAGGATGCCTGTAATCCACCTCCAACACACAATACTGCGCACATACACAGATACACAGTCTCTCCAAGGTTGGAGCTGATTAAGCTCCAGTTCTAACCCAAAACATACTGATAGCATGTGCTTTCTCTCAGTGAGAGGTACAGGCAATATACATACGGTTCTTTAGAGCTTCAGTAAAAGGAAATATAAAATGAAAGACAAATCCATATTTAATCTCTGGAAGCGGGGCTAAGTGAGCAAGCACTGTTCCTGCACTCCCAGCATGTTAGGGGTGTGTGATACCTCCAAACACACAACAACATGAAGCTATCAAGTGTTTAGCAACACATCACACATCCCTAGGCCAGACCCTCGGTCATCCCTCAGAGACCAAACACACACTTTAGAAAACAACAAGCAACCAGTGGCTCTATTGATTAAATCATGCAAAGAATCATTATAATACTATAGGAGGATAAATAATGATTAAGGCTTTGATTATGAATTTAATTCGGATATATACAGGTAGAAACGGCAGTGAATTTCAGAATCCAACTTTCAAGGCATACATTAAATAATGAAGACAACAGGTTAAGTTAAATACATATATGCACTATATTGCATATCCATTATATCAAAATGCTCCTCTAGAGTAATTTTTCTAGCTAACTATCGAGTTTATGGTCATTCAATGGCTTTAAATGTGGCGTTACGTGACATTATTGTCCTCCATAATGTCTTATTGACATCTTTCAGTGGTTGAAACGCTGATTGATCGATTGCATGAGACATGATTAATTTCAGTCAGTTGTTCTGCATCTTTCAACATTCCCACTGATGTTCATTCATGATTATTTGCTGCTGTAACAGGGAAGAGGAAGAGCTGATTGCCACAAAACACATTCATTGGCTGAAATTAAAAGCTTAGACTTGGTTTCATATCAAAAGTAACAAAGCTTATAGCTATTATTGGATGACAGGCACTACAAATACTGTTCACAGATCATCTGAGAACTGCACAGACTAAGAGAACGCCAAAATGAAGATCAATTAAAATCAATATCCTCAGCCATCCACACAGATAGCTTATCCATGTTATTGCACAAAATATTGACAGAGTCAAAACATGCCATTGGAGAAGTGCTCATTAAGGCCTTCCATCCACACTGAGGTGGCATTTTAATTCACGAAAACTACGCTTCTTGAAAACTATTTCCAATTTGAAAACACTGTTTTCTCGTTGTAGTATGGACTGTGAAAACGGAGGTATTTGAAAACGGTGTTTAGTCATGTGACACATGTTGAACCACTAGATATGTGTGTTTATACCGCTATTATACCGCTGTTTATGTGCTATTCACCTTCACATTCAGGGCTTGATGTTACCTGTTTTGCCACTGGGGCTAGTGGTTTTCCAAAGTTACTAGCCACTCAGCATTATCACTGGCCACAATTTTACTTGATTTTATATGGTTGACTCGAAATCAAGTAATTTAAGCATGCCAAAGTCACCGTTAGTTTACTTGATTTAGAAGATTTAAAACCCTTTCAAATGCAGTGACCACCCAAATCAAGTCTACACATCAAGTCTTATTTGAGAAATTGAATATGATATGAACATTAAAAAAAATCAGATACAGTAGGTTTATTTAATAGGCCTATGTATAGTCTACATTTATTTAACATCTGTAGGCTTAGTTGTTTGCTTAACATTAATGACAGACAGGTATTTAATTGACTGTTCACAAAGACCCGCCCCCTTTAGTTACTGTTGCTATGTCCGACAAGCCATGGCGCTCTCACACCACACACACACACACACGTTCTCACAGAGAAAACACATCGCGGAGCAAAGAAGACACTGACAACATGCCGACAGACAGGACAGAGCAAGTTACTCTTGATATCAAAGTCTTAACTTGCACATATTTTTAAGAAATGTAAACATTTAAACGTCGTGTTCGCTGTAGCGCCTCAGTTAAAGCTGCTTGTGAACCGATCATCTCTTCCTTCTAGTTCATTGATAAGCATCAGATATGAATGAACACTAAAATAAATGTTGTTTCAACCGCGGAAAGACGTCAGTACACACCATTTTTCAAGTTCAAGTCCACCAACGTTAATATACTAAGGGCCCTTTCACACCTGCCTTGTTTGGTCCGGATTTTCAGACTTTTCATTTTGGTCCGAATCAAACTGAACAAAGGTTCGGTTCGTTGCTGGTGTGAAAGCATTTTCTGTATAGTTCGGACTTTTGCACCATTTACAGGAAGTTCTGGTGGAAGGATTAGTGAAAAAACGCAGGTTAAACTCACAGCGCATGCAGTGAACAGAACCGCTGGTGTAGTCCGCTCGCGTGGACAGTGTGCTTTGCTCGACTATTTATTTTCATTCAGAATTGTTTCGCTTAAAAGTGGACATTTCAAGCTTATAAACTACACACACATATATGATATTTCTCATGTCTTGGTTTATTTATGAGACCGCTCCAGTTCATGTGCAACGCAAATGATCGCTCCGTCACGTTTATTGTCTGTTATATTTGCTTCTTATTTATTAAACCCAGGCAAATGGATGATGAAGCATTTATTAAAATTAAGATACAATTTATACAAAACTTTCTACAAAACAAAACTTAATGAAGTGGTCAAAATAATTTCTGACCCGATGTCTTTGACATATATTACACATCTGTGCACTTTTCATAATCAACAAATTTAAAAATAACATTATAATATTTAAACATAACTATGAAACAAAATACATTGTTTAATGGCTAAAAAAAAGCTTAATAGTCTCCTTTCCAGCTGGTGATGATAAAATGTTTGCACAGCGAGGATGTTCATTTGGTGAATTTGAACTAGCCTCGAGTATAGCTGGTGCTGCAGATAGTAATGCCATATTAACAGCAACGATATGCGTCTGTACATTAATTCTTGTCAAAGTTACCCGGCGAACTGACAACACACAGACGTCAGACGCACGTCCGCTAACAAACCAATCAATGTTAAGATGCAGCCCACAGAACTGAAGACGACCGGACGCAAGTGATGTATAGTGCTTTAGTGCTCCTGGATAACTCCAATGTGAAAGCAAACCCAAACTTTACAGCTTCACAGCAGATTGGGCGATGTGATTGGTCAGATCGCCTGTCAGTCAAACTTGCGGTGAAGGGTGAATTGGGCTGCTGAATGCATGGTCGTAATGTTCTGACACATATCCAGTTATTACTCACCTGTTTACGTACACTTAAGCCATAACCGACTGTGTTCATGCGGGATACTCCACACGATGGACATTTTGACATCTGTGTGCGCGTATATGTGACTTGATGGGCGTGCCGCACTGGAGACTTGGAAAACGCACGGCTGGGATTGGATAAGATTTGCATATTTAATGAGCTTCGATCACAGTGCTCGTAAACATCTTTATCAAACAAACACAAAGATTTATTTCTCATCCACTCGAGATTGATTGGAATATTATTTCTGTATTACATGGCCAGCCCGATCGGTCGATATAAGCCACGAACCGCACACACACACACACACTCACACACACACAGATACAGACACACACAGACAGACACACACACACACACAGATACAGACACACACAGACAGACACACACACACACACACACACACACAGATACAGACACACACACACAGACACACACACACACAGATACAGACACACACAGACAGACACACACACACACACACACACACACACACACACGCAGCGTGCGCCCAGATCAAGAAAGGAATATTATTTCACTATTTGAGATTCATAGGCCTGCCGACCATTACATATATAAAAGATGTTTTACTCACATAAGTTTGTTGCACCATTCCTGTCGGCTCCACTATAGAAGCACAACACTGTGTCTGCAGATCCAGCACCTGAGACTCGTTCACAAGCGATCCCGCAGTGAAATGAAGCGAACACACGCACATGTCTTCCCCACGTGAGCTGGACCTTCA
The DNA here is from genome assembly GCA_023029165.1 of Gobiocypris rarus. Classification (NCBI taxonomy): domain Eukaryota; kingdom Metazoa; phylum Chordata; class Actinopteri; order Cypriniformes; family Gobionidae; genus Gobiocypris; species Gobiocypris rarus. The sequence goes on from CM040927.1 coordinate 2,194,258, forward strand.
TTAAAAACAAAGTTCAACCGCTCATTCCTAATAGTAGCATCTGAAGGAAGCTTCTGCAGCGACTGTGTTCTTCCACAGCCTGGCACAGAGCGATATATTACTGTGCTGGCCATGATCACTGCTCTGGAAACCTGTGGCTCTCGACTCTGTGGGCGGGGCTTCAGAGCAACTCATGCATATTCATCAGTTGAGATGCGTTTCTTCTTCCCATGACCTCACTGGATTCCAGCTCTCGTTTTCTGGGCCTGGTGTCTATAAAAGCATTTCTTTGATTAACAAGGACGTTTTCAGCTCTGAAACTTACAGAATATACTTATATCAAGATGAACTTTGATATATCAAAGGCTCAAAGGAAAGTTGAATTCTCAATTCATCACCCCTTTTAATGGCAAGCCCTCTTCACATAGTTGCTAACATATGTTACTTTGCACACTTTTCATATCACAGTCCTGCAAAGATGCCAGGCGATTCACTTGTCTGTGTGTTTTGTGATCTGTAGATTGATGAGATCTATACAGTTCCAGATGTGGGGACAGTAGTTGGTGGGACTCTTTACAGGTGCGTCCTCCTCTCTCCTCTGTTGACTGTAATGTCCGAACAGACGGCGTTAGTGTCTAATGACTCTGTGTGCAGTGGCATCTGCCGCGAGGGGGAGCAGCTGGTGGTCGGACCCACGGATGACGGGAAGTTTCGGGAGCTGACGGTCTGCAGTATCCAGAGGAACCGCTCACGTAGGGTGCTACGAGCTGGACAGGCTGCTACTTTGGCGCTGGGCGATTTCGACCGTTCGTTGTTACGAAAGGTGAGCATTTCTATTGGTGGACGGGTCTAGAAGGATTGTGAAAATGAAACTTCCTCTCTTTAAACAGGCGGTGACTTGCACCAATAATCACCATATTCTGCCCTTTATAAAACTCTTGCTGTTGTTTCTGGCTCTACTAGAGCAAGTTTTCCTGCTTGAATGTTGATTATTCCTCATATTCTCCATTGTTGCGGCTCCTCTCTTCCCAGTCTGTCAGTAACGCTCTGTTTAGTTCCTGTCTCTATGAAGCCCCTCCTTCTGAATGCACACTGTGCTATGATTGGTCGGCTGGAGCAGTGTGTTGTGATTGGTGTTTGGGAAATGTCCCGCCCCTTCTATAACCTCCAGTTTCAACACACTACTGATTAACTCAACCAGGACCGCCCCTTTATTCTGCGTATGAAGTTTAGAGCTAATCAAGGATTTGTTCATCTAGGTTTTATTTTAATTAAAGCTGTTGCACCACAATCAGGGATTAAATGAATACATTTAACCCTTTTATTTTCATGTTTGTTTGTAATAATCTCATGGTCTCAAGTGCTAATAAGTCTGCATGAAGTGGAAGTTGCCCTATTGTGCCGTATATCCGAGTGAAGCGCTTCCCAAACAAGAACAGATGTAGGGCGGGGCTTGATTGTGTCTGTGAGGAATTGATTGGATGGCTGTGGTTTGCTATTGGCGGATCTCATGTGAGTGACAGGTGGCCCCGCCCTCATCATCAGAGAATTTTATAGTTTGGTGCAACAGAATTATTAGATAAACCTTGATGTGATCTAGGTTTAAACATAGTCCTTATTGGTGCGCCCCACCCTAGGATAATTGTTTAATCGTTCACCCCTTCAGTGCTGTACCTGCTGTGACCTGTTTGGGTGTTTGGTTGTTCTCCGGCAGGGTATGGTGATGGTCAGTCCTGAGATGAACCCCACTATCTGCTGGTGCTTCGAGGCAGAGATCGTTTTACTCTTCCATGCCAAAACCTTCCATAAGGGCTTCCAGGTGACCGTTCATGTGGGCAACGTCAGACAGACGGCCACAGTCGAGGCTCTGCTAGGAAAGGTGAGTACCCTTCTATATCCGTCTATAGGGGCTTTTCCACCTCAGGAACATTTTCCTATAACTATTGGTGGAAGTACACACTTTTTGGCGTCTTCACACCGCAGGAACTGGGAATGATTTAATCAATCAATCAATATTTATTTATAGAGCACATTTAAATGGGGATGCACCAAATCCAGATTTTTAAGATTCGGCCGAATCTGAAACCGAATACCGAATCCTTCTCCCATCCTCAGTCCATCATCACAGTAAACACAGAGTAAACAACGTCCACAGCAGTGTAACATTAGGGATGCTATTGACCATTTAACCGTTAACCGAAAGTAAGAACTTTGACCGATTAATACTACCAGTTAAACGGTTTAAATAGTTGTAACGTTTTTTTGTTTGTTTGTTTTTAGATGCATGGTTAAGAAAAATATGCTGTATAGCATCACGGAGCGCGTCGACATGTGCAACCACAAACCAGATATATCTCCCAAAGTGAAGCAATGGAAAAGCTTACTGTGTGGGACCATTTCGACAGAAAAATACAGCAGCTCCCGACTGCTGGAAAGCAAATGAAAGGCGCTTCCCGAGGCTGCACAACTCGCATTATCTCGGATGTTTCATACGCAAATGATTTAACAGCGGCTAGGGTCCTTGTCATCACGAGAAAAATCGGCATTGTAAATTGTGCAAATAGTGCAAGCCTAGGGTTCGGGTTCGGTGGAAAAAAATTCTGAAAATTTCGGCAGAAACCGAACCCTGTCAAAAAGCCCAATATTCGGCCGAATCCGAACCCGAATCCTGGATTTGGTGCATCCCTAATTTAAATACAACCAAGGTTGACCAAAGTGCTTTACAAGGTATAAAAGAAAACAGCAGTAAAACAAGAGACAATAAGATAAAACATAAACAAAATAAAATAGAACAGCAAAAAACAAATATTCAAACAAACAATCAGAAGTAAGCGAGAAAACCCAAGACAACGTACTAAGGAGTGTTAAAAGTCAAGGAAAATAAATATGATAAGATTTAAAAGTAGTGAGTGATGGGGCATGCCTAATATAGGGAGGAAGGCTATTCCAGAGTTTGGGTCCGGCAGAAGCGAAGGCACGATCACCGCGAACTCTAACTCTGGGTACTGTCAGAAGGCCATGATCACCTGATCTCAAATTTCTTGTCGGGTTGTATGTAAATATTAGGCCAGTTAAATAACGAGGTGCTAGGTCATTGAGGGTTTTATAGACAAACAACAAGATTTTAAAATCAATCCTATACTTGACAGGGAGCCAGTGCAAAGACATTAAAGCTACACTGTGTAACTTTTTTAGTTTATTCTTAGCTAAAAACACTTCAAAAATATATGTGCTCATTAATGTATATTTACTTCTTTCAAGTAATAAAGTATTCTCGTAAGTGTATAATATGCCATTGAAAATACATACGGGTGAGGGGTTCGAATGCGCGTCGCCATGTTGCCCCTCCATCTTGAAAGTACAGTAGCCAAAGAGGACATACCCAGAAATTCAAGCCTTTGGTGTTTTAACACTCGATGGCACTGTGTCGAATGTGAAGAGGGGGATTGCTTGAGACTGATATAGCCTACAATGTAAACTTTGCCTTACGCTAGTGATGTCGCATAATATACAGAATAACCATAGCACCGATAAAAGTTACTTTACTAAGATTAGCTTGCATTCGTCTGGGAACCTGATCGCTGATGTTAGCAATGAAATGGTAAAAAATAACGAAAAGGTAAAACTATTATTCATTTTACATAGATGTCATAACCTACATGTTAACTGACAAATTAAATAACTGCAGATTATAATAGTTTTCTAAAGTAACCTGATCACTTGATCGAACTGGAAGTCGTATTAATCTTGGACTAAATCGGCCACCGTAGGAGTTAAAACGAAACCGGAATTGAGAGGAACAGAAACTAATATTCACTGGATGGTCATATACCTTTTCACCGCTAGATGGGGGAAAATATCACACAGTGTAGCTTTAAAATTGGTGTTATATGATCATATTTTCGTTTCCTGTCAAGCAGTCTAGCAGCTGCGTTTTGGACCAACTGCAGACGAGAGATACCATAATACAGTGAGTTACAGTAGTCAAGCCCAGATGTTACAAAGGCATGGATTGCGATTTCAAAATTGCTCTTGGATAAAAAGGGCTTAACTTTATTGAGTAGACGAAGTTGAAAGCCATGATCTGTTTGTCAAATTTTAAACTGGAGTCAAATAGGATGCCCAGATTCCTGGCACACTGTGTATTGAACGGGGTGAGAAAGCCAAGATCAAAATCAAAAACACGCTTTTCCTTAGGGCCAAATATAATAATATCTGATTTATTTTCATTTAAAAGTAAGAAATTACTTGAAAGCCATAACTTAAGTTCAGTTAGACAATCAAAAAGAGGCTGAAGAGAAAATGTGTTATTGCGCTGAAAGGTAAGGTAGATTTGAGTATCATCGGCAGAAAAATGAAAGGAGACACCATATTTTTCAAAAATAGAGGCCAAGGGAAGCAAATACAGGGAAAACAGCACAGGTCCGAGTTTAGTATTTTAGTTATAGGGACGTGTTTTGGGGCTCGCACATCCAGCGGTGTAAGTGTGCACTGATTGGCTGAACACATGACTTTTTTTAAAGTAATCCAATGTAAAGCATCACTGTATAAATGACACATATAAAGACACTGAATAACTGTAGTGTCTTTAATAAGGATTTCATTTATACAGTGATGCTCTACATTAGATTCCGTTCTTCAGTTTCTGTAGCAGTCGAGCCTTTATTTCCTTTATATCTGATTCTGTGAACGCAGAGATCAGTGCAGGGTCTCTAGAGAGACTCTGATGATTTCCTGTTCTCCCTCAGGACGAGCTCCGCACCGGAGAGAAGGCTGTGGTTCACTTCCGGTTCATCAAACACCCGGAGTATCTGAAGGTGGGCGCCAAGCTGCTCTTCAGAGAGGGGGTTACCAAAGGCATCGGTCAGGTGACCAAACTACAGCCCGCGGCGCAGTACCAGCAGCCGTGACACGCCGCCTCTCTTCTGGTCCTGCGCTCAAGCCTTCGCTGAACCTCCAGAGACGAGCAGCTCTTCTCACCCGTCCGTTTGCCTTGGCATTTCATCCTCACAGATCTCCTGATGTCTCCTACAGTCACTGCTCAATGAGCTCTCACTCAGTGCTTCTGTCTGCTGTTACAGCACACACACACACACACACACATTCATAAATCAACACAGCAGAATGAGATCAAGATCTGCCATCCTCTGAATTAAGCACAAAACAAGACAAGACAAACACTGAGGAGGAGCATCACAGCAAACATATCTGTGTCTTTAGTGTTCAGACGGCTCTGAATCACACACACACTCACACACACACACTCACTCACTCGCACACACAAACACACTCACTTACATATACACTCTCAAACACACACACAAACACACTTACACACTCACTAATATACACACACTCACACACACACCCATACTCTCACACACACTTACACACTCACATAAACACTCACACACACACATACTCTCACACACACTGACACACTCACTCATATACACACTCACATACACATACTCACACATTCACACACTTATAAATACACACTCTCAAACGCACACACTCACTTATATACACACTCACATACTCACACACACACTTACACACTCACTCATATACACACTCAAACACACACACAAACACACTTACACACTCACTAATATACACACACTCTCAAACACACACACCCATACTCTCACACACACTTACACACTCACATAAACACTCACACTTACACACTCTCATATACACACACTCTCAAACACACACACATACTCTCACACACACTGACACACTCACTCATATACACACTCACATACACATACTCACACATTCACACACTTATAAATACACACTGTCAAACGCACACACTTACACACTCACTCATATACACACACACATACTCTCACACACACTTACACACTCACTCATATACACATACTCACACATTCACACACTTATATACACACACATACTCTCACACACACTTACACACTCACTCACATACACATACTCACACATTCACACACTTATAAATACACACTGTCAAACGCACACACTTACACACTCACTCATATACACTCACACACACTTACACACTCACTCATATACACACTCACATACACATACTCACACATTCACACACTTATAAATACACACTCTCAAACGCACACACTTACACACTCACATACTCTCACACACACTTACACACTCACTCATATACACACTCACATACACATACTCACACATTCACACACTTATAAATACACACTCTCAAACGCACACACTTACACACTCACTCATATACACACTCACATACTCACATTCACACACTCATATACACACACTCTCAAATGCACACACTTACACACTCACTCATATACACACACTCATACATACTCTCAAACACACACACACACACCCTCACAGTTTGACATTATTCAGTAACCAAATGGCACAGATTGTATTTAATTGTGGCTGCCAAAGACTTCCTTTGTGTTTTAACGGGACATTTTTAAGACTGAAGTCGATGAAGTTCCTCTCGTGGCAGCTAGAGTTTGAGCTCACCGTCTCTGTCGTCATCAGTCCTGCACAGCTCAGGCTTTAGACATGAATCTGCTGCTTCACCACCAAGTGTCCCTCCGTCTCTCACCATCGATTCTGCCTTGCACCGATTCCCGCCTGCACTCCAGTGCTTTAGGAGCTCAGGAAAGCTGTAGTTCTTCAGAAATCACCCCGTTCAGTTCAGCTGGAGAATTACACACACATCACTGACGAGTGGTTTATCTTGGTTTGGTGCTAACGCTTCTGATGTCCATGTTTTTTACATGTTGGATGAGGTTAGAAAAGCGTTCTGTCCCGTACCCATCGCATGCGTGTTCGCAGCACATGTTGTGCTTTCAGGGTTCTGATCCATCACTGTTCTCTGTGCAATTTTAGAGGAAAAAAATGTATTTGAACCAAATAAAACATCTTTTGAAAATTTATTAAGAATGTCAGAAATTTTAGTTTCTTAGATTTGTAATGATTTCCATTCAAAAATGCCTTTTTTTAGAGTGACGTCTCATTTTTACACCAAATGTCACTTTTCTGGCTTAAGATGTTTCTAGACGTTTTGTTTTTTTAGATATTTTAAAATATTTTAGCCTTACTTTTTGGTGAATTGGAGTATTTATGTACAGATTTGTTTGTATATTGTGATGTACATAAATAAAAGTTTATTATACGTTATGATTGAGAATGATTTCATTGTTCCAGCACATCTCAAACTTCATGAATTCTGTAGATCCTAGGTATAAACAATCCCGATGAGACTGATTTCCTTCAATTTCTTTGGTCATTTTTGCCCAAATGAAAAGAGAATGTATTAGTGAATATTCAGCGGTGGTGCTTTGCCCTCTAGTGGTGTGAAGTGAATAATGCCAACACTATCCTGCAGTCTGAAACGCTTTATAAAGCACGAGGCAATGTCCTGCTCTTTTCATAACTCCCCAAAACACAGTAGAAACTGAAATGTTGAGATTTTAGTTGACGCACCCTCCCCTTTAAAGACCCGTTCACACCAAGGGCAAAAGCTATGAAGACATACACTGTATTGCCAATAGTGTTGTGAAGCCTGCCTTTACATGCACATGAGCTTTAATGCCATCCCATTCTTAATCCGTAGGGTTTATTATGGAGTCGGCCCACCCTTTGCAGCTCTAACAGCTTCAGCTCTTCTGGGAAGGCTTTCCTCAAGGTTTAGGAGTGTGTTTATGGGAATTCTTCTAGAAGCGCATTTGTGAGGTCAGGCACTGATGTTGGACGAGAAGGCCTGGCTCGCAGTCTCCGCTCTAATTCATCCCAAAGGTGTTCTATCGGGATGAGGTCAGGACTCTGTGCAGGCCAGTCCAGTTCCTCCACACCAAACTCGCTCATCCATGTCTTTATGGAGCGACGCTTTGTGCACTGGAGCGCAGTCATGTTGGGACAGAAAGGGGCCGTCCCCAAACTGATCCCACAAAGTTGGGAGCGTGAAATTGTCCAAAATGTCTTGGTGAAGTATTAAGAGTTCATTTCAACTGGAACTAATGGGCCCAACCCCTGAAAAACAACCCCATCCCATAATCCCCCCTCCACCAAACTTTACACTTGGCACAATGCAGTCAGGCGAGTCCCGTTCTCCTGGCAACCGCCAAACCCAGACTCGTCCATGGGATGGTCAGACAGAGAAGCGTGATTGGTCACTCAGAGAACACATCTCACTGCTCTAGAGTCCAGTGGTGGCGTACTTTACCCCACTGCATCCCACGCTTTGCATTGCTCTTGGTGATGTAAGGCTTGGATGAGCTGCTCGGCCATGGAAACCCATTCCATGAAGCTCTCTCCGCACTGTTCCTGAGCTCATCTGAAGGCCACAGGAGTTTGGAGGTCTGGAGCGATTGGGTCTCATTCATGAAACTTTTGTAAATATATGAGCAAATTCTGAGTAATCTACGTTAAAAATTGGACCTTTACGAAAACTCTACTCCAATTTTACAAACGCTTCGGATTCGTTAGTTAATGACATTTATACATGGGCGTCGGAAGCAAATAAAGTGTGGGTGGGTCCTCTCTCTCTCTCCGAATTGTTTTTTTACTGGAGTAACGTTATATGCCACTTGGCAGACAGAGAGCATTCATTGCATTTGCACAATGGGATGAGTCCCTACAAATGGAAAATATTTTTTCATGTGGCACAAGAGATTAAAACATATAATTTAAACTTTAAACAATATAACCTGAAACATCTGGAAAGATAATTGGCACCAAAATGGAGGGCCTTGTCTCGTCTCCACCAGTGCCAGTCTCCTCTCTTCTAAAGCCAGCGTGGCCTTCTGGAGGTCAGTGAGCTGCTTTCTAACAAACCCCTGAATGCAGAGAAAGGGCAGGCCTTGGCCGGACGACTCAACTAAGAGGAGGCTAGATTAGGGATGCAACATGCCCTTCAATAGCATTCAGAAAGGGAAAACTCCTGCACAGCCTGCACAGATCTATACACAAGGCCCGGTCTTATTCACCTCACATGTCAGAGAAAACACTGGGGCATAAACCATCCAAAGCCCGTGGGGGCTGGACATAGATCTAACTGGAATGCAAGACCTGCATTCTCGCCTATAACACTTTACATGAGATGGGACGCTACCCGCTTTACCCTGAGGTGGCTAATGGCTTCAAGTTAGACACAGGGAGAAACCGGAAACACCCGCTTAATAACGCGCTACATAAGACCTTAGAGAACAAGAATCTTCTCTTTATTTGTGTTCCTAAGATGAGCGACAGTCTTACGAGTTGGGAACGTCATGAGGGAGAGTAATAACGACGAGAAACTTAAACTTGTAGATGAAGTATCCTATTTGAGATTGATTGTATAGGAATGCATTTTATAAATCCTGTGCTGTGTGGGCACTGCCATCTGCTTGCCCGCATGTTAATGCCAAGTGTAACCGCAGAGTGCCAGACAGTCTAAATTACATGACGCTGCTCTTTGCAGTCAGGCTGGATTTTTATGAAGCATTCAGGGTTTTTGCGCTGGTGTCATGTGCTCTCTGCTTGATCGTTAATATTTATATCATGTTATCCAAGAATAGTACGTCAAAAAAAAGTGTTTCTACTGAGTAGTGCACCATCATATCCACTAGCCAGAGCGATACACAAACACAGACCGGAAGTTAACTTCGGGCCAGGCGCGTAACCACTCAACTTTTCTGATAGCCTACTAGAGATCCCATCATGCACTAGCGTTTAGATAATTAAGGAGGTTGTTTTTTTTTTGTTTTTCCCGCTGTTCTCCAGCTGTATTTACCGTTTTATCATTGCTTTTGTTGTTAGGGTTAGTAACTTGCCATTTTGTGACATTTATTGTTAATTTTTCTACTCAAAATGACATTCATACCGTGATACATCAAGGTTTCAAGTTTCACGCAGATGGCTTCTTGAATGTATTGAGAGTTTTTCCTAATTTAAAGGACCTGTATGTAGGATTGTGGCCAGAGCTGGTACTGCAATCACTTTCTAATGACTGTAGAGCGGTGTCTCCCCCTCCGCCCTGACTCGAGGTGGGCAGATAGGCTGCAGGATCGTAGGCTGATACAAGGAGCTTCCAATGGCAAGTGACGAGTCCTACACAGTAAGTTGGGTTTTTCTTTCTGTTAATGACGTTTATGCTTCATGAGAGGTCTTTTAGGTTTTGTAAAGTTAGACATTTTTTACCAAAAAGTGTGTAGCTGCAGCTGTGGTAACTAGAGCAGAGCTGGCAACCCGCATGCCCAAACACTACTAACTCCGTGATTGGTAGATGGGTGGAGGGCGGAGCTTCAGGCCAAAGCACAACATGTCAACATCAACATCAGCTGAGGGCTGCAACTTCACTTTTAAAATGACAATATCCTGGCCGGACTACTGTCAGTGATATAAGTATTTGAAATTAACATGATTTCTTACTGTCTAGTGACATATCAGGGCCATTTTATGATTAATTGAAATACATTTCTTACATATAGTTCCTTTAAAATAAAGTATTTTCACACCAAATATCCTTTTTTTTGCAATTTGCTTGTTAATAAATTGATGTGATAAAATGTCAACCCTGTTGTCTGTGTTCTGTATTTTGCACAGTAGCTATGTTTGTGTTTTAATCATTTTTATCTTTAGGGACAGTAAGAAATAAACAATTACAATTAAAACAATTGTACCAATTGTACCAATGTTTTTTTTAGTGGTGGGCATATATTATTATTTTTTTAATCTAGATTAATCTCACTGTGATCTTGGAATTAATCTAGATTAAAATGGCTCATTTGAATTCTGCCGAAGGCATTCAGAGTATGTGTGCTACCCAAATAATGACTGGTGCGTTCACACTCGGTTCGATTGCCTGGGCCGAACCCGAGTAAGATTGCTCCACCAAGCCCTCTCTGCTTACAGTATGTCAGGAAAAGGAGTGAAACAGACATTTTTATCAAATCATATGTCATTAATAGCGGTTCACTTCCGCGATTTAGTACGATTGTGTTCACATCTGCAGCGAACCGTACCGAAGGACTCGAGTGTGGTTCGTGGGTGCGCACTCGAGTTCGGATGCTGGTGGTAACTCACAGCACACACGCAGGTTCGAAGAATCCAGGGGCGTTTCCAGCATTGAAGGACATCCGGGGCTTAGCCCAGAACATTTAATGCAAATACAGGGATCACTCGAAGAGGTTTTTTTTTTTATTACAGTCAGTAACACTTTACTTTCAGTCAAAATACATCTTTAACATTATCTTTTTTGTTTATGAGAGTACACACTGAAGTGTACTCTCAGTAAACTATTAGTTTAGTAGTGTATACTGCAAGTATACTTTTCTTTAAGTCAACATAGCCTTTACTTATAGTTCACTATTGTTGTATTATGTTTGCACTTGCACAGTATACTATTGTGTTTAAATGTAGATATTTAAAAAAAAAAAAAAAAAAAACTTTAACTGTACCTTAATTAAAAAAAAAAACATGTCATTAGCTTCATGTTGCATTTTTTATCAACACTTGATTGTTGGTAAGTTTCATAAAGAAAGGCAACATTTTAAACAAAAAAAAGTTGTCCTAGAAGACTACACCTTGATCAGATTCAGAACGGATTCAGAATAATAATAAAAACACAGATGGAGTAGATCAAGTCCAAAGTCCAAACCTTCACAGACAGTAGTTTTCTAGGCTATTTGTGGGTTAACTTACCCTTCATTTCATCTGGTAATATTAAGCGTTTTATTTATTTTTTACTTTTGATTTACACACTGTTTAATCATTGATGATGATCACATTATTTTATATTTGATTGAGCATGGATTGAGCAATCTTCTATCACTTGCTAGTATTACTAACTTCTATCAGATCAGATGCTAGTAACATACAAGTGATGCTAGTACCCTAATAGCTAGTTAAACAAATAGACATACAGTGAAAGAAGACAGCCAGATGATGATCTTTAGATTTAAAGGATAAAAAAAACTGAATTCTAACCCACTGACTTCTTTCCAAAAAATCCCCAAAGTCTTGTTTGCTTCATTTTTTCCTGCCGCTGTCTGTCGTTATTAACACTCTCTCAGACACTTGACTTTGCTGCTAGCTCCTCCCCTTTGCTGCTAGCTCTTCCCATACCTGCTGCATATTCAACAGGAAGAAACGACAGCAAAGAAATGTAGCCTATACTCTAGGCTAGATTATTTTTAAGGTCTATTTTTACAGGCTGTATGCACTATGCAGTACGTGCAAAGCCAAAGCGCAAATAGGACAACTTATGATTTCGCGGGTTTAAATAGGCTTTAAAAAAAAAAAAAAAGGGGATTTTTTTTTTTCGTTCGGGAATTGGGGCTACACTCAAAACATCCGGGGCTGAAGCCCCGGCAAAATCGGCTGGCTCCGCCCCTGGAAGAATCGTCTCGCTCCATATTCGGCTAGGTACATCCACGCTAAAATATCACGGTGAAAGTCATCATGGCTTGCGTAGTGTAGACCCAGCTCCCAACCCAACTTTGAGAATAGATTGACGGCGGTATTTTTTTTATCGCCCGATAAGAGTCTCACGTTAATTGTTTTCCCATTGGCTCAACATATTATTACCGCTTGAGCCTATGTTTACCGAGTGTTGCCTCATTAAGTTCAACGAAATTCAGTTTGGCCAACTGAAAAATTTAAACGAGACTAGTCACAAGAAAATTTTGATTTGAGCAGGCCTGGAAATGTGTACAGTAATAAGTTGTATTTTTTATGTGACAAAATAATCCAGTACCAGTGTTGTGCATGAACGCGTTCATATTTTCGTCGAACGCTGAACTGAACGAATCACTTTTCCTTCAATGAACGTGAACGAGAGCGGCGCTGACTCTGGCAGGAATGACGAGCATGCGCAGTTCATGTTCACGCTCTTTTGAAAAGTCAGGTTTTACGACACGACTGTTCACAGCAAACACCTTGATGGTCCAGCATCATGACTAGTGCTAGTACTAGTTCACGTGATTCAAACTTAGCTACTGCTGAAGCCAGTTTTGAAGAGCACTTGGCAGAGTTTTATGAACAAACAAAGGAAGACTGAGACGGAAAAAACGTTTTTTGTGCAAAGTGTGCCCACCTGGACTAAACAAACAAGTACGTACGTCAGCCACATCGAGCTCAAATTTGAAACGACACATCGAGTTATGCCATCCGAGCTATCTTGGCAAATATCAGCGACTGAATGATGAACGCAAGAAATCATTAACGAAGCTAATTTGACATTACAGTACATTACTACTTTTGTCAGTAGACTGATCTTTTCCCCATGATCCTGAATATACCTTATTTTTAAGTCCTGTAATTTGGTTCATGCTGGCTAAATAAAAGTTTCACTGAACATACAGTATACCTTGACTGCACCTTGTTTTTTCCAATTTCTACATATCATGATTACACATTAATTACGGGGTAAATATTATGGTAACACTTTACAATAAGGGTGCACTAATATGCATTAATTCATGTTTAACTAATGCACAGATAATCATGAGTTAATGTGTTACTAATGGTGAACTAACCCATTTATTAATGATTACTGCATCAGCAACTAATGAAGATTCGACATGATTAATAGATTAAGTAATCATTACATTGTTATTAGTTAAATGTGTCATAATGTATTAATTCCTTAATAACATATTTTATGAACTAATAATGTAAACTAATGTGTTAATTACCACAACGGGTCAAAGCCATGCATTTCAACTTCCAGTTGTCTGCTTTAATTAATCATTAGCTGATGATTTACAGATGTGTCATTATGTTATGACTTTACTTGTTGGGGCACATGACTATTAACTAATTGATTAAGTAATATATGTAATTGTTGTTATGGTTTTTGAATTAATTTTGTATTAGTTAATAGTCATGTGCCCCAACAAGTAAAGTCATAACATAATGACACATCTGTAAATCATCAGCTAATGATTAATTAAAGCAGACAACTGGAAGTTGAAATGCATGGCTTTGACCCGTTGTGGTAATTAACACATTAGTTTACATTATTAGTTCATAAAATATGTTATTAAGGAATTAATACATTATGACACATTTAACTAATAACAATGTAATGATTACTTAATCTATTAATCATGTCGACATTCATTAGTTGCTGATGCAGTAATCATTAATAAATGGGTTAGTTCACCATTAGTAACACATTAACTCATGATTATCTGTGCATTAGTTAAACATGAATTAATGCATATTAGTGCACCCTTATTGTAAAGTGTTACCAATATTACTTTTCTCCTGGCTATAATAATTGTCTCTTGTTTATTGGTACAATAATTTTGATTAGTTTTGGAGTGGCAGTGATTGGCAGCTGGTAATGGATGGTAAAGAGGTTCTATTGAGTAAGATAGTGGCCTATTTTAAAAAGAATTTAACAAATGAACGTGAACTAGTTCATTATCATCTGTGTGAACTGAACTTTGAGCTAGTTCTTTTTAGGTATGAACTGGCACAACACTGTCCAGTACACATATCTCCAAAACCAGCACAAATCATAAGATCTGCCCTTATCTTCAAGTTCAGGAGTGTGTACCAAGCTCAATCAAGGTCCAGAAGCACGATTTACTACTCGCAAATCAGAATAAAAATTACATAAAAACGTGTAGTCTTCCCCTAGGAGATCGGAACGCATCACACTTATATTGAAACATTGAAACACAGGCCAACTTTTCAGTTCAGGCTGGAGTGAGATTTTTGACTGACACAAATATTGATTTTGATTCAGTATCAATTCATTTGACGTACTGACGTACATATAAGGAACCATAAGTTTGCCTTTTTAGCACTATTTTTTCTTGGGTTAAATTACATTTACTTGCATTCATTAATATTAAATTGTGTGTGCTTATAAATATCATTAAAATATTGGGATGTAAGTTATGTCACATTTAAAGAAATCTAGTGTTTGATTTATTCAAATGAAAAACCTAAAAAGAATCTGTTATGATCTGCAATACTCTATTGAGCAGCTGAACTATATGTATATTGATTAGAGAGCACCTAATGGCATTACAAATGAAAATTATTATTTTTCCAGCCACAAAATGACTCTAATTTGCCTCTTTGCATTGGTATTCTCTATTTTAACCTTAATTACTACACTAATTGTAATCTAAATAATACAAATATTAGAAGAAAAATGTTTTAATTGGTCATGAAGTGTGTGAGCTCTATGAACCACGTGTTTGAATTTTGTATTAAAAGTTTTTTTTTATTTTATTAAAAGTTTGGTGTGAGATTTACTTTGCAGAGTGAGCATATGACATCTTCATGAACTTCAAAGCTGGCTGCAAAACAGAGGCGATATGCTCTCATAGATATGAACTCTTCTAACAGGAGGCATCTCAGATACACTTCCTCTTTCAGAAGGGATGCTGCACTTCTTAGAAAGCATGTGTGAAAAAAACTAAACAACCTATGTTACATTTTTCCAGGAACACTAGTTTTGTGTTAATGTGAACTCATTCACTTTGTTACATGTGTCAGAAAGTTGAACACAAAGATGTGTAAACATATGTAAAAGTTGTGTAACTACCATATTATGTGCTATCCTTGGCTAAACACGGGTTGAAAAAGTTATGTAAATTCCTAAACAAAACGTTAGCATTTGAAAAAAATGTATGTCAAGTCATTGTTGTTCAATTCAATGCAGAATATAACTATATTTTTAAGCAGTCAAAAAGGAGGACAAAACAGTTCTTTACACAATCTCATTAGGCAACATGTTTATGTGTTTATGAAAGACGTCTCTCACTAAAGTGCTCACCAAAGATTTAATCTGGAATATTAAAGCAATATTATTATAATATAGATCAGCTGTATAGTAAAGTGAGCTGAATGTATCATCATTACTCCAGTCTTCAGTGTCACATGATCCTTCACTAATTCTGATCTAATATAATTTCTGAATATTATCAATGTCTGTATACTCTGTACATCTTTCACACAGCATAGGAGTAGAAGTGATCATAAAAAAAAGTCAACATAAAGTTTTTGTCCACCTTTGGGGATAAATTAACTTCTCCAAAGATTCATGTTCAGAACTCTTGTTCCCAGGATGCATGCGTGTCCATAAATGTGCTGGTCATGTTCCATCACTATAAACAAATATAAGCTGGAAAGAGAGAGAGGAGAACGTTATGGGTGTCAAATTGTTTTTAATATGCAACAAGGATTATATATTTGTAAGTATCAACCTTTTGTAAGCATATTCATACATTTCAGATAAACTGCAAACTTGATTATGCCAGATTCAATTTTAATACTTACGTATCCTTAATTCTCTCCAAGAACGCAATCAAGGATTTAACCAATTTCAGCTCGTCTGCAGCGAAAGTGTTATGTTTATTATGTTTACATATATTTTCTCGTTATTCAGTATTGTTCTTTTATTTTGTGCTTTGCTGTTTGTGTTAAATAAGAATCCCGTAACCAGCTGCGGGATGGTTTCACCTCTTTCCGTGGGGATTGGACCGCAGTAATTGACGAGGGTATAAAACCATCCCTTCCGATTCCAGATGTTGAGACTCAGGTAAGCATTGCAGTAAAACTCACTAAATCATTCATTCATACCAAATCAAGCATTCCAAACACCTGTAGTTTTTATTTAATTTGATCTTTTATTAGTTCGAACAGTCCCACCTGACCAGCAAAAGAGGGGAGAAAAAGATCATCAAATGGTGATTTCTTGCTCGTGTCTTACTCGTACTATTTGTCACAGTGATTGAGTTAACATCAACACAAAACCAGCGGTCCTGGAACTCACCCACAGTACCAATTGAACACAGGGTGTGTCATTATTAACACATCCGTTCTAAGACTTCCTAAGAACTCTTTCAGGAGGGGATCTGAAGGTCCATCTTCCTCTTCTCCCTTCTCCCACACATGAAGATCTATAAGAGGCAAAACCAGCTCACTTTCTCAAGGTTCAAGAAAGAGGAGCCACTTCTAAAAAATAAAAAAAACAGGATCTAGACATTTTTGACACTTTTGCTGCATAGACACAATTTCAGCTAGTTCTGTCTGACACTTGAGATAGCACACATACACAGTAATGTTCCACTAAGATCAGTTGTTTGTCATGCAAGCACATACATAATATAAAGTAAATACATTTTGCATAAAGCAAAATTAATATCCACCACACCCCTCCCCTCCCGGACGCTCTAACAAGGAGGCTAAAGCCTACAACCTCTAATGTCTGTCGCTAGAGCTCCGCTTGAGATCAGAGGAGTGAGGTTTACTCGCGCAGTGACTACTGTTACACTCACCCCCTTAAACCTCACTCTCATCCGGGTCACGGCACCAATGTAACCCCTCCTGTTCGAACCGCCCGCTCCAAGCGGGACTCGAACCCGGGTCCGCCGGCATGAGATTCGGAGGCTAAAGGCTGCAACACCGAGTGTCAGTCGCTGGAGCGTCTCTTGAGCTCAGAGGAGTGAGGTTTACTCACACAGTGACTACTAGCTGGCCTCCGTTACACATATTCATCAGAAATATTAATCCCTATTCTTCAAATCAACCTTTTTTATTGAATTCTGTTGCACCATCTCATAAAACAGACACTGACCTGCTTTAAACCTTCAACTACACATAATCATCTTCTCCCAAGATTCTATAAAGAGTAAAAACTACACACCACATTGCCTTTGAACTTTAATAGACCTTGTTGCGATCCAAGCTCTATTATTATTATTATTGGTATTATTATTAGTAGTGTTATCATGAGTATTATGATTGGTATCCGAGTTGTCTTTGTATATTGATTCTGGTTTATTTTCCTTTCTTCCGAGGGTAAGCTCCGGCTCTGAACACCTGCTGCCTATTTTAGTAATGACACTGAGAATTGAATATAGGACAGAGGGAGAGTACCCGTGGCTGTCTGGCTGATTGTGCTCCATCTTATTACAGCCGCCCGACATTTGCAAAGGAAGTGATCAAATCCTTCCCTCAGACCTACTCTAAATTCTTACATATCGTCACCTTCCTAAAATAATTGCCTAAGTCATTTTTCCAGGTTTCTCAGAAAACACAAAAAACTGAACCAATAATTGAATATATGATATTTATTGATAATGTCACTCAAAAAGTTGATGTCAGAAGATGACTATTGACATACTAATAACAATGCATGTAAATTATGTAACGTAACAGGAATAAATGACTTAGGTGGATTTTTGAACATGCCTTTGTGACTTAGGCAATTTTAAATGTTCAACTCTGTCAACAATAAAACACTAGATCATGTAATGTGGAAAAAAGTTGACAAAAAGGCGAAATATTGTTTTAAAAGAGTTAACTGAAAACCTAATGCTAGCTTTATTGACTTAGCTATTTTTCTTGACTAAAATGCTGACTAAAAAAACTAAATAAAAAGTAAAAAAACTATGCCATATTTATAGTCTAGCCTATATTATAGTAAACCTCATCACTTACCAATAGGGGGTGAGCCCTGAATCATGGAAATAACTTCAGAGGTTGAGTAGCTTTTTGGTCTTCTTGATGCACCTGCCATCTTGAAAAGCTTGTAAAATTGCCTAAGTCAAATTACCTTTTTACTTAGGCAAAATAAAATGGCCTAAGTCACACACTTGACATAGGCCATTATACTACAGGGGTAGAATTGTATGATCTGTTCAGCTGAGGATGTGGAGTATTTTACCAGAGGTGGTCAGCATCATGAGGAGATGACTTAAGCAAAAAAATCATTTTTGTCAAAAAATGACTTAGGCAATTATTTTAGGAAGGTGACGATATTATTAAAGTGGCAAGAAGAATAGGACCCATGCACTAACAACAAAACACACATCAGATGTTGACCTTTGGTCTTTTGTCAATACTACAGGTCTGAGACAGCGATTCCCTTTGTTAACATGTTTCCATTTGAAAGAGGTGACGGTCTGGTCTGAATACTTAAGGTGATGTAGCAGAAAGTTCAGGGCGCAATATTGTAATTCAGATTCGCCCGTAACATTGTGTGTCCAGCCAACGTTACGTATGGAAAGTCAGGAACGCATCTCTCACTCTTTACTTCAGAGTATTCGATGTTTTGAGGATCTTTGAATTGATTATGTAACTGGAATTATACATTTACCTGACTGTTTAATAAATAGTTACATTTTGATTTATTCTGACTTACTCTGGCATTATTAATGGGTACTTTCCACAAAGGGTTAAACGAATAATTAAATGTGTGTCTAACTATTAAACATAAATGACCAAATAACCAAATTGGCATTCTAATCTAAATTCTAAATTATGATCAAATGGAGTCAGATAAAGAGGAATTGGAATTAGATCCATGTTGCCCAGCGGTCCTACATGTGTTTTCCCTTACAAATCAATCTCCTATGTATCTCACAACAATTAACCAGACCGTATTGCTCTGTAAGCTTTAATCTGATTGCTATTAAAATCGAAACTTTTATGAATGTAATATCTGCATTAGGATTTTAAAACCCTCAATAAGTAGTAGTAACCAATTAAATCATGAGGTCTATATAAATGCTCAACCGTAATTTGATTCAATCAAATAAATAAAGATTCTCCTGGTGAAGTCCTCATGAAATCAAAATTGAACCCATTTACCTTGTTAGCACATATTACAGGTCTTAGGGTGAACAATTAATCCGTGCAAGTTAATACACAGAAAAAAATAGATTGACGCTGTAATCTTTAATCAAAGTCTGAAAAGTGACTTCCGGTCTGGAAACGGCGTTCCTTCTCGGATGATGTCAGTGTGAAAATGCGTATCCACTCCCGTCCAACCGTTAGTCTGCAATGAGCGGGAGATGGAGAGGAGCAGCGCTGAAGTCAAACCCGCCTACTATTCAATATCCCATTTCACTTGGAAATACGTCACAGCACTGAAGAAAACTCACTCGCTACTTCCGGTTCAGGGGGACTTTAGGCTCAAATCATTAGCTGGTCCACATCTTCTTCCAGGTGTGCTGATCGTCTCGTTCCCAGGGGGCCGTTGTAATAGGCGTTCCCTCGTTGGCGAGCGAGGGACGTTACTAGCACAGACCCTTGACCCCTCACTTTATGCTTCATGAGGTTGTAGATGTAGTTTAAGGTGGGAGGCTTGGTGTCACACTCTCCATCCATTTTGCTGATGATTGGGAGATTTTTTGCTCTTTTGGGGATCTTATGCTTTAATTGCCATCAATCCAATGAGTAATGACATTCTGTCAAGCACAATTTCAAGTTTTATCATCTAATTTGCATTCTCACTATCCATCTTGTGGATGATGTGCACAATGAATTTCTCATTTATTCTCAACATTTGGCCAGTTCAACTCTTTCTCCTTGATTCACTAAAGGAAACGTCAGCAGATCATTTCTGGAGCACACCTTACTCTGAGTCTGTAGCATAAGCATTTTTTTTTTTTAACCTGGAAGACACACTCAACCCACTTTGCTCATGTTAACAGTAACTAGACAATATTTTATACATTTGGAACAGAATCAGTTCTGTTCAATTCAATCCATCATGACATCTTGCAAAAGGACAAAGTTACAGAGCAAGCTCGCCTTCCCGAGTGGCACTGCAGAACAATAACCCAGGACAGGATATTAGCCAAATTCATCCATGACCATTACTCTATTGGGCATATTCTGCCCTTAAATTTAGATACAGCTGTTTTGATTAGGATGATTTGTCTTTGTTGTCTCTTCAAACACCATCTCTCATCTTTCACACACACTTTGGCCTGAGCATCATACCTTTTTCTCTGTCTCAGCAGATTGTGAACTGAATGGGGAAGGTTTATGTTATTAGTGGAATACCACCACAATGGACTCAACGTAGACACACTGTGGCTTTCCCCTAGCAACAGTGTCTAAAGGTTAGGATATGAGTTTTTGTCTGAAGTCAGTCACCATGAGATTGAGTTTAACATGCAAACATAAACCAAACGTCTCCAAATCAAAGATTAAATCATTAGAAGTCAACATTAGAATAATATTATAGACCTAGGACAGGTGGTGACAGGATTTGAAATTTTATTGTTTCTTTTTTATTGAATCTAGAAAATTACCTTTAAACAAAACGGAGTGTCCAATAGTGTTGCTTTTTAGCCATTTTTTTATTTTGTCATGAAAACTTCAAACCCAGAATCTCAAAATTGACCACTGCAAAGTTTTCACCTGCCGTGTCTCGCCTTAAAGGAGCACTCCACCGTTTTTAGAAATAGGGCTTATTCAACTTCTTTCCTACATTTAGATAGAAAAGATTTGAAAAATAGCCAGCTACTATTCACGCCGGTGTGTTTGACGGATGTTTGTGGATTTCATGTGTTGTGTGATATCTCTGCAGTAGCAGTGCTTCGCCTGTGCTTCCCCATAATATAGTCCCAAATTAATATCTGCCTAGGAGATCGTCTAGTCTTAATCTGCATCGCTATTTGTACTCGTTGTGAATACGCAGGCCACAAGAAGTAATGAGGTGGGTTGTTTATTTTTTTTGATCACTTTTACTCAGGACATGCTAGCTGGCAACATAGGATTCCATTCATTATGCTAAGCTAAGCTAGCGGTGACCCTTCCAAACTAAAACAATGAGACACTGAGACAAAAATGCATTTGCCCACATATCTAAATGTAGGAAAGAAGTTGAATAAGTCCTATTTCTAAAAACACTGGAGTGCTCCTTTAACAGAGAATACAAAGAACTGCTGTGAGACCAGTGAATAATCAAAAGGAATCAAGTTAATCAACCGTTAGCGTCAGTTCTGGCAGGTCAGACTCGCATCAGCTGACTGTCAGTTGATCACGTCTATCTATAGGAATACGACGTCTATCTCAGCATATCAGTACTCAGCTCCTTCAGTACCATCAGCAGCTTTTGCGTTCTCCAGAACTCATTTACCCATCTTCATCCCCAGCTCCTCCTCTTGTCCAGTCAGGATTTGTTATTCTAATTCTCCTCGAATCAGACATTACATTATGTTGGTTCTGTTCTGTTTACCCTAAGGGGGGTCATTGCTGCTCTCCCTGCTCTTATCAAGCTATATGCTGCCCAGGACAGAACCATACCGCCAATCCAAACTGTTTGCTAATAGTCAATCAATCATCTTTGACAATAGTGGTCCTGACAGAAATAACAATGAACAAAATTTGAAGCCGTCTCTGCAGTGATCATTTAAAATACAGCCAGGGAGGGAATGGAAATCCTTCCGTGTGGATCTGGTGTTGTGCTGTACGGGCTCTGTAGTTTCTCTGCTTCTCAGTTTGGCTTTCGGTCGATTTCGCAACAATCTGCATTGCAAAATTGTCCTTAGAAAAAGTCTCAAGTGGAAGTTTTGACCTACGTACTTTCAATTTCTCTTCCCGAAACCTTTTTAACTGCAACATGAGCCAGAAAAAAAAAATTCTAACTAATTTTGAGTGAACTCTTGGTATTTCTAGCTGACTTGATCCTGATGATCTGAGTGATCTGATGGGTTTGTATTTAATCAGCATATCTGCAATGTATTGAGGTCCTAGGTCATTGAGTGATTTATAAACAAGTAATAATACTTTAAAATTGATCCTAAATGTAACTGGAAGCCAGTGTAAAGACCTGAGGACTGGTGTGATATGGTCATATGTTCTGGTTCTGCTCAGCGTTCTGTATGAGCTGCAGCTGTCTAATGGTCTTTTTGGGAAGGCCGGTGAGAAGACCATTACAATAGTCCACCCTGCTGGTGATGAAAGCATGAACGAGTTTCTCTAAGTCTTGCCTGGAAACAAAGCATCTAATTCTTGCAATATTTTTCAGATGATAGTAAGCTGATTTAGTTATTGCTTTGACATGAGTATTGAAACTCAGGTCTGACTCCAAAATCACACCAAGATTCCTGACTTGATCTTTAGTTGTTTTCCCCTAGCTTCAAGATATGTGTTCACCTTGAGAATTTCATCTTTGTTTCCAAATGTAATGATTTCAGTTTTGTTTTTGTTTAACTGGAGATAGTTTTGGCTCATCCAACTGTTAATTTCATCAATGCATTTGCACAGGGAGTCAATGGGGCTATAGTCATTAGGTGATAGTGCTAAGTAGATCTGGGTGTCGTCAGCATAGCTGTGGTAAGCCATTTGGTTCTCTCTCATTATTTGGCTCAGTGGCAGCATGTACAGGTTGAATAGGAGTGGTGCTAGAATTGACCCTTGTGGGACTCCGCAAGTCATGGATGTCCAGTCAGACTTATGGTCACCTATACTCACATAATAACCTCTTCCTTCTAAGTACGACCTGAACCATTTAAGGACCATCCCAGAAAGTCCGACCCAGTTTTCCAGCCTGTCAAGAAGTATGTTATGGTCAACAGTGTCGAATGCGGCACTGAGGTCGAGTAGCACCATATCAACTAAAAATGTGTAGAAAAAAAAAAAACTCTTTTACACAAATCAATGTGTAGTTTAAAAATTAACACAATTTACTCACAGCATTTAACATAATATGTTACTTCTATACTGTTGAAAATAAGATATTTATACCATATCACTATTGTGTTAATCGACTAATTACCTGTTGCATCAAAACTGCTTGTGATCATGAAAACCACCTTTTTACCAGGGAGGATACCTGACATCATATTTTACTCAATAACAAAAACATTATTTTCTGCTGCTGTTATTTTAATACTGGTTTAAAAGCACGGTCACAACAAAGTTTTGCGGGAAATTAAACAATGGAAATTAGCCATTGTCCAAGGCCAAACCAAGCAAATTTGCCAAGTCGACCAACATAAAGCTATTTTCCATTTTCACACGAAATTCCCAAAAAATGAAGATACCTTTTGATATTAATGGATTTCGCACGTGAAATTTTTCCAAGTAATGGTCGAATGTGACCAGTCCGTATGCGTTTTGATCATTTAATTTCCTGTTTGGAATGGAATAACGAGAACGATATATATAAAATAGAAATACATTAATTTGATTTATATTTTTTACCACATTCAAAAGCAAAAAGTTCCTATGCTGGCTGGTATTGTAAATAAAAATACGTTTTAGTACTTAAGAGTACTTAAAAAAATAAATAAACACATGACTCACACAGAAGTTCAATTCCAGTTAACACATCACACTCTACCCTGTTCTCCACATCACTTACTAAAACAAAGGTAAGTCGATCTCACTTAACATTTTTATAATAATTTTATAGATATCATCCATGAGGCATGTTTAAAACCAAACAGAACTGTTCTGCTTTCAGCTCACTGTTGAAGAACTCATTGCGAACAGTTTTGCGTAAAACTACTAAGGATGGCTGATAGCAAAAGCAAGTATTAGCTTATTTGAGCACAATACCAGCATCAATGTGATCTTTTCAGTCTCTAAAAATATACAATGTTGTTTTCTCCAGTGGCTGTGTCCCAGTGGAGCCCGGAGTTTGTACAAGAGCTTCTCCCTGCTGCCGAAAAGACAGCCCTTCTCTACAATCTCTCTTACCTGTGCCTGGCCAACTTCCCCAACCTGGAGAGACTCATCAGGAGTCGGGCTGTGGAAACCCAGCTTCTGTTCGGATCCTCGGATGCAGTCATACTGAAAGTATGTTTCACATTGCCCTTGATTTCAGTGTTTTCATCTCTGTCTAGAAAGATTAAAATTTGTTTTAATTCACCAAACATGAAGCACCTGTAGTAAATAGCATGTCATATACAGTAGTCTTTCTTTTAGCTAGAGATTAAATTTAGCTAAATTGGTTATGGGAGTTTCTCCCTTAAATAGAAAAAATTAATACATAATTTGTCATAATATTATAATGTGAGCCATGAAAAAATTACATTTTAGGTCAAATATTTTATAACCGAAGCGTTTGTACACATCATCTTGGCATAAATGCATTTCTTATTTGTTTTTTTAAAACACTAAATATTTAACTTAAATTATAATTACAACACTTAAAGGGATCGTTCACCCATAAATGAGCATGTGATGTGTATCTGCTGAGCCCAGGGCTTCAGAGCTGTAGGTGTGTTTGTGTCTTCAGCTGAACACAGATGAAGATGTTAAACTCAACCGTTGCAGTCTGTCAGTCGTGTAATGCCTGTCAATGGGAACAGATGAGAGTAAAAACACACACACATATGAATCCATATCAATCCCTGCGGCTCGTGACGACACATTGATGTCTTAAAACACAAAATCATCGGTTTGTGTGAGAAACCCAACAGTATTTATATATTTTTTAACCTTAAATACAACACTATGTACGTCAGCCGTCAGGTCGCTATCACTTTTGGTAAGTGAGGTCAAATGTACACGATATATGGCGTATCTCAATGGGATTAGAATTGTTCCGATTTCGATACTTGCATCGGAAATATCATCAATACCACAACAAATTCTGGCATCGGCGAGTACTTGAACCCATGTGCCATTTTCTGAAACAAGACCTAGTTATTGTGACCGTTAGCTTTACCTGACCGCTGCACGGCTCTTCTTCGCTGCTCAGGATGCATTGCGAATACAGGAAGTTGTGCTGTGTTACCACAAGCAACCACTGTTTACAGCAGCGAAGAAGAAATGAAAACACGTTAGCAGTATATCTGCTGTTTAGCAGTATTTCAGACTGGACCAACCAGACAGTATAATGGCCACTATTTGTCTCAAGTACGGGTACTGAAATTTAAAAAATATGCTTCCAGCATTTCTGTTGTACCAACTCCTGAGTTGGCGAGTACCATATCCGGTCCCCGCAGCTGCGTTCAGTGGCTTCCGTTTTTAATGAAGCGCAGGGCTCCAGACTAAAGCCCAATATATAATAGTGTCTGTGAATATTAAACTGCAAAATACTATTACTCCTGCAAATTCTGCGTCTCTGTATGGATGGCAGGCGCGCACTCGCTCGCTGTCTTTGTAGTCTCACTATCAAGCGGCAACCGCCCCCAGTTTCTCTACTTCCATATTTATTTATTTATATTCCTACATTTATTTGTTGCACTGTTTTTATACATTTATATTATAAAATCAAAATACTGTTTTCAGTTTGCGGTGTTAGATTTGTGGCTGCATTTGAAGTAATTTTTTCCTTAAGAAAAATTTATATTACTGTCAAATGCATGTCAGATAATAAAAATACTGTAATAAATGCAGTGGTTCACTGTATGTATGTGTTCATGTTTTATTAAGGGATAAGTCTGAAGCACACCATAAAATAATGTTAGCAACTCATACAGGGCTAGTAGTATACAGCTGTAGACACACACCCAGGTATCGGATCAGTATCGGGAAGGGAAAAAAGGTATCGGAACATCTCTAAATGGGATACAAGTGGTGGAAGTGATCTCTCGTGCGGATCTCTACGCTGTGGACCTTTGACCTCACTCACCGGAAGTGATGGCGACCTGATGGCTGATGAACATATTGTACAAAATGATATAAATGCTTTTACTAACCCATTATGACCATCATTTCAGGGAGACATCCATCAGTTTGACTGTTATTTATTTTTTAAATTCTAAGATTCTTGATTTTATGTCTCTTGCTTCTCGCAGTGTATTCTGACCAGTAATAACCTGGTTGAGTCGCTGTTTCCAATGTTGGTGACAGCTGTGGAGAAAAATAAGCCGACTTTGGCAGTCAGATTCCTAGCAAAAGCACGAGTCTGGATCAAAGACATTATCACTGATGTGGACGGGATAGTGGAAAAGTAAGAAAACATTGAAAACATTTTTCATGTGATTTAATTATTCTTCTACATGCAACTGCTATAATCAGGCAATTGCATAATCCCATTGCATGAATAATAAAGAACATTAAAAACGATATTGAATAGAGCTCCGGAGGTCACGTGACCCATTCTGTTTACGACACCATTTTGGCAGGAGTTTCAAGGCAACAGAGTTGACTGCGCACTTTAATTCAAAAGACAGGCTTGTACATAGCAATTCTTAATAGATTAAACATAACAGATCCATAATGCCTCCAGGGTGTTTTTCACGTGTATGGATATAGGAACGGATAGCTAGTTTTGACGTAAATGGGCACTAAGTTACAACGTATGCACTCCTAAATATTTTTGCGTTGCACCGTTAAACTTAGTTGAAGCCTAAATCTACGTAAACTAAATATTTACGGAAGCCTCCGATCAGGAGCAACATTAAACGATAGAATAGCAGACAGACTGAACTGCATATGCTCTTGTTTTACATGACAGACTTCGGGTGCGTCTCAATCAGCTCAGTAGATAGGGCACTGATCAGGGATCAGCCCATTGACTTATGTCCTGATCAGTGCCCTGACTACTGAACCAGGGAGCTGATTGAGACGCACCCTTCAATTCTTTATACATATATGAAAATGCTGACAAGTAGCGTACATTTTAAGAGAGAAAACATGTGAATGGATTAACGTTATATCCACGTTATGTCCCATCAATAAATGTAATTTCTTATTTTTGTTTCAGTATTTATTTATTGATCCTTAATTTAGTTTCAAATAGCCTTTCTTGATGTTATTTATATATAAAAGCACTTCTGTTATTCACGATTAAGTATCGTAATTAATGGGAACTTAGGGTGTTTTCACACTTGGGTCCTCTTTAAAAGAACCGACCTCAGACTCCTTTAAGTGGTCCAAGAGGTGAACCAAGTGAAAAAGGACCCAGTTCTCTTTACGTTCACACTGTACCTCAAAGAGGACTCGGATCCTTTTTTGGTCCACTTTAGTGGGAATGTGGTCTCAGACTACTTTGTGTTCACACTGTTGCTTTTTGGATCTAGTCCAGTTCGGTGTTTGATGGCTGACCCTACGGCCTTCAACAATTGATCCCATTCACTTACATTGTTTTTGCCTCCGTAACCAAGATATTTGTTTGTAAAGATTATTATAATTTGTTTAATGACATTGCTACAAATGCTGTTGAAATATGAAACAAAAACATATTTCTTGCAATACTACATATTCTTGCTATATCACACTTCCACCTTTGTAAATAACATTTAATTTGAATTGTTTTCCTTGATTCATGTTTATTTTATTGCAGAAGGCAATGATAACAACCCAACAACAATAAAAAAAAAAAAAGCAAATTAAATTAAATAAATTGCTTAATTTTCCAGGTAAAGTATAAGTATGCATGCCTAAAAACAGCATTTAAGTAAGAAATGGAAAAATCGCATGAAAAAATAAAACTGCATCCTCACTGTATAACGTATTCAGCTAATTCTTATATAATAGTAATGCAGATGTTTACATTAATTTAAGACAAAAGCACCTGTTTATGTGAAACTAAACTTACTACAATTAATGCAATATGACGCTAAAGATTCCTTTTAGTACACGCGCTGTGACAGCCGATTTCTGTGTGTGCGCTTTAGGTGTGTGTGTGTAACGGAGGTCAGCTAGCAGTCGCTGTGTGAGTAAACCTCACTCCTCTGATCTCAAGACACGCTCTAGCGACTGACGCTAGAGGTTGCAGTCTTTAGCCTCCTTCAGCTAGCAGTCACTGTGCGAGTAAACCTCACTCCTCTGATCTCAAGACACGCTCTAGTGACTGACACTAGAGGTTGCAGCCTTTAGCCTCCTTCAGCTAGCAGTCGCTGTGTGAGTAAACCTCACTCCTCTGATCTCAAGAGATGCTCTAGCGACTGACACTAGAGGTTGCAGTCTTTAGCCTCCTTCAGCTAGCAGTCACTGTGCGAGTAAACCTCACTCCTCTGATCTCAAGAGACGCTCTAGCGACTGACACTAGAGGTTGCAGTCTTTAGCCTCCTTCAGCTAGCAGTCACTGTGCGAGTAAACCTCACTCCTCTGATCTCAAGAGATGCTCTAGTGACTGACTCTAGGTTGCAGCCTTTAGCCTCCTTCAGCTAGCAGTCACTGTGCGAGTAAACCTCACTCCTCTGATCTCAAGAGACGCTCTAGCGACTGATGCTAGGGTTGCAGCCTTTAGCCTCCTTCAGCTAGCAGTCACTGTGTGAATAAACCTCACCTCTGATCTCAAGACACGCCTAGCGACTGACACTAGAGGTTGCAGTCTTTAGCCTTCAGCTACACAGCTAAAAGCGAGTAAACTCACTCCTCTGATCTCAAGTGACACGATTTCTGTGTGTGCGACTGACTCTAGGGTTGCAGCCTTTAGCCTCCTTCAGCTAGCAGTCGCTGTGCGAGTAAACCTCACTCCTCTGATCTCAAGACACGCTCTAGCGATTGACTCTAGGGGTTGCAGCCTTTAGCCTCCTTCAGCTAGCAGTCGCTGTGTGAGTAAACCTCACTCCTCTGATCTCAAGAGACGCTCTAGCGACTGACACTAGGGGTTCAGCCTTTAGCCTCCTTCAGCTAGCAGTCACTGTGTGAGTAAACCTCACTCCTCTGATCTCAAGAGACGCTCTAGCGACTGACGCTAGGGGTTGCAGCCTTTAGCCTCCTTCAGCTAGCAGTCACTGTGTGAGTAAACCTCACTCCTCTGATCTCAAGAGATGCTCTAGTGACTGACTCTAGGGGTTGCAGCCTTTAGCCTCCTTCAGCTAGCAGTCACTGTGTGAGTAAACCTCACTCCTCTGATCTCAAGAGATGCTCTAGTGACTGACTCTAGGGGTTGCAGCCTTTAGCCTCCTTCAGCTAGCAGTCGCTGTGTGAGTAAACCTCACTCCTCTGATCTCAAGACACGCTCTAGCGACTGACGCTAGGGGTTGCAGCCTTTAGCCTCCTTCAGCTAGCAGTCACTGTGTGAATAAACCTCACTCCTCTGATCTCAAGACACGCTCTAGCGACTGACGCTAGGGGTTGCAGCCTTTAGCCTCCTTCAGCTAGCAGTCACTGTGTGAGTAAACCTCACTCCTCTGATCTCAAGAGATGCTCTAGTGACTGACACTAGAGGTTGCAGCCTTTAGCCTCCTTCAGCTAGCAGTCACTGTGTGAGTAAACCTCACTCCTCTGATCTCAAGAGATGCTCTAGTGACTGACACTAGAGGTTGCAGCCTTTAGCCTCCTTGTTAGAGCGTCCAACTCTCATGCGGGCGGACCCGGGTTCGAGTCCCGCTTGGAGTGGGGCGGTTCAAACAGGAGGGGTTACATGTGCTTGTAAAACCTTTTTAAACTGGGAAGGGTGCGCAGCCGCATCTCAGTTTGGAAGCGGTTGAAATTGCAATAAACGAATTGTGAACAAATAATTTGTAGAGATTTCCCAGAAGCAGCAGCCATGATGACCAAACTACATTGGAATTTGCGAACAGAAAAATCATATAAGCCCAGAGCAGTTTGTGTTCAGATTGCGTGTTTTTAAGATCGAAAAGATGAGATCGAACCACACCCAGAGCACCTCCCGAGATGGTCTCGGTTCGGTTCGCTTTAAAGGGGTCTGAGATCGTTTATAGTGTTCACAAATGGGCCAAAAACACGCGAACCGCGCTCAGACCCCCTGAAAAAGACCAAGTGTGAAAACACCCTTATTTTTATCATTAGTTACGTGAGGCAAATGTAGTAACAAATAAGGAATAAACTGAAATTCACTGCATTTCAACAAATTACTGTGATTTGAAGCTGGAGCTAAACTCTGCAGGACAGCGGCCCTCTAGGACCGACTTTGGACACCCCTGGTTTAAACAGTCCGGTTTTAAATTATTTTATAGATACCAATGCAACAGCCGCTCTAGCGCCCCCTGGTTGCCTGCCAAAATGGCGAAGTTTAGGCTGCGTGACGTCAACTTCCGGAGCTCTATAGTTATAAAATGCTAATTTTAATCTTCCACTTTGTGTAGGTATGATTTACATAACAAAGATGTAGCATCGTCCACCAGTGATGTTATCAAGGAAAAAGAAGATACAGACAAAAATATGACAAAACAAGACCTCATGTTGAAGCAGACTGAAGAAACCGTGAATGATCTGAAATCTGAACTCCAAAAAACCACAAAAGAGATTGAGGAAACTGAGAAAAATATAAACAGCAAAAGCCAAGAGATTCAAGAGTTTGCCAGATCCATAACCAGAACAAAAAAAGGCCTCGACATACTCGCTGCAATCGTGCCATTCATCGGGCCACTTGTTAAAAGCATTTATGATATTGTAAAAGATCCTGATTATGTTGCACAAATGAAGGCTTATGAAATTGATTTGAACCTCTTCATCGCTGACAAGACTGCTCTGAAACAGAAACAGTGGCAGATCCAACTCCAGCTCATTGATTGGCAGATGAAGGCGGCCAAAGCCAGTTTTGACCTGAGTGAGTCTATTTTCTTTCATGTTTAAAGTATTCCTGACAAGCCGTGGTTAAACTACACTTTTGCAGGGAGTGACCGTGTGGCTTGTTGAAACATTTATTTCCTCTCTGCAGATTCCATACCTGACCCCGTCCATCTAAATGAAGTTCAGAAAAGCATGACAAAAATTCAGGAAATCCTGATTCAGATCAGAAACTTCTGGATGAATGTTGCTCAAATGCTGGACTACCTGGAAAAAAAGACCTTTGTTGGAGATGATCTTATCGAAGACCTTTGCGAACTAAAATATGAATTTCTAAGATCAATCAAAATAGCCAAAGAGGTAAAATTCATGTTTACATGATTACAAAAACATATCCAATAAGAAATTCTAAAATGTGTTTATTTGTACCTGAGGCAATGCTGGAGTCTCCTTTTGTCCAGCCATTACTAAGGTTTCATCTAAACGTCTAACGTGACTTGTACATGTTTTAATTCCTCAGGCTTGGAACTGTTTTGGTGAAGGCTGTAAAAAAGCATCGCTCATCTTTAAGCTCCAAACCAAAGATGCCTACAAGTTTCTGAAAGTCAATCCTTCCTCTCTCTCCGAGGAGGAGTGGTTAAAAGAGTACGAACGTGTAAAGGAACGACTGGAGAATATTGACCCACCACGAAGTGTGACATCCTCTGGTACACCTGCCATTCCTGAATGAAATCCTGAATGAAGTCTCATCCTGTCTGCTTTCTGTTTCATGATGCTGGGATGATGATGTTTAGCTTCTTAAATACTCTACTAGAGTTCTGTATTCCCTTAAACACTCTTTATATATACTCCTCTCCATATGTGTCATCTCTCTATGAGCTCTTGCAAAAAGACTCTTGTTGAAGAAATGGATACAAACGGATGAACGCTTCTCTGAATAAAGTTTCATAACATCATTATTGACTTTTGTTTTTACATGTTTACATGTTTAATATTTATGTCATTGATTTAAGTTTCTGCAGCAGATATTTTGTCATCTCAAACTCCTTTTGATGACACTGGATACACACAAATTGTAGTTTACCAGACTGTGTATCACAACATTTACCGGTTTAGTGTCATACTGATGTTAGGGGTTAACAGTTCAGACCCAGAGACCAGTAGTGAAGAATGAGGACCAAGAGTCAGGAGTGCAATTAATTAAAGAAAATTTTACTGAAGAATAGTTTGCAGTTTCATCAGCAGAAGCCAGCTTCAAGTCTCAGAAGGAGTTCGTAGGCCGCGCTCCCTCTCTACCGGTCTCGTCATACCGTACATACAATTGTCCCAACAGTTATACTGTTTTCAAGGTCTAACCACGTCATTATTGCAAGGTGTATGATTCTGATTGGCTCAGAGAAAATGCACAGTCAAGGTAAATCTCCACACAAGGATAGATAGCAGAACATATCATTAAACTAGGTAGACTAGTTGTCGCCCCATGACTAGATTTATATCATTGTTGACCTCGGAGGTTGCAGAAAGGAGTCTTCACGTCTGGTGTTGTGTGCAGAAAATCTCCATCTTCAGTATTGGGCCTGCACAGATCATGCAACGCACACACACAAAAGCTCCCCAGCATCACAGCTCTCCCAAGGTTTGAGAGTCTTCTCAACAAAGCACTTCACCAAAACATACTGATAGCATGTGCTTTCTCTCAGTGAGAGGTACAGACAGTAGTACAAGCGATATCCATCTTCATTCTTTAGTTTTTCAGTAAAAGGAAATATAAAATGAATAAAATACAGGTCCTTCTAAAAAAATTAGCATATTTGAAAAAAGTTCATTATTTTCCATAATGTAATGATAAAATTAAAATTTCATATATTTTAGATTCATTGCACACCAACTGAAATATTTCAGGTCTTTTATTGTTTTAATACTGATGATTTTGGCATACGGCTCATGAAAACCCCAAACTCCTATCTCAAAAAATTAGCATATCATGAAAAGGTTCTCTAAACGAGCTATTAACCTAATCATCTGAATCAACTAATTAACTCTAAACACCTGCAAAAGATTCCTGAGGCTTTTAAAAACTCCCAGCCTGGTTCATTACTCAAAACCGCAATCATGGGTCAGACTGCCGACCTGACTGCTGTCCAGAAGGCCATCATTGACCCCTCAAGCGAGAGGGTAAGACACTGTTAAGACCCTTAGGTATCTTGTTTGTTTACATCTGTCATTGTCTGTGTATACTCTTTCTGTATGTATAGTTGTGTCTGTGTTCCAGGTGGGCGTGGTTTCCACTTACCGGTTGGGAATCACTGATTGGTCCAGCTAAGCACCTGACCAGTACTTAAGGACCGCCCGAAACACTCGTTGCCTCGTTGACTTTGTGCTGTATCGCCATCGTTATTCGCTTCTATTGACTTTCTGATTATACTGTTCGTGTCGTCATCGTATGTTTGAGAGTGTCGTGCCAGAGAGACTGTGAGTGTATTAGGAGGGTGCGAGTGTTTGTTTATTGTTACTATTTCTGATTACCCGGTTTATTTGATCCCTACCTGTTTGACTACACTGATTGAACAATTCTGAATCTGAATTGTTTACCCAAAACCCTGTATATACTGCTGTAAAAACTATTGTTTATATTATATTCACTTTAAGGGAAGTAGGGGGTTTGACGCCAATTTCTTTGTGGTTTAAATTTCACCTTGTTTATGGTTAAGGGAGATAGGTAAGTTAAGCTGTGTTTTGTTTTCTTAATTTTTTGGTGAGGTAATTTAGGCTCTAAAAGAAGATTGTTTTGTTTATTGTTTTGGCCGTGTCTGCCCCTGATGCTGAAACCCTTAGTTTTCATCGTAATAAACATTGTATCGATTTGATATCTCTCTGGTATTGAGACTCGCTTCCTTTTTGTTACGGCTGTCCCCTAGCGGTCGTAACAGACACAGAAAGACATTTCTGAACCAATAGGCTGTTCCCAGAGTGCTGTATCAAGGCACCTCAGTGGGAAGTCTGTGGGAAGGAAAAAGTGTGGCAAAAAACGCTGCACAACGAGAAGAGGTGACCGGACACTGAGGAAGATTGTGGAGAAGGACCGATTCCAGACCTTGGGGGACCTGCGGAAGCAGTGGACTGAGTCTGGAGTAGAAACATCCAGAGCCACCGTGCACAGGCGTGTGCAGGAAATGGGCTACAGGTGCCGCATTCCCCAGGTCAAGCCACTTTTGAACCAGAAACAGCGGCAGAAGCTCCTGACCTGGGCTACAGAGAAGCAGCACTGGACTGTCGCTCAAATTTTGCATGTCATTGGGAAATCAAGGCGCCAGAGTCTGGAGGAAGACTGGGGAGAAGGAAATGCCAAAATGCCTGAAGTCCAGTGTCAAGTTCCCACAGTCAGTGATGGTCTGGGGTGCCATGTCAGCTGCTGGTGTTGGTCCACTGTGTTTTATCAAGGGCAGGGTCAATGCAGCTAGCTATCAGGAGATTTTGGAGCACTTCATGCTTCCATCTGCTGAAAAGCTTTATGGAGATGAAGATTTTGTTTTTCAGCACGACCTGGCACCTGCTCACAGTGCCAAAACCACTGGTAAATGGTTTACTGACCATGGTATTACTGTGCTCAACTCTCCTGACCTGAACCCCATAGAGAATCTGTGGATATTGTGAAGAGAAAGTTGAGAGACAAGACCCAACACTCTGGATGAGCTTAAGGCCGCTATCAAGCATCCTGGGCCTCCATAACACCTCAGCAGTGCCACAGGCTGATGGCCTCCATGCCACGCCGCATTGAAGCAGTCATTTCTGCAAAAGGATTCCCACCAAGTATTGAGTGCATAACTGAACATCATTATTTAGTTAGTTTCATTTTTTGTATTAAAAACACTTTTCTTTTATTGGTCGGATGAAATATGCTAATTTTTTGGGCTTTTTTGGGGGATTTTTTTGGGGTTTTCTAAGTGAGTCATATGCCAAAATCATCAGTGATCAACAAAGGACCTGAAATATTTCAGTTGGTGTGCAATGTATCTAAAATATATGAAAGTTTGATTTTTATCATTACATTATGGAAAATAATGAACTTTTATCAAATATGCTAATTTTTTGAGAAGGACCTGTATAATAAAAATGAAAGACAAATCCATATTTAATCTCTGGAAGCTGGGCTAAGTGAGCAAACACTGTTACTGCACTCCCAGCATGTTAGGGGTGTGTGATACCTCCAAAATCCAAACACACAACTATAAAGTGTTTAGTGACACATCACACAGCCCTAGGCCAGACGCCACTCAAAGACCAAATACCAACTTTAGAAAACATAAAAGAAGAACAAACAATCAGTAGTTCTATTGAGTAAAATCAACTGGAATTAATCATTAGAAATAGGAGGATACGTATTAATTAAGGCTTTGATTATGAATCTGATTAAGATATTTAATTTCAGTGAATGAAAATATTTGTATATCACTTTGCTATATTGTAATGTATTCATCTGATCATGAAAATCATGTCATATTTTGCCTGAGCACAAAATGCTGCTTGCACAGGAGAGTTTCAATATTTTCATATTTTGTTATTAATTTTTCCATAAAGTATGGTATATTTAGGATATAAGTAAAGCAGTGAATGTTTTCAGGCAGCAATATTATTCTCACATGGTGTCAGTGTTTCCTAACTCAACAGGCTGTGAAAGTTAAACTAAGATGCATGTGAAAAATCAATTTCCAAGAATTGTCTGTATACAAAATATTAAAGTGTTGATTGATCTGTTATGTGGACAAAATATCCGAAATCCTTGTCCTTGTGGGGAGTTTTTGTTGGTCCCCATGGGGAAATCAGCTTATGAAATCATCCTAAATGATCAATATAATATGCAGAAATCTCTGTCCTGGGGTCCGTTCTTCGGACATCGCTTTCTCAGTTAGCCGGATTTGATTGTTAATGATTTGGCCTGATCTCGGATTGTTTGGTTCCTCGCATTCATCCTGGACTTGCTGTCATAGCAATAGGTCCATATACTTAAACCTGCTCGGGAGCAGCTGATTTCAAACAGGATTAGACTGCATCTTGAGCTGATGCTTAAAATCTGTCCCAGCCACTGCTACTTAATTACTAGAGTTCATTACTGAACCAGAGGCAATAATCATTTGAAATAATAATAATATAAATAATATTATAATGGTGTGTGTGTGTGTGTGTATAATACTAGGGAACAGGTGTACATTTCTTACGTACCAGCTAACATTTTGAAAATACAAACATTTTCGTGA
This sequence comes from Gobiocypris rarus, assembly GCA_023029165.1. NCBI lineage: Eukaryota > Metazoa > Chordata > Actinopteri > Cypriniformes > Gobionidae > Gobiocypris > Gobiocypris rarus. The sequence continues at coordinate 2,230,623 of CM040927.1, forward strand.
ATCCGAAAATTTACATCAGAGAGGCTTTACGAAGGATTTACACACAAATTCATTCTGCTCTTGTTTCATGAATGACTCTGCAGAAAGTTGGTGACTTCTGATGCGCACTGTGACCCTCAGCATGCGCTGACCCCGCTCTGGGATTTCACTTCGTGGCTGAGTTGCTGTTGTTCCCAATCGCTTCCTCTTTGTTATAATCCCACTAACAGTTGAGCGTGGAATATTTAGTAGTGAGGAAATGTCAGGAATGGCCTTATTGCACAGGTGGCAACCTATCCCGGTCCCACGCTTGAGTTCACTGAGCTCCTGAGAGCGAGTCATTCTCTCACAAATGTGTGTAGAAGCGTCTGCATGCCTAGAGCTTGATTTATACACCTGTGGCCATGAAGGGATTGAACACCTGAACTCTGGGATTTAGAGCAGCATCCACTCTGATTATTACACACACTCACATTTAAATATTAAAAGGATCCTTTCCTCTCTGGAGAAGCGTTCGGTCTCTCCTCATGTCAATAGTGAATCCGCTCATGGTGGAGCACAACTGGCTTTTAAAGGGAAAGGGAGACGAGACTCTGATTAGTTTATTGCTCGTTAAACACACCCATGACTCATTAAGAGACGAGGGACGACCCTTTTGGACCATACGCCTGGTGCGGTGACCGTTTTGTCCATTGTTAAACTAGCAGAAGTGGATTCGGACATGCCCTCAGTGCACCTGCACCGTGAGCTTCAGACCGGTAAAATAGGGCCCTTAGCGTATGTGATGAGGGATCTTGTTGTCTTCCATCTGTTTTTATGGGCTCACTGGTTTATATTGTTTCAGGTTAGTGGGCGTGGCCTTAAAGAAAAAAGAACTGTTAGAGGAGCGATCATTTCAGCTAATTTATGTATGTTTTGGTTTAATTTGTCCTATTTATTGTATTATTTGGTTTGTTTTAACTCTTGTTCTTAGTAATTTTATTTATTGAATAAAATTCATCAGGCAAGACTTTGTTTTATTGAAAATGGTATGCTCCAATTAGTAAGAGTGGGAAAGGTGTGAGTATTAAGACTTTATATGAAGACGGTGCACTCCGATTACTTATGAATGGGAGAAAGTGCAACACCTTATATGGTGAATAAGCCCCGCCTTCTAAATGAAAGAGCCAATCGTTGATTAGTAAAGTCATCGAGTCACTGCAGCTGCCTCCGGTTGCTATAGAAACAGGCAGTGCTCTGAGACGTGCTGCGCATGCACATTAGCTTTCTCCAGGCTGAAAAATGCAGTTTTTTGTCATGATTCGAGCGTTTTGAAACAGAGACAGTTGTTGTCAGATTTCAAATATGAAATTGAATCATAAGCTTGACGAAGAGTTTTGGAGAATTTGATGTTTTCTCATTCAAAGAGACAGGACATGCACTCGCATGCCTGAGGCGTTTCCAAGATGGCCGCCGTGTGAAATTACTTGTCTTAAAGGGACTTTGTTTAAAGGGATAGTTCACCCAAAATTGAAACTTGTCATAATTTACTCACTCTCAAGCTGCTCCAAACCTGTATGAGTTTCTTTCTTCTGTTGAACAAAAAGAAGGTATTTTGAGGACTGTCGGTAATCAAACAGTTGATAGGAAGAAAATACTATGGACGTCCGTCAACAGTGGTTACCAACATTACTCAAAACATCTTACTATCACAGTATTACTTAATTTCACAACTTACTATGGTATAATTGTGACTTTTTAATGCTTCGTATGTCAACTACGATTTACAGAGCATGATTTTTTTTTTCTTATGTCGCAGGAATGGGCTTCCATACATGTAAAAATTAGTTCTTCATGTTATGACCCCTTTAATAAATCGCAGCTGTTTTAATATTCAACCATGTGCAATCACAACTCGGTGTCCCAATGTTTATTGGGAGGAAATGGCTTTTGAACATAATATTCTGTACAACAACTTCTTTATTATTTACATTAAGACACAAAAGGAGAGTCTTTCTAATCAAAAGCTGATCAAGTAAAAACCTGGTCCGAGTGCGCGACAGGTCTCCCGTTGAATAGCTCACGTCTTCTTAAAGAAGGAGTCCAGTGTGCCGGAGCGCCCCGTGACTCTGGCTCTCTTGGCCTGCGGGCCGCTCTGAATCGGTGTTCTGCTCTTCCCACGGGACGATTGAAGAGCTCCGGGACCGTTACTGGAGCCAGAGGAACTGAAGGATTTCTGCAAGTCCTGAGCGAAGTGATAATCCGTATGCTCTGGCATTTCCCAGACCAGCACCTTCTGTCCGCAGCGTTCACACTCCTGAAGATCCTCGCTCTCGTCTTCACTCGGCCTCCGCACGTTTCCTTCAGAGAGCCCGAGGTTCTTCTCCAGACTCTTTCTCTGGAAGAAGGAGGAGATTCCCGTGGCTTTCTGAGAGCTGCACTGGCTGGGTGTGTTTTCCACAGCGTCTCCATCTTTACTGGGTTCCTCCACTCGCCGTTTGCTCTTCTCCGCTGCTTTCTGGAACAGAGACGGGATGGCGCCTGGGCTCTTGGGGGTCGGCTGTGTTTTGGGGGTCTGCGTAGAGGCCGACGCTGAGCTTGCGTCGCTGCACAGGAAGCTTGCTATTCCTCCCGATGAGGATGAAGGAACATCACTGAACTTACTGGCTGACAAATGAAGGCAAGTCAAGGCAGGAGACCTACGAGAAAACAATGAAGCCTTAGTGAGAAACTGCAGTAACATCAAGATCATGGGTACGATGCTAAAGCGCAAACCCTCTTTCGGCTCGAAAAACTACTGTCAGGATTCACTAAAGACACGCAGTGATGAATTAACGCTGAGGCGTGGACAGGATTATTTAAAAGGTTACTTCAGCGATTAGCATTAAGCTTTGTATCAGTAGAAACCCAGGAGTATATTCAAATCATCGTACTTCCCCCCCTCATATGATCCTGAGACCAGAGAATTATGTATTTTATTTCTGGAAAAATTCTTCCGATGATGCAAATATCATCATTTTGCGTCATCGGAGGAGTTTTTGTCCAGAGGCTGAAGACTACAGCCAGCAGGAGGCGCTATTCCCTGCTGCGTTTGTGCCGTGACACTCAATCGACTCACTCACATTATATCGAACAGACACGTTCAGTTTTTAATTGTAGTGTCTCTAACTGAACTGATTTTCTGAAAATGAACGCGGTGGGCGAGTGATCCAGTAATCCTGTAGCCGACTAGCCGTGCCTAGAGTAGGGCAGTGAAGCAGTGCATTCTGGGAGTTGTTGTCTTTCATCCCCATGAGACAAAAATACATTTTCTGTGTTTTCTCAGTCTAGAAGGCACCAAATTCAAAAATAATTTCACATTTCTACTACATTAATGACCCAGTTTAAATACAGATTCATCTTCCCAGCGCTGAAGTCCCCCTTTAAGTGTCTGATCTTATTGCATATGCATTTGTAGGAGTTTCCCTTTCAGACGCAGTGTTTATGGGAGGAGAGGATTTAAATGAATCATGAGGTGATTTACTAAGGTTTGTGCTCGTCAGTTTACTGGTGTTTGAGCCATTATTTACCCCCAATAAAAGTGTCTTAAACCTGACGGGTAGATAGTAGGGGTGGCACGGTTCACAAAAACCCACAGTTCGGATCACGGTTTTCGGCTCAGTATGGTTCATGTTATGTTTTTTTTTCTTTTAATTCTTAATCTCCAGAACTGTACCGTATATACCCGAATATAAGATGACCCCCCCATTTTCCAGACTTATTTTCGAAAACAAACAAAAAAATTGTTTTTGTGGGAAAAATCTGGTTTTCAACAGAAATTTTTTTTATTTGAAAATTCTACTGATAATTAATTGGAAAAAAACAAACATTTTAACACCATTCATTAAATAATTGGATTAATTTGTCACAAAATAAAGTGCACTCTGTCTATGAGTTCAGAAATGAGTGACAAAAATGAATAACCTTTTCACAAAAACACAACAATTATGTATGTGTGTAATTGTGTGAAGATAGATGTAAAATAACCATCTGCTTTTAATCAAACACATCTAAAGTCTTGAAACAAACCAAACTGTGTGGTTGCAGTGAGAACCGCAGTGCAGACGGGCCTTTACTGTTGATTTCACTCATAACAGCGAGAGCGTTTTCTTTTATCAGAGTAAGGTCATAAACGGCTAAAGCATGAACCGGTCGGGACAGGGAGTTTTTTGCCTCTTATCCCGATTACGCGCAGCATGCATTAAGAGGTTCAGTGAAAACGCTGCATCTGTAACTGCATGAGGGGTAATATGAGCCGTAAATCTCCCGCTGACACGGTGCCACGACGCAAAATATCTGCTTGGGAATGCAGACCTCTACATGTAAACCTCTACATGTCACTCATTACGTAGCCTATCGTGTTGGCTCTATCTACTGTTTCCCTCTGCTTTCTCCCTTTCCCCCGTGATTTGGTCTATATCGCAGATAGAAGACAACCCCCCATTTTTTAGCCTACTTTTCGGACACAAACCTCGTCTTATATTCGGGCATAAATGTACTTCAGCATATCATTTAAAGCTTAATGATCCACACTTTAGGATGCCGTGTTAAAAAAATTGTTATATCATGTAGTTGTTTTCTAACTGGCTGTTTACAGAGTCCGACATTAGCGTAACATTCTTCATGCTAATCATGTCAGTATTGATCAGAACAATGCACTGCGGCTTTAATTCAGCGTGAGCAGCCCAAACTTCAGAGGCCTGTTTAAATGATTAAAACTAGAAGCATATCTTAACTTTAAAGTTACATTTATCATGTGAAGGACTTATATGGCATGTTATATGCATGTGTGTTTGGGACAGAGGGGAACACAGATATATGCTGCCCATCATAACTCAAAGCACAGGAGGAGAACACCGGAAAATGTGACAGAATGGACGATATTCGTCTGTATTTGCAAAGTAGTATTACTTCTTTTACTGTATGTCCACACACGCACCTCTTATTTCGTGTGAAAAGGACAGCCACTGTCTGAGGTAACACACGGGCACGAGGCTACATTGCACACGCTCCGAACCGAACGGTTCAGATGTTTTTTTATGTACCGTGCCACCCCTAGTAGATAGTGTTGGTCATTATGGACAGTGTAGGGAGTAACGCATTACAAGTAACCTGAGTTACCTAATCAGATTACTTTTTCTAGTAACTAGTAAAGTAACACATTACTTTTCAAATTTACAAGAAAATATCGGAGTTACTTTTTCAAAAAAGTAACTCAAGTTACTTTTTCACATTTATTTGACTGAAAGCTCTCCTGTCCCCATTTAATCGAGAGTAAGTACAGAGGCGTGTGTGTGAACATGATAGTTATTGTAGTTCTAGACTAAATGTGAGCATTTATTCATCTCACTTGCACAATAAAGATTCAGTCCTCCTCAATGAATGAAATAAGTCAAATGCAAAATCAGAATACTATCCAAACCTCCAATAATTAAATGTTAAATAAAACAAACATTTGTATGCTTTTAATCTCACTTTTTTGACCGATGTCTTGCTGCTGACCTTTGATGTTTCAGGTAAACCATGAGAAAAAAATGACTACATTTTTTGTTTTTATTTGTAAAACCTACCAAAAAGTAACACAAAAGTAATGCAAAAGTAACGTAACTCAATTAGTTACTTTGTTAAAGCTACACTGTGTGATATTTTTCCCCATCTAGCGGTGAAAAGGTATATGACCATCCAGTGAATATTAGTTTCTGTTCCTCTCAATTCTGATTTCGTTTTAACTCCTACGGTGGCCGATTTAGTCCAAGATTAATACGGCTTCCAGTTCGATCAAGTGATGAGGTTACTTCAGAAAACTATTATAATTTGCAGTTATTTAATTTGTCAGTTAACATGTAGGTTATGACATCTATGTAAAATGAATAATAGTTTTACCTTTTCGTTATTTTTGACCATTTCATTGCTAACATCAGCGATCAGGTTCCCAGACGAATGCAAGCTAATCTTAGTAAAGTAACTTTTATCGGTGCTATCGTTATTCTGTATATTGTACGACATCACTAGCGTAAGGCAAAGTTTACATTGTAGGCTATATCAGTCTCAAGCAATCCCCCCCCTCTTCACATTCGACACGGTGCCATCGAGTGTTAAAACACCAAAGGCGAAGCTTGAATTTACGGGTATGTCCCTCTTTGGCTACTGTACTTTCAAGATGGAGGGGCAACATGGCGACGCGCATTCGAACCCCTCACCCGTATGTAATTTCAATGGCTTATTATACACTTACGAGAATACTTTATTACTTGAAATAAGTAAATATACATTAATGAGCACATATATTTTTGAAAGAACTAAGTGTTTTTAGCTAAGAATAAACTAAAAAAGTTACACAGTGTAGCTTTAAGGGAGTAACGCAATATTGTAATGCATTACTTTTCAAAGTAACTTTCCCCAACACTGATTATGGAAATGATCCGGCTCGTCAGTGGATCACACGCTGAACTTCTCTCTCCCAGCGGCACTTTCATGGGATTGCAGTCTCACACTTTAGTAAATCTGGCTCGAGAACATCAGTTGGGTTAGTTCGACTGAATGACTCAAGTGCTAGCCTCTTGTAGAGTATATGGAGACTGTGCGGCTCACGAGCGAGACGGAGCCGAACGTTCCTTGTGTCATCAGCGACCCGAATATGAGGACACTAAAACACGGCTGATTCTTTCAGGTTTTTTAATGTAATTGGCAGCATTGGGTGTTTGTTTGAACGGGCGGCTCCTGGTGTTCCCACTCACCACGCCTCCTGGTGGCTTCCTGCAGCGTTGAGGCTCTTGATGATAGCCATGGCGTCTGAGGTCATCTTCACAGCGTCGTATCGCGCGAGAGCACAACAGCGAGAGAAACTGCTGGCTCTCTGATCTCCAGCCTGCCGGACCCCCACGGTCAGCTGTTTGGCCACTCTCCCGTTCTGCAGAGACACAACACATCAGCACACATCCCTCACCTCCAGACCCGGAGAGCTCTAATCGTAGGTAATACGACCTTTACTAAGTGTGCATTTGACTTGGTGCTTTAAACGTTTTGAATCTGCATGGCACTAACTGAATTAATACAGACTGGGCATTTTTATCTTTAATCGTGGCTCATCCAATCAGCATTGAGTTTGCTTGATAACGCGACTCACCATGTCTCTGTCTTTGTTGAGTCTTTCCTCCAGCTCAAGCGCGAGCTGATGGAGCCAGTGCTGCACCTACGGTCACACAAGAGCATGAGCACAAGCGCCACAAACTGCAACCAAAACAAACTGGACAACGAAACATAAGCAGTGCTCCAGCCAATATCCGACAAGAATGATTTGTGGGGGTGTTTGGGGTTAAAGCGGATGCGCATTCATGACTGTTTCAGGAGGCGGGGAGGGGAGGAGGAAGAGTCTAGCTAGCCTCTGTTTTGTTTGACAACACTTTGAACGTCACCATGAAGTTACTCCACCCAAGATCGCTTCAAGCACCTTTAATCATTATTTAATTATATTATTTACCTGTATGTAAGCACTGCGCAGTGTTAATGTCAAACTGAGTGATTTTCTTTGACTGATTGTTAGGCTGCATTAACTAGGTCAGCCGGAACCGGGAACACTTCCCATAACACCTGATGTACTCGTTACATCATAAAAAGAGTGGCATCCACACTAATGTTAGTCTCTCTGTTTATCCCGAGGTTTACTGCAGTCGGCCGGATCCAGGCCGTGTCCGGATCGGATGGTGGACCTGCATCTGGACATGACCAGCTCATCCTGGAGTGTCTGCTGAGACCGTGTCCATTAGTGTCTCCTCTGAATTCGCCTCACCGGAACGTCATCCTCAATTAACCCGTCTCCGGCGCAATAACTCCGATCTTTCCAGTATTCATATTCTTGTGTAATCGACGCGCCATCCTAAATGAACCCGTCTCGTGCGTCATACCCAAAATTTCGAATATTCCTATCTAATATGATTTATGACCAGCAAGGTTGCCAGAGTAATAATTATACACTGTTAATAATAGGCCAGAGGAGAACTGGCACCCCGACTGAGTCTGGTTTCTCCCAAGGTTTATTTTTCTCCATCATGCCCTGATGGGGTTTTGGTTCCTTGCCACTGTCGCCTTTGGCTTGGCTTGCTCAGTTGGGGACACTCAAATTATGATCCAAGTTACTCAACTAAATATACAAATTGAATTTATTAATTTGGTCATATATAATTCTATAAACTATCCAAATTAAACTAGCCAAATCAAATTTTGTTGCAATGTTGTCCTGTTTAACACTGTGAAGCTGCTTTGAAACAATCGTCATTGTAAAAGCGCTATATAAATAAAGTTGATTGATTGATTGATTGATTGATTGAGTATTTTCAATGTTAAAGTGGCTGACAACAATACATATTCTTATTAGGAATAAAACCTTGTTTTTGAGCTGTAGCTGAATAGTTAGGCCTACTATACTACTGTATTTTAATGTTGGTAATTATGGTGGTACTTGGACAGCCAGATATTTTCTCAGGTGGTACTTGGTATAAAAAGTTTGAAAAGCACTGGTCTAGTGTTTTCTGAGTCCGTGTTGGGCTGCAAAGATGAAGATGATGCCGACTCGTGGGAAGAGGGAAATGACCTTTCATACGGGTCACATCATCAAAGTATCTGTGTTTGATTTGAGTTGGTGTGTGTAGATATTTCCAGCTTTCTATTGGCCTATTTCTCATGTGTGTGAGGAACGTGTACGCTGAGTTTGGGTTCATTTATGTGACGCAGCTCTTCTCGCGGTCGAATACGGAGAATCGTTCTGCTCTTCCGGTTATTCCGTGACTGTGAAGTGTTGTTGGTCTTGTGGTGAAGATTGCATTGCCGCTGTTGGCATCGAGTCTGGTGAAATGTAGCCGCACTTCTGATCTTTTCCAGCTATGTGTGTTGGGACGCGGACCCCGTTTACACTGCACACGTCTGCGGCGCGGACGGGGTTACACACCACAGCTTCACATGTGAGCGCGTCTCTGGGCGTAACCGCCGTAAACTAATGTTTCCCACCACAGCCAATCGCGCTGCATGCTTATTGGCTCACTGACGGTGACGAGATTAACCCCTTAGGTATCGAACGACAAGACCGTTTACGATACTCAATACAGTCCTTCCAGAAAAATGGGGATTTTTTTGTGCAGGCAAATATCCTTTATTTTGCGGCACGTTTTCTTAAAAAATGCGATCGCATAATCACGTTTTTCTTGAGGGACTGTCTAGTGTAGAGGCAATTCGGTCGGTACCTAAAAAGTATTTTACTCCATATCCAGTCCTACACACACACACACTGTGAGAGCGTCTCAGATTCACCGTATACCTGCTGTTTTGTAGCCAGACAGGTCTTCCCTGGGAAGTTCTTGCTGCAGCCGATGGATTTGGGGAGCTGTCGAGGCTTGACCGGCTCAAACTCGATCCCTCTGCACAGGTCGTACAGCCACGGCCTGAGGGACACACACACCTTTATATCAAGGAACATTCCGGCATTCCTGCACTATTATTGGGAAAGGCTTTATAGAATCATTATACACAGATAAAATGAGCATTTGCCTATTTTTTTCCTAGAAAGTGTCTGAAATGGCAGCAACCAAACATTTCACTTTGGGCTAAAACCGTTCTGGAGAGCCAAATCACTGACGTTTAGCGTTTCTCCAATGATTGACTGTCGATTTCGTGCCACATGACGGATAAACTACGACAGGTGAACATGTCAGCTCTGTGGACGCTTGATTGATTTCATTGTTTAAAACAAAGAAAGTAAAGTATGTTGGGAAAACTGTGATGTTGGCTTGAAAGCTTGAAAGGATGTAAGAACTTTCCATGACGCTTTTATTAATTTCCTTGAGGTTTTCAGGCCTGAATGTTTTTCCGATTGTGCCGACTCTCACCCTGTCTTCTCTCCGAAGTGCTGCTCCAGCTGGATCCTGGTGAACTGAGTGAGATCTCCCATGTTTTCCACCCCCAGAGTCTCCGTAATGGATGTTCCCAGCTTCCCTCCCAGATTTCGGCTGGAGATCAACCACACATCACGCATGTCATCACATGTTATAATCATATGATACCACAGCAGCTCAGGCGACATACTCACATTTTACTGATGGGAAGGGAGCTGAAGAGCTGCGGGACGGATCCCAGCGGCAGCACCGTTTGGCGATTGGGCTTGTTTAAACCACACGCCAGTTTGGCCAACACCTACGGAATAAAGAAATGAGACATTATTTGCAGCTCCAGCCATCCGATAATAGCGATACGTTTTGTGCTTTGACACTTCTGATGTGAAACTAAGTCTCAGATTTGATTACAAAATACAACATGAGAACAATACGCCACATTTAAAGCCATTCAATGACCATAAACTCTAGAGGAGCGTTCTGATCAATATACGCACTATACAGCCTTGGGCGGTGTCGTGTCACAGATGGAGGAGTTCCCCCACACTGGAAACACATGGTGTTAACCCAGTACAGCCTACGGAGAACCACTTCTGCCGCTCGACAGAGCAAGATACATAGAAAAACTGAGCCGAATTGAGTCGGATTGTCCGTACAGTGTCTGTGACTGATAAACGACCCAAAGCATTGGCCAGAGGTGTCATTTTCTCATCTAAATACATGCTGTTCCCACAAATAGGCATGCCTGTTCATAAATCACCCAGTCTTTCCATGAAGATGTTTAAAAGGTGGATTCTGAAATCCACTGCCACTTCTACCTGTATATATCCTAATTAAATTAATAATCAAAGCCTTAATCGATATTTATCTTCCTATATTATTATAATGACTCTTTGCAATTATGATTTCACTTAAAGGAGCACTCCAGCGTTTTTAGAAATAGGGCTTATTCAACATCTTTCCTACATTTAGATATGTGGGCAAATGCATTTCTGTCTCAGTGCGTGCATTGTTTTAGTTTGGCAGGTCGCGCTAGCTTAGCTTAGCATAATGAATGGAATCCTATGTTGCCAGCTAGCATGTCCCGAATAAAAGTGACCCAAAAAAACCGCGACACATGAAATCCCACAAACTTCCTGCAACATACCGGCGTATGTTGTGCATGTGTTGTGATATCTCTGCAGTAGCAGTGCTTCGCCTGTGCTTCCCCATAATATAGTCCCAAGTTAATATCTGCCTAGGAAATCGCCTAGTCTTAATCTGCATCGCTATTTGTACTCGTGAATACGCAGGACACAAGAAGTAATTAGGTGGGTTTTTATTTTAATTTGTATCACTTTTACTCGGGACATGCTAGCTGGCAACATAGGATTCCATTCATTATGCTAAGCTAAGCTAGCGGCGACCCTGCCAAACTAAAACAATGCATGCACTGAGAAAAAAATGCATTTGCCCACATATCTAAATGTAGGAAAGAAGTTGAATAAGCCCTATTTCTAAAAACGCTGGAGTGTTCTTTTAATCAATAGAACCACTGATTATTTGTTTTGTTTTATGGGGTTGGGCTTGGCCTCTTAGTTCCAGTGAAAGGAACTGTTCACCAAGACATTTTGGACAATTTCATGCTCCCAACTTTGTGGGATCAGTTTGGGGACGGCCCCTTCCTGTCCCAACATGACTGCGCTCCAGTGCACAAAGCGTCGCTCCATAAAGACATGGATGAGCGAGTTTGGTGTGGAGGAACTGGACTGGCCTGCACAGAGTCCTGACCTCATCCCGATAGAACACCTTTGGGATGAATTAGAGCGGAGACTGCGAGCCAGGCCTTCTCGTCCAACATCAGTGCCTGACCTCACAAATGCGCTTCTAGAAGAATTCATTCAAGTTAATGTGTGTGTAAAGGCAGACGTCCCAAATTTTTTGGCAATAAAGTGTAAGTCCAAATGGATTGAATCAGGACTATTCAGTGCTGAGCAGATGACCTGAATGGGAAGTTGTAAACAATTTCTGAATATTAATGCAATAAGCAGTTTGTTGTTTAGCTCAAGCAAACCTTGTTGTGTGAGATCCCGGCGGAGCAGCTGAATCCAGTGTGTTTCTCAACCGCGGCCCTCATCTCCTCCACGATCAGAGCCCCGAGGGCCAGACGCAGCTCCGCACAGACAGACGGAGAGGACAGCCGCTCCAGCCACTGCTGCACACCAGCCGCCCGCCGGCCTTCTGCGGAAACACCAGCGCATGCACTTCTGAGGATTTACAATAAAAGTACCTGTGCTTGCCTCTAAAGTTATGAACTTAAAAGGTACACATTGTAACCATTTTTTTATTTGTCAATACATCATCAATCCTTCTTCCAGAGCATGTTTCAGTCTTACCCTGATTCACTGTGCTAAGCCTATTATAAGTGTTTACAGCGCTCCAGACTAACATCAGAGTGACTTCTGCAGAATATCACATAAAACTTTTGCAAAGTAAGCAGTGTTTCCATCCCATGTGTTCAAGTGAACAACATATTCACTTCCTGGGAAACTGGTGCACAATCTCAGTAATAAACTGTTAGTTGCTCAATCAGGGTCTTTTACCTCATCATAAATGAGTGGCGTCTCAGAGCACACACACACACACACTCACACACACACACACTCACACTCACACACACACACTCACACTCACACACACTCACACACACTCACACACACTCACACACACTCACACACACTCACACACACACTCACACACACACTCACACACTCACACACTCACACACACACACACACACACACACACACACACATGTTTGTTTTTGTGAAATGTGGGGACATTCCATAGGCGTAATGCATTTTATACCAGACAAACCGTATTTTCTATCCCCTACACTGCCCCTGCCCCTAAACCTACCCATCACACACACACACACACACACACACACACACACACACACACACACACACACACACACACACACACACACACACACACACACACACACACACTACCCATCACAGGAGATTGTGCAGTTTACTTTCTGTGAAAAACTCATCCTGTGTGATTTATAAGCATTTTGAAAAGTGAGGACATGGGGAACGTCCTCATATTTCACCCTCTTTTGTAATACCTGTGTCATACCCATGTCATTATACACATTTGTGTCCTGATATTTCACGAAACATGCCCACACACACACACACACACACACACACACACACACACACACACACACACACACACACACACACATGTTTGTTTTTGTGAAATGTGGGACATTCCATAGGCATAATGCATTTTATACTGTACAAACCGTATATTCTATCCCCTACACTGCCTCTGCCCCTAAACCTACCCATCACACACACACACACACACACACACACACACTGCCCATCACAGGAAACATTGTGCATTTTTCCATTTTCAAAAAACATCACTTAGTGTGATTTATAAGATGTTTTCCTCATGGGGACCCCAAAATGTCCCCACAAGGACAAGGATTTTGGATATTGCCATCTTTGTGGCATACCGTAGGGATTACCAGTCCACACACACACACACACACCACTCACACTCACACTCACTCTCACCATTACACTCACACTCTCACACTCTCACACTCTCACACTCACTCACACTCTCACACTCACTCACACTCTCACACTCTCACACTCTCACACTCTCACTCTCACACTCTCACACTCACACACTCACACACTCACACACTCACACACTCACACACTCACACACTCTCACACAACTCTCACACTCACACACTCACACACTCTCACACTCTCACACTCTCACACTCTCACACTCTCACACTCTCACACTCTCACACTCACACTCACACACACTACCCATCACAGGAGACTGCACAGTTTACTTTCTGTGATAAAACCTCATCCTGTGTGATTTATAAGCATTTGAAAAGTGAGGACATGGGAACGCCCTCATATTTCACCCTCTTTTGTAATACCTGTGTCATACCCATGTCATTATACACATTTGTGTCCTGATATTTCACAAAAACATGCCCACACTCACACTCACACACTCACACTCACACACACACACAACCAAACCAACATTTGAGATGATGCGATGCCATTGGTCAGCTAGTCCAGTTATCCAGTCACTGCCTCTGCTGTCCAGTGTTTTTTATGCCCTAAAATGCGCATTCAAATAGGTGGATGGAACACACTGCTGTCGTTTTCAATCACGCACCTTTATCCAGCGCCGTATTCTCCCTCTGATCATCAGTGCTCACACACTCACACTCTCACACTCACACACTCACTCATGTGCTTCAGTCGGTCCTGCACGCTGGCCGTCAGGTCCATGTACGCCTCGTCGATACTAGCTCTCTCGATGACAGCAAAGCGTGACATCACCTCGATCACCTCCACACTCGCCTCCCTGTAACTGACACACACACACACACACACACAGTCAGACCTCTGTAACTGACACAGACACACACAGTCAGACCTCTGTAACTGACACAGACACACACACACACACACACACACAGTCAGACCTCTGTAACTGACACACACAGTCAGACCTCTGTAACTGACACAGACACACACAGTCAGACCTCTGTAACTGACACACACACACACACACACACACACAGTCAAACCTCTGTAACTGACACAGACACACACAGTCAAACCTCTGTAACTGACACAGACACACACAGTCAAACCTCTGTAACTGACACAGACACACACAGTCAGACCTCTGTAACTGACACACACACACACAGTCAGACCTCTGTAACTGACACAGACACACACAGTCAAACCTCTGTAACTGACACACACACACACACAGTCAAACCTCTGTAACTGACACAGACACACACAGTCAAACCTCTGTAACTGACACAGACACACACAGTCAGACCTCTGTAACTGACACACACACACAGTCAGACCTCTGTAACTGACACAGACACACACAGTCAAACCTCTGTAACTGACACAGACACACACAGTCAGACCTCTGTAACTGACACAGACACACAGTCAGACCTCTTTAACTGACACAGACACAGTCAAACCTCTGTAACTGACACAGACACACACAGTCAGACCTCTGTAACTGACACAGACACACACAGTCAAACCTCTGTAACTGACACACACACACACACAGTCAAACCTCTGTAACTGACACACACACACACAGTCAAACCTCTGTAACTGACACACACACACAGTCAAACCTCTGTAACTGACACAGACACACACACACAGTCAGACCTCTGTAACTGACACACACACACACAGTCAAACCTCTGTAACTGACACAGACACACAGTCAGACCTCTGTAACTGACACAGACACACACAGTCAAACCTCTGTAACTGACACAGACACACACAGTCAGACCTCTGTAACTGACACAGACACACACAGTCAAACCTCTGTAACTGACACAGACACACAGTCAAACCTCTGTAACTGACACAGACACACACAGTCAAACCTCTGTAACTGACACAGACACACACAGTCAGACCTCTGTAACTGACACAGACACACACAGTCAGACCTCTGTAACTGACACAGACACACACAGTCAAACCTCTGTAACTGACACAGACACACACAGTCAGACCTCTGTAACTGACACAGACACACACAGTCAAACCTCTGTAACTGACACAGACACACACAGTCAAACCTCTGTAACTGACACAGACACACACAGTCAAACCTCTGTAACTGACACAGACACACACAGTCAAACCTCTGTAACTGACACAGACACACACAGTCAAACCTCTGTAACTGACACAGACACACAGTCAGACCTCTGTAACTGACACAGACACACACAGTCAGACCTCTGTAACTGACACAGACACACACAGTCAAACCTCTGTAACTGACACAGACACACACAGTCAAACCTCTGTAACTGACACAGACACACACAGTCAAACCTCCGTAACTGACACAGACACACACAGTCAAACCTCTGTAACTGACACAGACACACACAGTCAAACCTCCGTAACTGACACACACACACAGTCAAACCTCTGTAACTGACACAGACACACACAGTCAAACCTCTGTAACTGACACAGACACACACAGTCAAACCTCTGTAACTGACACAGACACACACAGTCAGACCTCTGTAACTGACACAGACACACACACACACAGTCAGACCTCTGTAACTGACACAGACACACACAGTCAAACCTCTGTAACTGACACAGACACACACAGTCAAACCTCTGTAACTGACACAGACACACACAGTCAGACCTCTTAACTGACACAGACACACACAGTCAAACCTCTGTAACTGACACAGACACACACAGTCAAACCTCTGTAACTGACACAGACACACACAGTCAAACCTCTGTAACTGACACAGACACACACAGTCAGACCTCTGTAACTGACACAGACACACACAGTCAGACCTCTGTAACTGACACAGACACACACAGTCAGACCTCTGTAACTGACACAGACACACACAGTCAAACCTTTGTAACTGACACAGACACACACAGTCAAACCTCTGTAACTGACACAGACACACACAGTCAAACCTCTGTAACTGACACAGACACACACAGTCAGACCTCTGTAACTGACACACACACACACACACAGTCAAACCTCTGTAACTGACACAGACACACACAGTCAAACCTCTGTAACTGACACAGACACACACAGTCAGACCTCTGTAACTGACACAGACACACAGTCAAACCTCTGTAACTGACACAGACACACACAGTCAAACCTCTGTAACTGACACAGACACACAGTCAAACCTCTGTAACTGACACAGACACACACAGTCAAACCTCTGTAACTGACACAGACACACACAGTCAAACCTCTGTAACTGACACAGACACACACAGTCAGACCTTTGTAACTGACACAGACACACACAGTCAAACCTCTGTAACTGACACAGACACACACAGTCAAACCTCTGTAACTGACACAGACACACACAGTCAGACCTCTGTAACTGACACAGACACACACAGTCAGACCTCTGTAACTGACACAGACACACACAGTCAGACCTCTGTAACTGACACACACACACACAGTCAGACCTTTGTAACTGACACAGACACACACAGTCAAACCTCTGTAACTGACACAGACACACACAGTCAAACCTCTGTAACTGACACAGACACACACAGTCAGACCTCTGTAACTGACACAGACACACACACCGTCAGACCTCTGTAACTGACACAGACACACACAGTCAGACCTCTGTAACTGACACACACACAGTCAAACCTCTGTAACTGACACAGACACACACAGTCAGACCTCTGTAACTGACACAGACACACACAGTCAAACCTCTGTAACTGACACAGACACACACAGTCAAACCTCTGTAACTGACACAGACACACACAGTCAGACCTCTGTAACTGACACAGACACACACAGTCAAACCTCTGTAACTGACACAGACACACACACAGTCAAACCTCTGTAACTGACACAGACACACACAGTCAAACCTCTGTAACTGACACAGACACACACAGTCAAACCTCTGTAACTGACACAGACACACACACAGTCAAACCTCTGTAACTGACACACACACACACACACAGTCAGACCTCTGTAACTGACACAGACACACACAGTCAAACCT
Organism: Gobiocypris rarus; assembly: GCA_023029165.1. Classification (NCBI taxonomy): domain Eukaryota; kingdom Metazoa; phylum Chordata; class Actinopteri; order Cypriniformes; family Gobionidae; genus Gobiocypris; species Gobiocypris rarus. Next base: position 2,248,173 of record CM040927.1, read on the forward strand.
CTGTAACTGACACAGACACACACAGTCAAACCTCTGTAACTGACACAGACACACACAGTCAGACCTCTGTAACTGACACAGACACACACAGTCAAACATTAGGACTCAACAGCGTAAAAAGACGAAACGTGCACTTACTGGCTGAGATCAGCCTTCCCATGTGACTCTCGGACACGAGCCACCTGCAGATCCGGGCACAGCTTCCTGGCATCATCTGCCCACATATTCCTGGTGACGCCGTGAGCCCTGGCTTCATAACTCACTGCTATAATGCTAATAACAAACACGGTAATCACATGGTAGTCTTGAATCAGACAGCTCTTCTCTTCTCTGATGATAAGGGCGGGGCCACCTGTCACGCTTTAATATCTGCTGTGTTTATGAGACACTGTTTGGATCATTGATGGACAGAAACTCATCATTGTTCTCCAGCTCAACACAGTTAGTCTGATTGTGTAAATCTGCTGTTCTTGATTTACCGCACAGAGTGCCATGTTTTACCGCCTAATATGATCTCGCTCACTGCAGTGTGAACAAGTGTCTCATAGTAGCATTATAACATCACTTTAACACACTCACATGTGTGTGATATGATCAAACAGCGCTGCGTTACCACACACACACACACACACGAGCAGAAGAACAGAAGTGCTGAGAAAATCGCACTCGTCTCTCATTAGCAAACGCTCCAGCGCCTCGTTCCGTTCCACCCTGATTTATAGTACAGTAATGTTAATAATCTCATCCATCAACATGATTTCTGCCCGAGTGTGAGGCGAAGACTACAACTCCCAAGATTCCGTGCTCAATCTCGGCGTCATCAAGCCACGCCTTTGTTTTGAATAAGCGACCTCTAGCGGCGAAAAATTACCTATTGTGCCTTTAATAGACTTCAAACTTATTATACATGAATGTCCAAAATATATGCCCGGCATAAACTATAGCACTAAAAGAATAAAAAAGCATGTAATAATGTTGATGTCTCACCCTCCGCCTTTCCAGGTCTTGTATTGAGCCACAACGCAGGGCTTGTGTTTGAGTTCGGGGTTGAGCCTTTGCTCCACTTGCACATAGAAACAGTCCATGTCCACCAGCGCGACCACTCTTTCCTTCCCCAAATCCATCAGGACAACAACTGGAACTCACTTCTGAAACAGCACAACACTGCGCGGCTCTCGTCCTCTCTCTTCTTCGCTCTCTGCCGAGTCTGCGCGGAGTCTGCGCACTGCCCTCTACAGGACGACAGCGCAACGACTCTGCTGTCGTAATACACATATTCACCATCAAAAACAAATTGACTTTCAAAAATAATTACCAGATTATTTTGTTTATTAATCATGCTCGAATAGATTGAAAAGGACAAATACACATTTACTACACATCGGTCTTTTATAAACACAGAATTAATAGACTAAAATGAATATTATCTAACATTAGTTCCAATAAGAACTAATGTAACTACACACTATAAAAAATTCCAGCTAATGTAATTTCATACATATTTGTATTTTTAAATCAGATTTTTTTTAATGTAAATTGTTAAAGTAATAGATTATTTTATTTTAATCACATTCATTCATTTATTTTAATCTTATTGATTTAAATGTTATTATATGTTCATTTAACATTTAATCACTAATTAATTGATTTATTTGAATCTAATTTATTTATGTACTCAATTTAATATGTAAAGGTGTTTTCTCTCAACTTTTGCAGGTTTATTTAAGCCCTTTTTTATTTATTAGTTTTTATTACTATTATTATTATTATATTCACAGTTTTACAGTTTTACTCTAGGCTTCTCCAAATATATTTATTTTAATCTCATTTATTTATTTATTTGATGCTGGAAATTTAGCTTTGATCACAGGAATACATGATATTTTAAAGAATATTAACATAGAAAACCATTATTTTAAAATGTAATAATATTTCACAATATTACATTTTTTTCTGTATTTTTGATCAAATAAATGCAGCATTGATGAGCATAAGAGACTTATTTTCAAAAGCATTAAAAATAGTAATGTGCCCAAACTTTTGATGGGAATTGTTCCGGTATATTGGGACAGTGTTTTTTATTGAGATGACTGGGAAAAGTGTCCTGATTAACACACGAATGCTTGTTTTGGCCAATGTTCATGTGCAATAAATGATGGATTTATGATGGATGGATGCACTTTTATGATGGACAGATGCACTTTTATGATGGATAGATGCTCTTTTATGATGGATGGATGCACTTTTATGATGGATAGATGCTCTTTTATGATGGATGGATGCACTTTTATAATGGATGGATGCACTTTTATGATGGATGGATGCTCTTTTATGATGGATGGATGCACTTTTATGATGGAGAGATGCACTTTTATGATGGATGGATGCACTTTTATGTTGGATAGATGCACTTTTATGATGGATGGATGCTCTTTTATGATGGATGGATGCACTTTTATGATGGAGAGATGCACTTTTATGATGGATAGATGCTCTTTTATGATGGATGGATGCTCTTTTATGATGGATAGATGCACTTTTATGATGGATGGATGCACTTTTATGATGGAGAGATGCACTTTTATAATGGAGGGATGCACTTTTATGATGGAGAGATGCACTTTTATGATGGATGGATGCTCTTTTATGATGGATGGATGCACTTTTATGAACGATAAATGCACTTTTATGATGGATGGATGGATGCACTTTTATGATGGATGGATGCACTTTTATGATGGAGAGATGCACTTTTATGATGGATGGATGCTCTTTTATGTTGGATGGATGCACTTTTATGATGGATGGATGCACTTTTATGATGGATGGATATTGATACAGATATTGTGCACTATCATAAATTGTAAGTTACTTTTTTGTGATGTCTATTGAAAGATTTTCTCTGATTAAAACAATATTTACATCTTTTGAGGAGTAATTTATCAGCCAAAATTGATTTGTGATTAATTTGCAATTAATTGATTAACCTATCATTAATTAATTCGATAAAAAAAAACATGCCACAAGAAGTCACAAGAAAATCAAAATTGTATGGAATACTGCACTTTATTTTACAGAATATTTTAATCATTTTTAAATACAGTATAGCTTTATTAATTTTATTTTAGTTTCTTAACATAAGCCTTATATTCGGCAATATGTTAAATATACTTAAGGTATATTTTTGTCAAAAGAAAGGCAGACTGCCACATGCAGTGCCTCATTTGGATGTGCCTGAAGTCTTGGAGCTCGACTTCCCTACGTTTCTCCTACAAATGGGCCTTGAGCTTGTTTGGAGGTTCTAGCAGGGGAGTGCAGCTACTTCTATACCAACGATGCTCGTCCGCCGGGGGATCTCGTCCTCTTCAACCGAGCGCGGAGCTTCGGGAGGGACACACATGGAGCGGTGAGGGAGGAAGGGGACACCCGCCTAGCCAGCCAGATCAGCCGAATCAACCCTAGCGATCAATGGGGTGACAGATGTCGCAGCCAGATCGCCCTCACATCCACTTACATTAAGGTGCACACTGAGTATATATAGCACTGACATGACCGGTGTTTCTCTCTGACGGTAACATAAAATCCAGCCTGCGACTTTAACACGTTTGATATACTCACGCGACCAAATGTAGATATGAAACAAGATATGAATACAAAAATTAACGTTAATTCACTTAATATACTCGTTTAAATCCAAAACAGTCGGTTTTACCCAGAATGCGTTGCTGCGTATGCAAACACACAGCGCTGCTATTGGCGCACGTAATGAAAACGTCACGATTACTAAGAGGAATGTGTGGAGTCTTCTGTTGTGACACGCACAGTCAGATTTATATAATAAACTTTATTCTTTTAATGGCAAAATTACATGTTCACAATATCTGTGTGTAATTTACATTAAGCCTCCTAGCGTGTAACTATTTTTTATGTTATATTTTATTGTTAAATGTTATTAAAAAAATATAATTTATGGTACAATAAACGCTTTGGTTTGACAATACAAATTATACGATGGTATTTTGATTAATTATAATTTGACTTATGAGTAGTGATCGTGTGGCATAAATTAAGAGGCGTGTGATAATACTATTTCGTGTCATGATCTAGCTTTTTTTATTTATTTATTTTTTATTTAGTGAATACATGCATCGATGAAAGTTTTACCATCACAGATCGAGCTTTACTTTATTTTTCCATTCATCAAAAGCTTGAGCTGAAGAAAATTATTCTGTAGAATTATTATTCACTAGTTATTTTGTAATGGTAATTTACTCAAAACATCGAGTGTGTGTTATTGAGATCAGCATTAGTATTCGTAGCGTGTTAGTGGGACGGGGTGAAAGTTTGTGCCTTTTGTCCCGACGCTGCAACACCCACGAATGGCGCAACACCCTAGTCGACATAAAACACCCAGAACGGTGCACACACACACACACACACACACGGCGAAGAGGTTTGAAGTGTCGCTTGATTCTGGGAAAATGTCTGGGAAAGTTGTGTTGCATTACTTCAATGGAAGAGGGAAAATGGAGTCGGTGCGATGGCTCCTGGCCGCAGCCGGAGTCGAGGTTTGTGCATAAACTCTGGGAATGTTTTGCACGTCTGTGCAAAAAAAAAATCTTTGCAAACCGTGGATTAACACCTTATGTATAGGCTATGTAACTTATGTTCCTATGGATGTGTAAAAATGGTTTGTTTCCATATGACAATCACAAAACTTGTGAATTGAATGTGTGCATTGTAATGTGATCTCTCTCATTGTAATATCTTGTGTTCGCAGTTCGAGGAGGTGTTTTTGACCAAAAGGGAGCATTATGATAAACTGGTGAATGGTATGTTCAGTACATTTATTTATGAGTTTATTTGACAGGGACGATGAAGAAAAACATTGCTTCAGTTTCAAGCAGCAGATGCTCCACAACACACAGGCTTCATGTGCAGCCCCAGTCCCTGCTTAGGCTTTTTTAACAGCAAAACAAAAATAACATCATAAAAGAAAACTGAGATGTACAACCATCAATGTTCACAAACCTGCTTTTGTTTAAACAACTGTTTTAGATTTCTTTGGTAAATGTTTAACTCAGTTTAATTGTTAGTTAAACTGGCAGCGCACCTTGAACTGAACATGTGGATTGTGCAAACTCTTCGGTAGGGGAGAGTGGGGTAAGATGAGCCATTGTTATACTTATGTGGTCCTCAAGATAAAATAGAATTAAGGCGGAAGTACAATGAAAGTATCTAAAGTAATTTTGTTTGCCATCATTTTGAATGATCATAATACATCTATGACAAAAGGTTCTAAAAATATGCCTTTATATATTAAAAAGTTTTCCTGTGGCTCAATTTTCCCCCAGGTTAGGGGTAAGTTGATCCAGGTCAGTGGGTAAGTTGCAACATCTGGGTGAAAACAGACCATCTGATTGAATCTGAATCAAACCCATGTGAAATTTTAAAGATATTTTACACCTTCAATAATCAAATTTCCTTTCCAGTTACCAAGATAAAGGGGGCGGGTCAACTTACCCACTGGCTCATCTTACCCCACTTTCCCCTACTGTGCAATTCTGATCAGTGGCTCCTCTTTCTAAAATTACATTTTACAAACATTATAATATGAGACAAATGTATACAATTTTCAAAGCTTAAACTATATGTTTTTTTTAAATATTTCAATATACCTGCAGCTAAGCATGGAGTCTGTGCGGATGCATAAATTACTGTGTCATAGGCCTATAACTAACATTTAGTGTCTGTACAACAGTTTGGTAAGTCACTGACGTATGAGGAGAACAACAATGGACCTAACACTGGCCCTTGAGAATCCAGGATTTTATATAGAAATCGATCTATAATAATCAATCGATCCTGCCTTGAAAATTGGGGCTATAACAGAGGTTCCTTTCGAGAGTACTCAGATTATGTAAGTTTAGCTTACGCTATGGAAAACTTTTCTCAAGAATAGTGAAGCCAAAAATGATCCTTACAATTTTATATATGTAAAACACAGTGCAGCTGAGACGAGCAAACCAATCAGGTCACTTCGTGCCCTATCGTGTCAGTGCCCGCCAAAATGGGCGTGGCCTACTGCTATAAAAGCCCCACTTACACCATAGGATTCAGATTTAATCTCCCTTATCTTAGTTACCTTCGCTGACTTCTAGATTGAGAAGTCAGCGAAACGAGCCACCTGCTTTGCAGTTCTGAGGATGGCGGTTTTCTGTTTCAAAGAAAGAAGCGCTGTGGATAGAGAATGCTAGAGCGGACTCTTAGAATCCCCTTTGCTAGTCTTATTCACCCAGGATGACCAACGCCCCTCTCAGTTAGCAGCCTGTCCTATAGCAAGACGAAGATGACAGCCTTTTGCTCGCTGCATCCCAAAGTGAGGAATATTCGGGCACCATCGCCGGCCTCGATGCTGAACTCATTTGCCTGCTGACCAGGGCCGTCGGAGACCTTGGGCTCGATTGGTCTCATCCCAAGAAGCCCAAGTGAAGCAGGCTGTGCTTTCTGTGATTTCTGTCCGGAAGTTCACGACAAGCTCAAAACCTCTGCTTCTTCAGTGCTCTCGACATTCGACAGCGCGAAGGAAAAAGGTTATGAGAGTCTTCCCCTCTTGAGGAAGCGGTCGCTGCACATCTTTGCGCGCCCTCCGGTAGGGTATGGCACGTCAGCTCTCGCTGGTAGTACGCCTCTGCCGGCCAGTCTGCTTCGGCTCTTCACACGATCCTTCAAGTGTTTCAGTACAAACTTCTCCATTCTCTGGATGAGTCTGGCCCTGGTCCTGACACATTCAAAGACCTACGCAGCGCCACTGACTTAGCCTTGCGCGCGACGAAACCCACCACCCAGGCGATTACCAGGTGTGTGGCGAACCTGACATTGCTAAAGCGCCATCTCTGGCTGACCCTTAATGGACATGAAGGACTCAGGAGAATCTAGGAAGGAAGCTTTATCTATCTCCACCACTGGCCTGTTTGGTCCAGCGGTGAAAGGTTTGGCTGAGCGCTTCATCGAAGTACACAGGAGTGCCGCCCCCTCAGCCTTCACAGACAGCGCCACCCGCTTTCCATCTCCGCTCAGTGACAAAGACTCGCCACCGTTCACGTTCTGCCAGCCACCACGGACCGCCAGAGCGAAGGGGACCTCGGCCCAAGATTGTGTTCAACCCCAAGCCTTCCTGACCACAGGAAGAAAGAGACAGTGGTTAAGTCCCACCGCGGCTGGATTACCACGCAGACTTCTTTTACACTTCTCCCAGTCCCCTATTCTGACGGCTGGAGATATCAACAAAAGAGTTTTCCTGACTGTAGGCAGTGTGCCCACTATATAGTATGCAACCTTGCACTGTTCACATAGTGCCACAAAAACACACAGATTATCACGTTGGCTAGCTTGCCGGCTCGCTAAATGTAGAGCGCGCACCCTACAGTGTCACAAGCACAAATCAGCCGCTTTGGAGCAGTTCATTTGGAGCGTCTACGGCAAGGCAGAGGTTGATCTCTTCGCTCATTGTCCAACTAGAGCAGGGATGGCCCAGCCGTCCGCTGTATTAGCTCCCTCCGATCGCGATGTTACCTCAGGTCATCAAACGGATCAGGGAGAGCAAGTGTGCAGGGCTTTTAATAGCCTCTCTCTAGAGGAACCAGCTATAGTTCTCTGAGTTGACTCAGCTGCTAGAAACAGCCCCATGGCCAATACCGCTGTTAGGGGTTTAACCGTTCAGACCCAGAGACCAGTAGTGAATAATGGAGACCAAGAGTCAGGAGTGCAATTAATTAAAGAAAATTTTACTGAAGAATAGTTTGCAGTTTCATCAGCAGAAGCCAGCTTCAAGTCTCAGAAGGAGTTCGTAGGCCGCGCTTCCTCTCTACCGGTCTCGTCGTACCATACACACAATTGTCCCAACAGTTATACTGTTTTCAAGGTCTAACCACGTCATTATTGCAAGGTGTATGATTCTGATTGGCTCAGAGAAAATGCACAGTCATGGTAAATTTCCACACAAGGATAGATAGCAGAACATATCATTAAACTAGGTAGACTAGTTGTCGCCCCATGACTAGATTTAAATCATTGTTGACCTCGGAGGTTGCAGAAAGGCGTCTTCATGTCTGGTGTTGTGTGTAGAAAATGTCCATCTTCAATATTGGGCCTGCACAGATCATGCAACACACACACACAAAAGCTCCCCAGCATCACAGCTCTCCCAAGGTTGGAGAGTCTTCTCAACAAAGCACTTCACCAAAACATATTGATAGCATGTGCTTTCTCTCAGTGAGAGGTACAGACAATAGTACAGGCGATATTCATCTTCAATATTGGGCCTGCACAGATCATGCAACACACACACACAACATCTCCCAAGCATCACAGCTCTCCCAAGGTTGGAGAGTCTTATCAACAAAGCACTTCACCAAAACATACTGATAACATGTGCTTTCTCTCAGTGAGAGGTACAGACAATAGTACAGGCGATATTCATCTTCAATATTGGGCCTGCACAGATCATGCAACACACACACACAACATCTCCCCAGCATCACAGCTCTCCCAAGGTTGGAGAGTCTTATCAACAAAGCACTTCACCAAAACATACTGATAGCATGTGCTTTCTCTCAGTGAGAGGTACAGACAATAGTGCAGGCAATATTCATCTTCATTCTTTAGTGTTTCAGTAAAAGGAAATATAAAATGAATAAAATATAATAAAAATGAAAGACAAATCCATATTTAATCTATGGATGCCAGGCTAAGTGAGCAAACACTGTTACTGCACTCCCAGGATGTTAGGGGCTGTGTTACACATAGGCTCAAAGACCAAATACAAACTTAAGAAAACATAAAAGAAGAACAAACAATCAGTAGTTCTATTGAGTAAAATCAACTGGAATTAATCATTAGAAATAAGAGGATAAATATTAATTAAGGCTTTGATTATGAATCTGATTAAGATATTTACAGGTATATTGAAGCGGCAGGGGATTTCAGAATCCCCCCTTCACCGCTGAAGAGAGACCTCCTCACGCAGGCGATGGGGACGATCTGGCATTCCCGTCCAGACTTGTGTGGCCCATCAACGGATACCCGGGAACCTCCTAGAAGAGGTGCTAAATACTAAAGCGAGAGCACCTTCAACCAAACAGCTTTACGCTCTAAAATGGTCAGTGTTCTTTGTGCAAAGGGTAACCTGGACCCACACTCGTGCGGAGTGACAGAAGTCCTCTCCTTTCTTCAAGAGCTCTTGGACACGGATCGCTCCCCTTCCGCGCTCAAAATCTGGCAGACTGGGCCACTCCCTGCACCTTTATTCAATTCTATAACTTGGAGGTTCCCGCTTTGTAAGCTAGAGTTATTTCCATATAAAACAACTATAAAGCTAAACTTACGCAATATGGAGAGAAGGGAACTAGTATTGTGTAACCTGCCATGCTATTGTGCTTAGATCAGGGGATCACTTTGGTCGATTTAACCTGAATACTATAGGGAAAGGCGGCTTTTATAGCCATAGGCCAAGCCATTTGGCGGGCACTGATGCGCTACATCGCGAAAAGACCTGATTGATTTGCACGTCTCAACCGCTTCGCCAAAGGTTCGTGCAGTTGCCATAGCACAGCCAATCAGCGCGCTAGTATGCTCTTCTGGGGTCTCCACTGCATTTTATTTCTTCAATATTGTTTTATGAACCTCTACATGAATGTGCTTCCTGTGTTTACTGCAGACGGAGCGCTGATGTTCCAGCAGGTTCCTATGGTGGAAATAGATGGGATGAGGCTTGTGCAGTCGAGAGCCATCCTGAATTACATCTCTGAAAAATACAAGCTCTGCGGAAAAGACCTTAAAGAACGCGCTTTGTAAGTATCAACCTTTAATGCGAACTGTTATGCAATCAGTTATTTTAATTGCCTAAGCAATGATCACTGTGTTTTTGATTTGAAGCATTGACATGTATACCGAGGGTACAATCGATCTAATGGAGCTTATGATGAAGATTTTCTTCACACCGGCTGAAGACAAGCAGAAACTCCTCAGTGATATAGAGCAAAAGGCAAAAGAGCGCTACCTTCCTGTGTTTGAGACGGTACTGGCGGCTCATTCCTCCCGTTCTGAAGCTTGATCCTCCTCTCTGGATTAATGAAATCATGCAGTGTCTGTGTTTTAGGGTCTTGCAAACTCTGATTTCCTGGTGGGAAACCAGTTGAGCCGCGCTGATGTCCACCTTCTGGAGGTGTCTCTAATGCTGCAGGAGTTATTCCCTACAATACTGGCAACCTTTCCCAAGATCCAGGTGCTCTTCCACACTTTCCCACACTGACATCAGCCACAAAATCAGGCTTAGCTTGCTTAACAATACCATTTTTGGCCAGAGTTTATTAGGGGTGTGGCGGTACACAGTCATGGTTCGGTGCGTACTTTGGTTTTGGGATCACGGTTTAATACGTGTTTGGTGAAACAGAAAAAGCAACAAACAAATCCCTAATGCTGGGTTTCTTTTCATTTATTTTGAACAGACACTAGTGCAAATTACAGTTTGTTCCAGTCCCCTAGTTAGAACAGCCTCCTTTAGTGTAGTTAACACAATGCACTCCTCCATAGCTCATATTTTTTGTAGGGCTGATAAATAAACAAAAGGTATTTGGTCTAGTGTTGTCACACTAGGTACGATACCTGGAATAGGTACTCTTCAACTGTGAGAGACAGAATCTAAAAGAAAAGAAGAAAAGCAGAACTTAATATTTGGTACAGAAACCTGTAGTTTCCTGTAGTTCTTGACCAGGATTGCACACACTGCAGCTGGGATTTTGGCCCACTCCTCCATACAGACCTTCTCCAGATCCTTCAGGTTTCGGGGATGTCGCTGGGCAATACAGACTTTCAGCTCCCTCCAGAGATTTTCTATTGGGTTGAGGTCTGAAGGTACTCTTCTCTGAGTGCTGAAAATAGAAATAGTGCATCCCAAATCGTAGTATGTTGAAAAGAGTATCCCAAAGATACCTGGATGGTCTACTAATTCCGGCCAGAATAAGACAAGGATTCGATTAGAACTACAAACATGGCGGATGTGTGAGTCTGACGGTTAAGCAGAGAGGTTTAGAGTAACTACTTCAGCTCTGCGCCCCACCTGTGGGTCCAATATTGCATACGTCATAATTATTTGAAAAATGCTGCAAAGCTTAAGTGGAGACTTGAGTGATCAGTTATCAGTATTTAACCTAAAGACCTCTGTAATGATAATAAGTTTGGCCATTAACCTTTAAATGCTTCATTATATTCAAACTTAAGGGTGTTAAGGGTAGGCATAATACGCTTTAGCTTCAGCCTACACCTTTGGTCAATAAGAGTGTAAATATATATATTTTTTTTATGGTTATGTATGTGTGTATGCATATACCCAATTGTATGTATGTACCTATATGACTTGTTATCCTGTATAAAATGATTGCAACTGGAATTTTGCTTGTTGACCAAAAAAAAAAAAAAAAACTGCAAACACACGAGGAGAGTCTCTGCATTAAAGACCCACGACTGGCAGATCAACGTGCGACTACATTTCTCTCCGATACGGTAGGAGATTAAACTGAATGTGGAGGATTTGAACTGTGATGATGATTGACACATTGGTGGGATGCACGTAACTAAGCAACAGAGTCCGTTAAAGATGATGAAGTAGTACGTCCCAAAGCTTGCATACTCTTCTGATACACACTCAAAAGTATCTACTTTTCCTTCACAAGAAGAGTACATACTTTTAGGTCGTAGTATAAGTAGGCGTATTGGGACGCAGCATTAAAATAGAGTCTCATTACACATTTACATTTATATTTAATACAAATAAATTGTGGGATGTACAGCAGTGAGTGAGAGAGTAATCCGGTCCAGTTTAGTGACGCAGTCCATCAATCAAACCGATAATTTCCCTGATCGTGATTTTGATTTTGAAGTTATATATAATGTTTCATTTGTTTCGCAGGCGTTCCAGGAGAAGATGAAGGCCTTGCCGAGAATCAGCAAATTCCTGCAGCCGGGCAGTGCCAGGAAACCCCCGCCTGATGAGGTGCTGGTGAAAACCGCCAAGGAAGTGCTGAGCCACCTCTTCAAGTAGAAGAACCGGAGAAAAACGAGTGATGCACGATATATCACCACCATATCCATATCAGCCTATGTATCATTTAATGACATTACATTAAAATACATGTCATTTAAGCAAATAATAGCTTACAGTTTCCCTTATTAAAGCCCGCCCTGCTCCAGGATGTCCGGCAAAGGGGGCGTGTCCCGACGGGAAAGTGACATCAGCACACCCTCTATAAAAGAGATATCCAGGTTTTTAGGTCTAATATTTGTGTCTGGGTGTATATTCATTTTGTGATCGTGCCGTTAAGTTTATAAATGCTCTCCGTACTTTCACATTTTTTGTTAACATCAATAAAAATCGCACATTATTTTTGTGTAGAATGTGTTCCCTATGACTCCCGAATGCATTGCTCGATAGCAAACACATTTAGATTATGTCCATGTTTGCATTGTCTGGAAAATGCGTCATTTTGACAGTTTAATATGAAGGGGACGGTCAAATTTATTGATGTATATAAAATAAAAATATTTATATATTTGGAGGAACATGTGAAATATATTATAAAGGAGCATTAATTTAATATTTGAATGTTTGATTCAAAAGATTTACATATATAGAAAACTAATATTAACAAATAGTATAAATTAATATGCACATATATCGCAAATTAATGTATAAACTTGTGTACATAAAGGAAATATACAATATTTCAAATAAAAATATAGATACGTATGTTTAATATATGTGAAAAAAACAGGCCAAAATCAAATATTAAAATATTTACTTATACAAATATAATTTTCTATGTAGAGTTAAGACATTTAAAAACATGAAATGGTATTTATTATAAATATATTGCATTCTGTGGGTATTAATGTGCAATAAATGTTCATATCTCTCCTCTGCCGGGTATGATTTATGCTCTCACGTTGTATTGCAGATTTACAGTAGTGATTTTTGTATGTAGTTATGCCTCTTTATGGCTATACAGTGAGAGTTGAAACCGGTTTCATCCCGTATACACACACAGATTATAACATGCACACCCGATGCGGGAGGATTCATAAATCACTGGATTTTTAATACATGATGTCACAGTCCCACGTGAGACCGCGGACACTTATTTAAGCCTACAATAAAACAGGAACCTTTAAGACTCGCCAGGAACAAAGAGACTGCTCAGGAATGCTGACCGTAACATTCAAACCAGTCCTTCATAATGAATGTACAGCAAACAGCATTTAAATAGACAGGATAACCGGTATGATTAACAAGACACAGGTGAAGCCAGTAAACCAATAATGAGCAGTGGGTTCTGGGAAGTGGAGTCCGGGAGGCATTGAGGAATGGGTGAACATCTACTTAAGCGTATCACAGATGGCACAATTCAAGCATCTACGCCAAGAAGGTTTCCTGTGTATTGTAAAAACAATGAGCAACGTGGGATTCGTAAACGCTTACTGGTGAAAGATGGGTCTCGGTTTATGTGGACCAGCTCCTCCGAATCATTAGGCGTATTAATTATTGATGTATTTTCGGTATCGTGTAGTTTTGTATCGTGTAGGTCTGCGGATAACTCACTCACATTATTACTGTCTTACTGAAATACTGCTGTAAATCAGCTGTGGGCTGCAGTATTAGCTACAACTCAGTCCAGTTCACATTAGGGAGGGCAACCGGAATGATTCCCTCGATCAAGGGCTCGTAAGCGTCTTTATCAAACAAACACAAAGATTTATTTCTCGTCCACCCGAGATTGATTGGAATATTATTTCTGTATTACATGGCCCGCCCGATCGGTCGATATACACGCGCGAGAGATCCACTTCCGGCGCTTTCCGCGCTTGCGCAGACTAAAGCCAGAACGCATGAACGCCACCACAGGGAAACACGCCCTCGGATCAGTCGGACGTAGTGCTGTACAAGAGGTAAAAACAATATAAATACTGTTGGTTTTCTCACACAAACCGCTGGTTTCATGTCTTAGGCCATCAGTGTGTGCTTACGATGGGGATTGTTTAATTTGGACTCAGTGTATGCTCTTTGAGGTGGTGACCATAGACCTGCATTATGTCATTTCTGCAAAAGGATTCCCACCAAGTATTGAGTGCATAACTGAACATAATTATTTGAAGGTTGACTTTTTTGTATTAAAACACTTTTCTTTTATTGGTCGGATGAAATATGCTAATTTTTGAGATAGGAATTTTGGGTTTTCATGAGCTGTATGCCAAAATCATCAGTATTAAAACAATAAAAGACCTGAAATATTTCAGTTGGTGTGCAATGTATCTAAAATATATGAAAGTTTAATTGTATCATTAAATTATTGAAAATAATGAACTTTTATCACAATATGCTAATTTTTTGAGAAGGACCTGTATAAACAAAATTATTCTAAGATTACACCAGAGCAGATCTGTTTCATATTATTCTTTATCTATCAGGCTAGGGTTAGCATATAGTATTGTCTGCGGAGAATATACCCCT